>JACDOX010000050.1:386992-431590 GCA_014549065.1 Cardinalis cardinalis
TTCCATCTCATTCCCACTCCACCTCTTCTCTCCAGGGACTGGGAATCACCCTGCACCCCATGGGCAGCCCAGTGACACAGGAAGGACAAAAGGGACCTTGGAGGTGGCCAGGGGGTGACAGAAGTTGCCCAGGGAAGTTGTGGCTGCCCCATCTCTGGAAGYGTCCAAGGCCAGATTGGATGGAGCTTGGAGCAACCTGGGATGGTGSAAAGTGTCCCAGGAAGTGGGTTTGGGATAAGATGAGCTTTAAGGTCCTTTCCAACCCAAACTGTTCTGGGATCCCATGATCTTTCTAGCCCCAAATCTTGTCTTATTTCCCTCTGAACCCTCAACTGGCTTTGAAGCCAATCCTTGGAATCACCCATAGTAATCCTAGGTGAACATCAGCCATGGGAAACAACTTTGCTGCTGGTCATCCCAAAAAATCCCCTCCTCGCCAGCAGGGATGAGGAATGGTGATGGGATTGCGACCCTGCAGCACCCTGGGACACCCTGGGACATCCAGGGGACAAATGCCACCCTCAGAGTTGGTGGCAGAACYGCCCTTTCCTGCTCCAACCATAAAACCATGATGCCTCCCTACGGATGAGTGATGCCCGTTGGGAAGGGGGGTGACACATCCTTATCATTCCCACATAAATCCATCCATCTTGGATGGGATAAATTGGTTTAACCCAGTGCTTGGCACACCAGTTTCACACCAAACCTGAAAGGTTTTGCCCAAGGTACCATCCCAAAATCCTGCACCCCTCCACCACACGGAGCTTCCTGATACCGCTGCCAGATTCCGGTGGCAAGAGCTCATTAATGTCCGACAGCTCTGATGTCACTCTCTAAACGACGGCTGCTCTTAAAGAGGGGTTTTTATTTAATTGGGCCCCAACTCCGCCGCGTGTGGCCTTGTCAAGCACCTCGGTGGCTCTCCTCAGAAAAAAAAAAAAAAAGGAAAAAACTGGGAAAAGCAAAGGAGGGAGGAGAGGACGGGAAAGGGAAGGGTGGAAGGGAGCGACCCCGAGCCCCGCTTTGAAAGGGAGGGGATGAGAAGGGACCTGTCAATGGGATCAAGCTGGAGGTGGCCGTGAAAATGAAAATCCTGGCAGCTCCCGCTCCGTGAGGATGGGGAGGGGAAGCGGTGGGAATCCACGGGGCGATCCGTAAGGAGATGAAGGAGGAATGACAGCCCCTGAGGCTGGCAGGGTTTGAAAGGAGAACACACAGGAGCCAAAACCTGCGGAGAGACACTTGCAACTTTTCACTTATTCCCTTTGACAAGACAATGGAGTTTTCTTTCTGTCTCCCCCCAGCTCCCCCCTTCCTTGTTTTTTAAAGTGGGTCCCATAGGGAGAAGCAGAGAGTTCTCAAAGGATGAAACAACTGGAGTGATGGGGAGGGGAGGAGGGAAATGGGGAAGAAAAGAGGGAGCAGCAGAGCTCATTTCCACACAGGACTCTGCTTTAGCCAGGAGGAGGAGGAAGAAGGATTGAGCCAAGAGGGGCATTTCCCTCCCCTTTGACTCCCAGGATTCCCACTCAAAAGAGGGGATGAGAGACTGGGAAGGGGGACACCAGTGTAGGATGCAGCCAGAGACCTGATTCCATAGTGATGGGAAGTTGCCCTGATTACCTGGGAGCAGGGAAGGTGGCAGGTGGAGGAAGAGGAGCAGAGCAGAGGGATCGAGCTTAGCTCCCTCTAAGCTGCTTCTGTGCCCATTGGTACCAGGGAAGGGAGGTTAGACTTCTGTGTTTTAGACAATTCCAAGGGAAAATGGGGTCGGGGCACTTGGCAAAGCCACCTTCTTGCTCCCAGTCTTCATGCCATGAAACTGGGAAGACTGGGAAAATGCCAGTAAAGACTGACTGGGAAAATGCCAGTAAGGACTGTCAGGCTGTGTCCCCTCTGTCCCTGTCTCCGCAGGGACATGAGGTGTGGCCAGTCCAGGGTGTACCTCAGCTCCAAGGCGGCTCCAGGATTTAATTATATACTGGAGAAACCCTCTGTCCCTCCCTCCATCTTTTTCTTAAACTTTCCAGCTGATATTCCCCACAGGAAGTGTTTTAAGTGGACCTAATAAACAAAATAATGTTGGAGGAGAGTTTTTTCCCTGCATGTTTCTGCCTTAACCTCATCTCTGTCTGTCAGAGATGGTGGGAGGGAAGGATGGGACAGACCCGGGCCAAAATAGGATCAGAATGCTGCAGTCTTGGGTAATTCCAGGGAAAAAAAAATTCTGGAAGCTCTTCACTGTCCCTTTGGCTTTCCCAGAAGGGAAACAGRAGGGACCCAGAGTTTGGCAAAAGCTCCTGGGAAGGACAAGGAGCTCTTTTCCAAGCATTTAATTCCAACCTTGTCTTGTTGTGCTYAGGGTTTCTCCAAGGAGAAGAGACCCCTCAGCCTCTCTGGGATCCTGCTCATGGGRAAAAAATTCCTCTTATCAGCCATGACTTCCCATATTCCAGATTCTCCCTGTTGCCYTCCTGCTGTGACTCTTCAAGACGAGTCTGCCTTTCTCTCCCCTATTCTCTCCTTCCAAGGATTAAATGAGTGGCACAAAAAGTTTGGGAAGCRTTAACCAAACGATTGGGAATAGCCACATGGTACATTCCTGAATCCTGAGATCTCACCATTTATTCCTCTGCATAAGCATCAAACASGAACCACCATCAATCTTCCCAACACTTCCAAGCACTGGATGAAGGAGATCAACACCATAACCTCCACTTTAGAGGGACTGGGAATGAAGGCATGGAAATATGAGTTATTGGAAGAGGAGGAATCAGGGTGGGACTTCCTTATTTTCCTTCAGGGACCTGTGTCCCTGTGTCCCCACCAAMCCTTTGTGGTCACTGGGGTTTATCATGGAATGGTTAGGGTTGAAAGAAACCTTAAGGATTGTCCATTTCAAACTTCCCTGCCAGGGACAGGGACACTTTCCACTATCCYGGGTTGCTCCAGGCCCTGTCCAACCTGGCCTTGGACACTTCCAGGGATGGGGCAGCCACAGCTTCTCTGGGAAACTTGTGCCAGGACCTCACCACCTCACAGGGAACAATTCCTTCTGTAAATCAAACTTAAATTTCTCCTCTTTCAGTTTGAAGCTGTTTACCCCTATCCTGTCAACCCAGGTTCCTGAAAATTATCTCTTCCCATCTTTTTTGGCTTCTTCAGGTACCAGAAAGCCACAATTACATCACTTCAGGATGAACAATCCCAATTCTCTCACTCTTTTCTCACAGCAGAGCTGCTCCATCCCTCTGATCCCGTTGGTGCCTCCTCTGGACCTGCTCCAACAGCTCCACRTCCTTCCTGTGCTGAGGAACCCAGAGCTGGACGCAGCTCTGCAGGTGGGGCCTCACCTGAGSAGGGCAGAGGGGCAGAATCTCCTCTTCTAATCCTGAACTGAAATCCACATCCCTTCCCTTGGGGAGTAAAAGTGCTTGGAAAACCAGGGGCTTCATCAGGYGTTGCTGATGAAGAGTGGCATCCAGGAAGGGAATGGCCAAGGTGGTCTCWGGAATTTTCTGCTTCATGTCTCTTTGAGGAATGAGGGAATGTGGGGTCAAATATGGGATCCACTACAACATTCCCATGGTGGGACATCTCCCAGAGCTTCTTGCTTGTCCTGGTCTGTCCAGACCCTCTCAGAAGAGACCCAGGGGCTAATTCCAGGACCTGCTCCCTGGGTCCTTCATGGATCCTTTGCTGGTGGTATCTGAATGTCACCTGGCCCAAGGCCTGTGAGCCCTGGATCCTATGCGCAGGAGCTGCTGGAGATGGGACTGGAAAAGCTCCTTCACTTTTCCATTGGGAACAGTACGAGAAGTGGGATAATTGATGTCAGGTAGGGAAGATTTGTCTGAACAAAGCTCCCTTTAAGACCCCAGATTTCCTTTTCTGGTCTTGTTCAGAAGCAAAAAGGGACTCAGGGGTGCTGTCTCAGGTGAAGATGCTTCAGAAGCAATGTTCACATGGTGGATGTGAGACAAATTCCATGAAAACCAGGATTTTTTGTGCTTCTGGTTCTTTGGTGGCCCTGGGAAGGACACATCCTCTGCCCTTAAGTGTCCCCGAGTGCTGCTTTTGCATCACCCTGAGATCTGACCTATTTTTGACTCCTTTTTTATCTCTCAGAGCAGAGATTGAACACCTGGAACCTGATGCAGGTGCTGGCCCTACAACTGGGAACTGCCGACAGGTATGGAGAGGAGAATAGAGGGAAGAATATTCCCCTAGGACAGGTGACATTCCAGCCATTGCCACCGCCCCACCTGCAGCTGGGAGGGTGCCCTGGTGCGTCTCCCTGGAGAGCATCTCAGTCATTCCAGCCCCAGGGACCATCAGCTGGGTCACTTTGTGTGTTGATGTCCTTGGGACACATCCCGCTGTCGGCTGAGTGGGAAAGGTGGATGTGCAATCCCTTGGGAAAACCATTCGAGACCGGGAGCACCATCAGGTTGGCCGGAGAATGAGGGTCACAAACAATGCCACCTCCCAAATTCTCCCAATTCTCCCTGCCCAGGACTATGGGTAKCACCCTTTATCCCAACCCTCACCTTTATTTTCTCTCCCTGCTTTCAGCCTCCCTCCCTCTCTCTCTTTGTCTTTCCTTTCTCTCCACCCCTCCTGGCTTTGTCACTCCTATTTCTCCCTCTTTTCTCCCTTTTTTTTCCTGCTCCTCTCGAGCAGGCTTGGAATTCGCATGGAATCTCACCCAACTCGCACATTCCCGACGCTTTGTACCAGCTTTGGCCTCCACATTTCCATAGGCAGCGGCTTAATGGGTGCTTAGCGAAGAACTTTTTGTGTTATTTTTYCCTGTGTGAATTACCTGGCCCGCAGCGTCACCGCGGAAGATTGGAAACGCTGGAGATGCTGGAAATGCTCCTGCCATGGACCTTTACACGGCACATTTTAGGATCCCCGCTGTGTTTTCTTTCCAAGAAGAAGAAAGACCTGTCAGCATTAAGCAAATCAGCCGCACGTCTTGCCGCCTTGAGCTGTGTCACACATGAATATCTGAGGGCTTTTTTCCCCCCCCCCTCCACCTTCTCTTTCCCTTCTCCCCTCTCCTTTCCCCTTCCCATCCTCTTGGTTTTTAACGAAAGAAAAGTTTAATGCTCTCACAAAGGAGGGAGAGGGAGAAATATCCATAAAACTCCAATTTAAACCCCTTTAACCCGTTCCTTTGCTTTTCCTTTCAACCTGAGAGCAAAMCCTTTTTTCTTCCTAATAGGAAGAAGGTTTGAATTTCTCGAGCAGCTGGAGGGGGAGAGAGAGGAGGAGGAGGAGAAGGAGGAATGTGGAGGGGAAGGAAAGAGTTTTTCCCTCTGCATGAGGGTTTCAGGGAATGGAAAAACGGGGATGAAGCAGGACAGGATTTTCCTTTCAATGTCTTGTCTTGTCTTGCCTGCCCAAGCTRCAAATTAAGTGTCCAGGTGCCTCTAAACAAGGGAAATGTGGATAAACAAAACACCAAATTATTAAAAATCACAATATTTTAAATCCCCTTATTTTGGGAATAAATTTAGGGCCAAAATTAGGGCTTTCCATAGAAAAAGATGGTCAGAAACTGCTGAACTCAGGAGTGACACCAGACACCCAAAACAGCCCCTGACCAGGACGCCTCATTGAAATTGATGTAGTTGAGTTATGGGGTCACTAGAGCTGCAAAATTTGTCCCCAAAAGGATTCAGAAGTCAGTTTTCCCATCCTAACCCAATCCTGGGGATCTGTGTCTGCACAGGCTTGGAGCAGGGATGATCCCACAAGGTGGGAAWAGGCAGCAAAGCACAGGGATTTGTGCCATGAGTGGAATTCCTGATGGAGATTTCTTTTATCCCTTCCACCTGACCTTCCCCCTTCAGTCTCCAAATTAGTAAGGAATCCAAAAGTGCAAACTCATTCCAGACAGGAAAGGACTGGTAATATCCAAATATCCACATGGAAATGCAAACACAGATTTCCTTGTCTGGGCTTTCATTGGAAAGACCCGGTGTGGATGAGCACCTCCAAATCCTTGTCTTTTGGGGTCAGAAGAGCAGGAATGGGTTCAGCTTCTTTTCACCTCATAAAGMTTTTCCTGATCCAAAAAATTGCTGGGAATGAGTTAGGGAGGAGGTGGAAGAGGAGAGAAGGAATCAAATGTGTCTCCTCATGGAATCTGAATGAAAATCAKGAAAATCAGGGAAAATCAGCCCCACTGCAAATTCCATGGCACCTTGGACCTAGGTCAGGCATYCAATCAGGCATGAAAAAGAGGAGAATCCATGTGAATCAACACCTGGGAATTTTCACTTCCAAACCCTGGGGTTGCCCATCTGAGCCATTTATCTCCCTTGCCCATTAATGCTTAATTGATCCACGGCTCTAATTGACTGCATGGGAGACACACCATGCAGAAAGTCGGAAACAAAAGCAGGATCCAAGGAAATCTGGGAGTTTCCTGGGTATGTTGAGGGGAGCTTGTGTGTGGAGATGCCGGGATAATTCCTGGGACTTGGGAATTTCCATCCACTGCTGAAACAAGAGCTCTGTGCTTTCCCCTCCCTTGTCCTTGGGGTATTCCCCAAGCCAGGCCTGCCTCTTATCCTGYATCACCTCGAATTCCTTATTCCTTCTTTGGCTCCTGAGCTTCCCTCAACCCCACAAAGCTTGGATTGCTGGGTCTCAGTTTCCTGGACAGACCCTTCCTGCGGTTCTCCCAAAATAGTGGCCAAGAAGGCCAGTGCCACCTGTCCTGTACCAGCCACAGGGTGACAACAGAACCAGCGCAGGGATTGTCCCCCCTGCGCTGGCACTGCTGAGGCCACACCTCAAATCCTGGGATCAGTTTGGGGCTTCTGAGGACAATAAAGTCATTGAGGAGCTGGAGTGTGCCCAGGGAATGCAACAGAGCTGGGAAAGAGTCTGGAGAACCAGGAGTGGCTGAGGAAGCTAGGGGAGCTCAGCTTGGAGAAAAGGAGGTTCAGGGGGGACCTTCTGGCTTCTGCACAACTCCCTGACAGGAGGATGGAGACAGGCGGGGCTCTGCTCCCAGGGAGTGTGGGACAGGACAATTTCAATTTAGTTTTGGAAATGGCCTCAAGTTGTTGCAGGGGAAGTTTAGTTTGGATATCAGGAAAAAATTCTTCATGGAAAGGGTGGTCCAGCCCTGGCACATCTTCCCAGGGCAGTGGTGGAGCTCCTGGCTGGATTTAACACCTGTGCTGATGTGGCACTTGGGGACATGGTTTTTTAGTGGTTTAGTTTTTTAGCCTTGGCAGTGCTGGGGGATCAGTTGGATCTTCGGGGTGTTTTCTAATGGAAATCATTCAATGATTCCATGAATATTAAGAATGGCCTCTTGTCCCACAATTTATGCAGAACTGTTCTTAGGAACATTTGGGAATCAGCTCAGTGGCCTGTTCTGTTCCTTCCCAGGAACTGCACTGATGATTGAACAGCAATTGGATCCCAAATCCTGAACCCATTCCCTGCCACTGCCTGAATCCTGACACAGCCCAGTGCCTCAGGAAGTTTGGTGAAATTATTTTCCAGTGGGAGAGCATGAAACCTTCCCAAAGCCTTGCATGGAGCCGAGTGAATGAGTTGCACATCCCGTCGCAATTCCCTGCCCGGCTGGGGCTGCCTCATGCAATCCCAGCTTCCCACTGTGCCCTTCCCGACTCCTGGGGACTTCCTGCCTCTTGGTTCTGGCTCATCCACGCTCCAGTTCATTCTGGCTGCCTCCAGCTCTCAACACATCCATCTGCCCCCGCTGACTTCCTCCCTCCAGTGCCTGGGACACGCGCCAGGGCACGGGAATTGCGCATCCCACCTTCCCCAGGGTGCACTTCTTGGAATTGCTGAGCTGAGCAGAACCACACAGAGCTCTCAACCTTTTCCCCTCACCCCCAAATTTAGGGGAAATGAGGGGAAAATGCTGCGAGAGCTGTGYTGCCGAGGAGTTATTCCAGAGCTTGTGTTGCCTCCCTGCATCCCAGGATGATGAGAGCTGGGATTTGTGCTGTGCTGTGGAGGTGGTGGAATGATTTAGGGATGCGATGCTGCCTTTGGATGCAACAGGTCCTGACGGATGCCACGATGCCTGCAGCAGAACAGAATCCTCTAAATCCACAGATGAGATCATTAATTATTAATTGCATTGCACACTTCATTCATCAGCTCAATTCCAGGGCAGCAGCACAGCTCCAGAGTGAGAATGGCATCCTGGCTCCCTTGAGGAAGGAGCAGAGGGCTTGGCATAGAATTAGGATGGGACAACTCCTTGGAAGCCCTGGATTGTCACTYCAGGCACAAAAACATTGTCCTGTGTGGTTCACATCCAGTCCAAGAGGATTCTCTATGGATTCTGCATGCCTGAAAGTGTTCCAGGCCAGGTTGGACAAGGCTTGGAGCAACCTGGGATATGGGGAGGTGTCCCTGCCCACAGCAGGGGTTGGAAYGGGGTAATCTTTAGGGTCTCTTCCAACACAAACCATTCCATGATTCCATGATTTTCTGCTGTCTCTCACTCACATTTGTCTTCTGGTGGGGGGAARCCAAGCATTGAAACAGCCAAATCCCAGTGAAGACAGAGATTTGGAAAAACAGTTGCCATCTGACTCCATTTTCCTTGGGAATATGTGTGGCAAGAAGATTGTATTTGGGGCTAACAGCCACTCCAGGTATTTCTCCATTAAGCATTCCCAGTTCCTGCTCCCAAAGCCAATGGGCAAGAAAAGGATATTTTGCACTTTTATCCTGTAAAACAGGGACAACCTGGAACTTCCCAGTTTGGATGGATCTGGAATCTCTTTTATGGAAGCTACGGTTGGATTTCCATGGTGTGAAGTACCACAGATCCCAACATCTTAACGGAGAGGAAACACGTCCCAAAACCCACAAAAATGTGTGGGGAATAAATCAAATCTGGATGCTCTGGAGAGCATCTCCYGAGTGGAGTGGAGAGGAAAGGTGGGAGCAGGGAGGGAGGGAGGGAGGATGATGGGGGTGAGCTCTGCGCTTCCCGGGAAGGGCTTTAATGCATCGGAAAGTGGAAGGTTTCCCATCTGATTCTTGTCACGGGCAGCAGGACTAATCGGAGAAATGCCACTTCTGGGGGGAAGGAAAAACCCCAGGAATGGACAAACCACTTTGCTCAGAGGGGGCTGCTGCCCTTAAGAGGCTTTTATTGCCGAGGCTCCTTGGCTTGGCAGAGGTGCTGTCATTAGAGTGACACTAAAAGTATCCAAGGATTAGYGGTGATGGACGGACTGACCTGTCCCTGTCAAGCTTGGAGCAGCTGAGGGGGGGGAGGAAGGGGGAGAAAAGAGGAGAGAGAGGCAGCTTTTCCTCCGAAATGGGGTGATTTCYATGAAAACCAGGCAGTGCTGCTATCCAGCTCAAGTCCTTTCCTATTATCACCTCCAATCAGTCCATAAATCCCAAAAGATTTGGAATCTGCCCTTACTGGGAACGCAGAAATTGTGTGTTTTCCCTGCCTTCGGCAGGGCTGGATGAAGGACAAGCTCCCAGCTTTGAAGATGCTGCCAATCCACCCTTTCTGCCAGGGCTTTTTGAGGAGAATTGAGGAAAGCCATGGCCTGGCAGTGACATTGATGTCCCTGGGTGTCACCAGCAAATAATCCCCTTCCTGATCTATTATCCCTGCCCATGGCAGAGGGCTTGGAATTAGATGATCCTTAAGACCCCTCCCAATCCAAACCATTCCATGTTTTGTTGTCAATCCAGCTCTGATTTTAGGGGATGTTCCTCTTGTTTATCTCTGGACAGAGCTGAAATTGTCTCCTTCAGTGACAGAGTTATGGTTGAGGAGAGCAATCACTTTGGATAAAATCCTGTTTCCTCCCCCCACCATTCCATGGAAACCTCATCCCTTGAGCTTGAAATAGGAGTACCCCTCATCCCAGGAGAGGCTGTGACCCTCTCCATGGGAAGAGCCCATCCCCAGATGCCCACATAGTGGGAAAACATGGAAAATACAGCTTTTTAATATTTCTTGTGGCTGTGGTTAAATTTCTCCCATATTTCTGCACTCCCTGCCAGGAAACCTTACCAGATCCTCCCCCCAGATTTTGGATTTTGACCTTGGCCAGGGCTGACCTGGGAAGATGCCAAGTTTCCTGCTGGAGTCCTTTCCCTAATCCCAGCATATCTCACATCCCTGCTCCCTGTTTTACCTCTCCTCCCTGCTCCTTCACAACAGAGTATTTGCCAGCCACAGCTCCATTATTCTGCTCCCGAGGCTGAAATTTTCCTTTTAATTCTTCTCCTTGTGGAAAATGGATCTAATTTCTTTTCCCTTCCACCTCCCCTCCTCCTCCTAAGCCCCTTCCTGGCTGCTTGCAAAGAGAGGTTTTAGACACCAATTTCAAGGTGGATTCAGCCCTGGGAAATTGGGGAATTGAACATCAAGAAGTTGTTTGAGGCTGTGGAGTGGTCTGGGCTCCCTCCTGAGCTGGAGGAGTYCAACAAAACCCTTGGAAGTGCAAGTCCAGCTAATCAAGCTTTTGGAGAGGTAGGAGGACTCCTGGGGATGGGGGAGGGGGGTTTCTTCAAACACAAATCTTTGGGAGGCTCAGGGGAATGGAAAAATGGGGGATGAGGGAAAAGGATTTAGGATGTGCTGGTTCTGCTGAGTCCTTGGTCAAGCCACCCTTGAATCCCAGTTTTCCCACCTGTTTAGTGACGGTGAGTTCCTCTCTATGGACTGGCGGAATCCTGCTCCAGATGACCTGGAGGAACAATACAAAAATTTTCCTTAAGGATTGGCTGGCAAAGCCAGGAAATGGCAAAGCCAAGGGATGTCAATGAGATCTGACCAACTGCCTCTCCAGAGAAATTGTAGATGCCCCATCCCTGGACCTGTGGATGTCCCACTGGATGTGCCAGTGCTGCATCTAAAAACTATATAGTTTTGGATTATATATATATATATATATATATAACTATATATAGTTATAAGTTTTGGATTATTTATCTCTATAACTATATAGTTGTGGATTATATCGGGCACAGCTGAGTGGACACACATCCAGAGAATTAAAATTGAATCATGGAATGGATTTGGTTGGAAAGAATCTTAAAGCCCATCCAATCCATGGACAGGGACACCTTCTACCAGCCCAGGTTGCTCCAAGCCCCTTCCAACCTRGCCTGGAATATTTCCAGGGATGGAGCATCCACAGCTTCTCTGGGAAACCTGGTCCAGTGTTTCTGCAYCCTTGCTGTAAAAAAACTTTTCCTTCTTTCTAGTTTAGGGATCATATCCATGTATTTAGTGGCTGTGGGAGCTCTACTTGGCTCTGTGGGGCCCATCACAATCCAGGGAATGGTGTGTTTTGGGAACAGCCACTTTTCCTTCTGCATAATCCAAGCCCATCTAAGCTGCCCAATGGCATCGATTAAAAGCTCACCAAAAGAACAATTTTTTTTTCCCAAGTCTGGGAATTTAACTCAGTGCAGTGATAGAAATCCTGGATTTATGTAATAAAGAGAGTTGTGGAAGGGGGAAAATTCCTTTGGCCGGGGAACAAAAAGGGATGAAGGAATTCCAGGTTGGGAATGCTGAATTTGTCYCACTGTTGCTGAGGATTTGCACCAAACAGCAAATCCAGGGGAAAAATGACYTGAGTATCCAAAAATATATTTGGATATTTGGGAGTATCCAAAAATGCTTTGCTGTTTCAACACCCTTATATTCCAATTTTTCCTAAACTATTCCATGTACCTGAATAGTGGGATAAACAGCTCAGGACAGCAGGATGAATCCRTGTTTTTCCATACTCTGCCTGCATGAGAAGCTGAATCTGGACCCTCAGAAAAAAATTTGATATTTAAATACTGTTTAAGAAAGACCAARACATTCCCAAAATCTAGGAAAGCTGCACAATCTGGCACTATGGGAAGACCATAATTCCTCCAGGAACAAGCAGGTTTCCTGTCTCTGAGCTAAACGGGAATCATGTTTGTGTCAGGGATTCCTGCTGTGATCATAAATAACCCAAATCCCAACTTCCCAGTTTACCTGAAAAGCTCCGAAGACTTTTCCTTTGCTCCATGTTCCCTGGGAGCATTCAGAGCTTGCCCAAACAGCATTTTCCTGACGCTCCATGAAAAATATTTGCTCAGCTCTTCTGGAAATCACAAGCTCCCGGGAAGTTCAAGGCAAGGGATTCACCTTGCCCTGGGCTGCTGGAAATTGCTTTGCTCCACAGCTCGTGCTGGAAAAGAGGGAGATCAGCGGGGTGGGAGTCCAGTAAAGGTCGTGGAGGATGTGGAATGACAGTGGAATTTGGGGCATAGGTTGTCTGAGCACAGCATCTTTCCCAGTAGTTTGGTGGAGGGGAGATTTAAGGGATGGAGAGGAGGGAAGGGAGAATGGAGAAATGGAGATGGAGAGCTCAGGAGACGGTCCCATGTTGTGCCAGCAGTGGTGGGCAGAGGTCAGGGGGTACCACTGCACCCTCTTATTGTGGAATCATGGAATGATTTGGTGGGAAGGGACCTTAAAGACCATCTCATTCCACCCCCTGCCATGGGCAGAGACACCTTCCACTGTCCCAGGTTTCTRCAAGACCTGCCCRACCAGCGCTGGAACACTTCCAGGGATGGAGCAGCCACCACTTCTCTGGGAATTTCATTCCAGGGCCTCACCACCCTCCTAAGGAGTAATTCCTTCCCAATATCCCATCTATCCCTGCCCTCTGGCAGTGGGAAGCCATTCCCTGTGTCCTGGCACTCCATCTCTTGTCCAAAATCCCTCTCCAGCTCTCCTGCAGTCCCTTTAGGCCCTGAAGGGGCTCTAAGTTCTCTCTGGAGCCTTCCCTTCTCCAGGTGAACATTCCCAGCTCTCCCAGCCTGGCTCCAGAGCAGAGGGGCTCCAACTCTTGGAGCATCTCCATGGCTTCTCTGGATCTGCTCCAGCATCTCCACATCCTTCTGCTGTTGGACCCTGGAGCTGCTTCCAATAAATCTTTCCTGCGAGTGACACCAGGACAATCCAGGATGTCCTTTCCTGCAGCACGGACAAGGGCCATTGCTTCAAATTTAAGGAGAGGAGGCCTAGATGGGATATTGGGAAGAAGTTCTTCCCTGGGAGGGTGATGAGGCAGTGGAATGGAATTCCCAGGGAAGCTGTGGTTGCCCCATCCCTGGCCAGGTTGGGTGGGGCTTGGAGTAACCTGAGATAGTGGAAATTCGCCTTTCCCACAGCAAGGAGTGGAATGAGATGATCTTGAAAGTCCTTCCCACCCAAACAATTCCACGATTCCATGATGAGCAACCATTGCAGAGCTTCCCCAAAACAACTGGTGACTCCACTTTAGGAATTTGCTGGATTCGTGAGGAAAGAGGAGTGAAATCCAGACAAATCCAGCTAACAAACATGAGGAAGGGACAAGGAAATTCTCCTTGGCCCCTTCCCCAGATCCACCACAATTTGCTGATTTTCAGGGTGCTCCCCATCCTCATGACTCCTTCTGGACCATGATGGATGAGTTTGAACCTCTGTCTGCCTTCCTGGAATTGCTTTGCCATCGGAAGATGCGTCCGGGGGGCTCCCAGGGGGTCGATGAGGATGGGGAGGAGGGGGGTGGTGGCCAGAGGGATTTTCCTGGTGTGGGGTTGTTGTGGATGGAAGTTAATGGAGCCGGGAGATTCAGCTGCTGCCGGGGAAGCATCCAGGGATTCTTTTCGCTCCGGCACTGCCGGTAGGAACATCCTGGAGCCTCAGCAGCACATAAGTAACTACAATGGGCGATTCCTTAATAATTAAAGATATGCAGAGCTTGGATTGCCTCCCAGAGCCGGAGCAGGCCAGGGAGAGCAGGGAGGAAAACTTCCCGTCTTACAGGAAATCTTCCCGTGCCGAAGCTCCCCGCGCCTGCCGGGGGATTTGGTTGGAATCAATTCCCTCTGCCTGCAGCCGCGGGAAGCTGCCATTGGGATCCTGCCATGGATTAACTAAGCGACCTTGGAGTGCTGCTTCCCTCCTTGCCATGCCTTGTTTTCCTCTCCCATATTTGGGATGCTGTCTGGGGCGTCTTATGGGAGAGGTTGGAACCTCCAGAGTTCGGAGCTGAGAAGTCTCAGGAGGAGGTGGGGGTGTTTAGTGGGTGATCCCAGAGATCTCTGAGACAGTAAATCTGCCCTTTTCATGGAATTCTGGAATGGTTTGGGTTGGAAGGCACCTTAATGATCGCCTCCTTCCAACCTCCTGCCATGGGCAGGGATACTTCCCACTATCCCAGGTTTCTCCAAGCCCCATCCAACCTGCCCTTGGAGGTGCTCTGCTGTTCCCACCTCCGTTGTTTGTCCTTAAACCATTTGGAACTTGAACCAGCATAGGGAAAAACGATATTCCCACCCTGGAGAGAGCATCCAGGCAGGACAGCTGGCTCTCACACCCTGCTCTCTGTGGCCAGGACAGCTCGGACACACCAGGGATGCTGAGGAGCCCTCTGGCTGTTCCCTGACAGCTCCACTTCATTCCCAGCGCTGATTCCAGGCGACACGCCAGCGGATTGATGAACTCCCGCTCTCCCGCTTTCCCGAGCCTCGGAGAGAAATGGCAGAGCCCGGGGCCAGGGCTAAAAACCTCAGTTAACATTAAAGTGAAGGATCTGCCGGTGCTTCTGCCGGGGGCAGAGGGGAGCGGATGCGCTTTTCTCTGCAGCCAGACGCGTGTCGGCTCGGCGGGAGGGGGTTTGCCTTTTCCCGGGATGGATGTCACCGGCTCAGGGAGGGAGGGATGGGGATGCTGACTCAGCAGCCGCCGCTCCGTTGCCTGGAAAGGCGCGGAACGGCGTTTGGAGCATCGCGTTTTGCGCTCTGGGGCTGTGCCGAGCTTCCTTTGCCGCTCCCCCCCTCCCATCCCAGGCGCTGATCCCGATCCAGGCTGAGCGATGTGACAGGAATTTGTGCCCGGGCCTGGCTTTTATCATGCAGATTGTGCATAAATCATGCTAATTGACCCTGGAGTCAGGGATGGCTTCAAGGTCAGCTTGGATTAGGCTTGGAGTGTCCTGGTCTAGTGGGAGATGTCCCTGCACATGGCAGGGGGGGTGGAATGACATAAAATCCTCTCCATCCCAAACAGTTCCAGGGTTTAATGATATCAAAGTGGTGTCAAATTGGTACAAGAGGAGAACTCCACCTTAAATCCCGCTTTGAATCCCTCAYCCTTATATTTAAGTTGCTATTCCCTCTGTGTAACAACTCTGAGTTGGATTTTAACTTCCCAGGGTGAAAATCTTCATTTATTCCAGCAATGAGGATGGGGGGAGAGATCAGGGAGCTGAGGGACAGCTTACAGCAGGATGAGCCAGCTGTGACCCAGCATTCCCATTCCTCTGAATCCCCTTTGCCTCCCTCTGGAGCCCTCAAATTGTTTTATCCCTGCCTGGGCTTGTGCCTGGAGCTAGCACGATTTTGCCCAGATTTCCCGGCTTGCATGAGGTTTTCCCGCTGGGATTAACCCCTTGGAGAGGCAGGCACCGCCTGGAACCATAGCCCAGAGCTGATCACCTGAATCTCTGCAAAGTTCAGACTGTGGGGATTCAAAGGATGCAGCAATGGGGCTCTGGATTTGCCAGCAGCTTTCCCAGGGCTGAGCCAAAGCCTCCTCCTTTTCCTGAATTTTATGCTTAACTGAGGAGTCAAAGAAATTCAAATTTACACACCACTTGATTTGAGGAGAAATGTGTCATTTTCTTTCTGCTTGGGGTGAAAAATTGCTCSGGCTTGGACACTGAAAAATTAGGGAATGTGTCCTTAAGCATTCCTGTTCCTTACCTGTAGGACCCAGAGATGAGGATTTCTGGGGGGTTCTGGTGGATCAGGAGGSAGGGAAAGGCTCTGGATGCCCCTGCTGCATGCAGGGTTATTATGGATTATACAGCCAGGGATGCTGGGATATTTCCAGGGATTTCTGATGTTGCTTTCTAGGAAGGAATTCTTCCCTGTGAGGAGCTGGATGAGGTTATCCAGAGAATCTGTTCCATCYCTGGAAGTGTTCAAGGCTGGGTTGGATGGGGCTTGAAACAACCTGGGATAGTGGAAGGTATCCCTGCCCATGGCAAGGCATGAAATGAGATGGACTTTGAGGTCTCTTCAACTCAAAGCTCTCTGCAACTATGAAATTTGGGAGATGCCACTTGGAATTCACTCCTTTCTGTCCCTCAGTTTCCCCAGCAGCAGGAGCTGTTCCTCCTTTCCCACCCGCGGGGGGAGCCTGGAATTGCTCGGGCTTTGCTTCTTTGGCCAGGGCTGGATTTTCCRAGCTCAGCACTTCTGCAGAGCCAATCCTTGGAGCTGGTAGAGTGCTGTGGGAGTGAGGATGTGCTGGATACCCGAGCCAGGTGGGAGCAGACAGCTTTTCCATGGATGGGCTGATCCTGCAGCCAGGGCCGGGGCAGGGGGGAGCGGATCAATACTGCTCGGATAGGGAGAGAGCTGGAATAAGCCGAGCTTTGTAAGTGAAGCCTGAGCTCTCAGGGCTCCCGGTAAAGGCCGTTATCTCCAGACATTCCCGGCTGTCTGGATCCTCTCACAATACAGAGACATTCCAACCAGGATATGAGTCAGCTCGCAGGGATCTCTTCCTGATCCGGCCCAACACCGCACTGCCTGGTGTGGGTGACACCTCTTTTGGGGACAAGGASCAGCCTGGGGGTCCATCCCTACCCATCCTTCCCGATTTTGCCTGCATCCCATCCAGAACTGCAGACATTGGCATCCCTGTGCTCATCCCAAAGTCATGAGGAAAATAGCCAAGGAAAGGCACGTGGATTTATTCCTTGATTTCTGGGCTCTGAAGGTGACTCAAAACATTTTTCCTGGTCCACAGAGCTACTAGCTTTATCTGTGAAATCCATAGAAGAGGAGAAGGAACTCGAAAGACCCTCCAGACTCCCAGATTTTATTGGGTTTTTGCCTAATAAAATCCAGAGAAAGCTGGAAAATGTTTGCGTTCCCCAGTTATGCTCCATCCCGGTCTCCTGGCCACATTCCCATGCTTCCCAGTGGCTCCAKTTTGGGTATCAGCCCTAGCCCTGTCTAACCAGTCCAAGCTGGGGTTGGGAGGAGAGAACAGCTGGATTTTGGGCCTTTATCCATGTCCTGTCTCCTGACCAGGAGTAAYTCAAGGCAGGATAGACCAGCAGAGAATTCCCAGAGTTTTCTCCCTGTTGCCAACAATTTGTACCCTTGAACCAGCATTTTTTTGTTGTCTCTATTATGGTAGTGGATGGATTTTTCCCTTATAATGTGCCTGTTATCCACGCAAAACACATCCTGGAGCAAGGAATTCCCTGGGTGTGGAATGCAACAGCCAAAAAGGGAGGAAAAACTTTGCTGAGACCTGGAAAAATCAGTCCAGTTGTGAAAAGGAAAGAGCTGTGAAATCYGAGCGGTTTATCCCAACAATCATTGGGAGTGATCCACCCAGGCTCCTCCCAAATTAGGAGCTCTTAACTCTTCCCCTAAATGTTGGTGTTTTGGATCTTCCACAACATTTGGCAATAAATAAAATCCAGGCCAGGGGATTTTTTTTTTTGGCGCACCATTCCAGCCATTTCCCTGCTCCTCCTTTCTCCCCCCCTTCCCATCTCATTTCCTCGGGAGCCAAAGGAATCTGTCTGCCTGATGGATGGCTCCTGACAAGCTGAGAAGCCAAAGATCACATGTCAATAGGGCCATAATTAGGAGAATTGAGCCCTGTCAGGGCCTCCCGGAAATTTATCTGGAATCAATGGCCAATAGGGTGGAAGGAATGAAGATGTGGGAGTGTTTGCTTTGGAGCTGCCATGGATTTTTACACCCTGTCTGCACAGGGATCCTGCTGGCCGGGCCTTTCCTGCTGCCTGAAAGAAGGGAGGATTATGGAATTAGCCATGGAGATCTGCCCTGGCACTCGCTGACCCTTCTGGGGATGTGGCTGCACCCCCGGAGCAGGCACAGCGAGAGGGAAAAGTGGGATAGAGGATGGAATTCGATGTTTTGCTCTTCCTTCCAATGGGAAAGATTGTGGCAATCTCAGGCATGGGCTGGAATTCTGGAGGGACTTTTAGGAAATGTGCCCAATGATGGGGATGCAGAGGGAATTTTAGGAAATGTGCCCAAATCCCCCATGTCTCCAAATCCCCCTAATGTCCCTGAATCCTCCCAAACACCCTCCATGTCCTCAAACCTCCCCTATGTTTTCAAATTCGCCCAATGTCTCTGAATTCCCTCCCCATCCTCAAATTCCCCCAAATCTCTCCAGTGTCCCCAAATTCTGCCCCCATGTCCACATTTCCTTATGCCCCGAAATCCCCTCAATGTCCCCAGAGCCCCAGGTTCCCAAATCTCTCCCACATCCCCAAATTCCATCCCAAATTGCCGTGTCCCCAAATCTCCCCAATGCCCCCATTTTCCCAGATCCCCAAATTCCCACAATTGGGACCCCATATCAGGGTCTTGGATCCACCCAGGGATGCAGGATGGGAGGGGCAGCAGCTGAGGGGTACAAGGACATTGTCACCTCCCATCCCCAGCTGAGACAGGGCTGGGGTCTCATCACTGACAAATTAAACCTGGATTAAATCTCCAAGTGAAGCTCAGACTGTCACAGTTTTCCAGGGATATTACTGCCAAAAAAAGTTGGGATTTAGGAATTTACTTCCTCTGGAGGCTGCTAAAGTCTGGGCCACTGCAGGGATTTTTTTCTTACAGCTTTCCCCACACCTGAGGCACTTTCAGGGTGTCCCTGAATCCCAAATTTCCTGTGATGTCCTTGGCACTGGTGAAGGATTGGGAAGTTTGCACTTCTGTGGGCTGGGGYTGAATCCTTTCTGCAATTCCAGGGTTTACAGGCAAAGAAAAGCTTGGAATGCCCTGGGAAACCCTTTGGCATCTGCTTTTAATGCTTTGTTGGTGCAGGGGTCAATGGCCTGGCCTCGAAACTGTTGAACCATGAAAACAGCTGAGGTTAAAGCCAGAAATCCTTTGGAAATGCTTTTGGATACCAGGCAGGATGGAGCTGGAATCACACAAGCCAGAGAGATACAGCAGGCAGGAGGTGATCCCTCCCTGCCTGGGGAATGATGCTGGGATTGGGATATTGGGGCACCACACTGTGGTGTTTCTACCCCAGGATTGAAATAAACTGAAGGAAATTTTTGGAATTCCAGCCTTGTGCATTGCTCCAGGGGTCGGCCCCACTTCCTATCTGTGGATTTCACCCCCAGGATGCAGCAGGCATTCCACACTCCCTGGACTAAACTCATCCAGTTTTCCCATCCCACAAACTCTGCTCCTGCTCACCCAGCCTGCAAAATCAAAGCTTGGAAAAACTCCCAGGGATTAGGGCTTCAAATCAGTGAAATCATCGATTCCCTGCTGGGAATTAGGGATCAGAAAGGCTCTCCCTGCTTGTTTTTGTCGTGGCAACATCCTCATGCCCCCACCACGGTCAAAATCCCAACTTTTCATCAATTCCCAGTGTATCCACCAGTTCCCACAGCCCTTGCTGAGATTCATTTCACTTCTGAAAACCCCATAGGATCATAGGAAAAGAAGCAAGGAAAAGGGAATGATCCAGAGCCTTCCTAAGGCTGTGGATACCACAGAGCTCCTAATTTATTGCTTCTGTAATTGGGGTTAATTACTGGTGACCAAATTTATCTTCTYGCCTCTCATTAATCCCAAACACAAAAGAACCCTGTTTGCAATCAATTGCTGTTTAATTACAGCACAATAGCTGCCTCCTGAGATCGAAATCCCGGCTGGCTCCAGGTCTTGAGGAGGATGGGAGTGGAAAAATGGTGGATGAGGATGCCAGCTGGGATTGGCATTGTGTATTCCAGGGACTGGTGAAATCCAGGGAGAGGAGTGGGAAGTCTCCTTGTTGTGGTTGAAGGATCAGGGAGTGGCTTTCAGCTGGAGAGAAATGAGAGGGAATGACCTCATGTTCCACCTGGGCAGATTTAGAGCGGATATATGGGAAAAAAATACCATGGAAAAGTTTATCAAGCCATGGAAAAGGCTGCCTGGAGAAATGGTGGCGTTCCCATCCCGTGAGGAATTTCAAAGCCATGGAGAGGTGGGATTCAGGGATGCAGATTGGTGCTGGAATTGGCAGTGCTGGATTAATTTGACTCTAAGATCTTCAAGGTTTTTTCCAACCCAAAGGATTCCATGATTCTGAGATTTGGATGGAAAACAGGTTCCATGTGAAACCTCTCAGGGAATATTTGGTCCACGCTCAACCTGAGAACAGTGGGAATGGAAATTTATCCTCAAGGAGAACAAGGAAACAAGGTCCCAGCACTTCCCACGGCTTTGTAGTCTGTACTGAAGGTGTTTGAGGTGACCAGTAGATCCCCCAAAATACATGGAAAGTGAGGAAGAAGGGGAAAGATGGGAATTGTGGGAAAGCTCTTATTTCTGCAGGCAAGCCCCAGTTTCCTATCCTGGATCCCCCATTCCTGGGGATCAAACTCACCAGCCCCAGGACCACACCTGAACTCTCCAAATAGGTTTTTTTTTTTCCAGGAGAAACATTTTCTTGGCATTGGTGCCTGTCCCACACCCTCATTTATCCCGATAAATGTTCTGGATTAAATAAACTCCCCTCCCAGCCCGTCCCTCCCTCCCCATTCCTTAGGAGYCATCAATCTCCAGGATTATTGAGCCCAGTTTGGGAGTTAGTGGGGTGTTGAAAACGCTCCAGTCTTCCCTTTATCACTTTCAGATCAGTCCATTGGATGGGAATCCATCAGGGAAAATTATGGGAGAGGCTGTGCTGATCTATGGCTCCCTGTTCCCGGATCAATCCAGCTCTTCCCCTTCCAGCGTGGGGGTTGTGAGGATCCAGGGCTGGCCATGCTTGACTCTCTTCTCTTAAAACACCACATTCATCAACACTTCCCATTCCTGCAAGGATTTTGTCCTGGGATGTGCTGGAGATGGGATAAAATACCTGCTGAGTCAAACAAGGTGGAAGCTGAATTCCTCTTGGGACCTCAACTCCTGCCTGGAGCCACTTATTGACATTTATTGCATTTAAGATTTGGGTGGATTTAGGGATTATGAGCAGCCAAAATCTGGACTGTGCTGGCAATTCATCATATCCCAAAGTTTTAGCTGCTCTCAGGATGGTGCTGAGGTGGTTCATCCACCCTGGGGCCAGGAGTCAGGACCAGGAGCTGGGTTTGGAGCTGTTTTTCCACCTGGGCATTCCCAATCACCCTCTTCCCGTGCCCTGTGCAGATCCAGAGGGAAGAGCACCACCTACTGAGTCTCCCTCACTTCTTCCTTCCTTTTTTTTTTTTTCTTTTCTCAATCTATTTAATTCCTGTTTGTGTTCCTTGCTTCTCCCTGAGAAAGGCAGAAGCACGTTTAATTCCAAGGAACCCTCCTGATCTCTCCAGACGTTTCTGCTCGCTCTGATTTTCCTGTGTTAATGAGACTTCCTTGGGGTCTTTCTGCTTCCTGCCTTTGGGAATTAACAGCATCTCCAGCCTGATGCCTCCCCATATCCAGGTTTTCTCTTCGAACAAGTGTGGGAAACAAAATAAATTGGGTAAATTTTGCCTCAAAATCGGAATTTAAGCTAAATATTGAAGAATTTGCTAAAGCAGAAATAGATGCAGGAATATATTCCTGTGGATGGATTTTTCCATATGTGGGTGTCCATTTGTTGTAGGAACATGTCCCTGGATGTGTTTTGGCCAAGGATTTGGGGAATTAGCTGGAGACTTTCACATCTGGGTTCAGTTCCCACCCTGGCACAACCCTTTTAATATTGATTAAACACTGAAAAAATCCTTGAAAACAGACTGGGAGAATCACAGAGAAATCCACTCTGGTGTTCCCTGAACATTTTCAACTGGGAGATGATCCAACTTTTTAAGGATAAGATAACTTTTTTTAAGGATAAGACCTCAGCCATGTTATCCCAAAGCCCTTCATTTGCATCCAATGCCAAATTATACTCATTAAATGTCCTCTTGTTATTTCTTCCTGCTTGGTTTGTTTGTTTGAGCCATAAAAATGTTTGTGTTTCTCCCAAGGAAATTGGGTAGGTAATTGGCACAGGATATTTTGTAAGGATKTACAAACCCCTGAGTCCCCTCACCTGCTTCCAAAGGTCTCAACACTGTGGATATCCCAGAAAGAACTCGGTGGGAAGTGGGAATGAGGAGATCSTTGTCATTCCTCAACATCACCTATTTTCTGCTTCATGTTCCACGTAAAGCTGAGGGATCTTTCCGTTAGGTGGAAAAAACCGAAATGTGGCATCCCTATGGAATAAATACAATCTGTGAGGAATGACTGRGGAAAACAGGGGATTGTTTATGCCAAAGAATGAAGGGAGATGGGATAACAGCCGRCAATTATGTAAAAGGCCGCTGCAGGAAGGGGAGGGACACGTTTCCCTGTGTATAGGACGAGGAATAAGGAGCTTAAAAACCAGCAAAGGAGATTTAGAGCTGTGGGATAGAGGAGGGCTGGGATTAATTGCTGGGAGGAGGGGAAGGGTGGGATCTCCAGGGATGGAGCTTGGAGGACAAATGTGTCAAGAAGGGCTTAAGGAGAGTGAATTCATCCACGGGACAGGAGGCAGGGAAGATAAACATCCACCTGGATGTTTTTCSAGTGTTTCAGGTGGTTCACAAGGCAACATGAGTGGATTCTGGGATTTCCAGAGTGGGATGGGGGGTTTGGCAGCTTTGGAATTTCTCCTGCTCATTCCTTGGAAGGAGCCATGTGGTGCCACACGGAGCTGCCTATTCCAAAGATTTCCCTGCCATCCCTTTTTCCAGCTCCACAGATCCCAAGGTGACCTGGGATGTGTGTTCAATGAATCCTGGAATGGTTATTGTTGGAAGGGACTTTGAAGATCATGCAATTCTGACCCCCTGCCATGGCCAGGGACAACTTCCACTATCCCAGCTTGCTCCAAGTGTCATCCAGTCAAGGCCTTGGGCACTTCCAKGGATGGGGCATCCACACCTTTCTGGCAATCACATCTCAGTCTCTTTCCCATCTTTCCACCTTGGAAATGTTTTTTTTTTTTGGTGGGAACCATCCAGCCAAGCTGAGGTGATCCCATCACCCCGCGGAAGTAAATCTGCTGATGGAGCAGAAGTCGGAAATAACMCAGCAAAAACTTGAGACAGTTCTCGCTTCCAGTAATTCCCAGGGAGGGGTGTCAGCCATGATTTCTAGGAGCCACACGCAGCAGAAAGCAGGGAATTGCTGGCAGCACTAATGAAGTTACGGCCGTCCGGTGATTGGGTTAGGAGATCCTCTGGGAGCGGCCAGCGAGGTGATGGACGGAAAGCAGAACGAGAATTAAATTGCATTTCATTTCAATTTGGCCATAAATTTGATGATTTCGTCAGATAAGGAATAAAGGGGGAAGGGAGGAGGGGGAGGAGAGGAGAAGGAGGGATCTGCAGGCAGGGAGTGAGCAGGACACGAGGAATTGCATCGTCCCAGTTTGTACCATTGTAGGTCATTCATCAGAAGTGCCAAAGGTTTTATGGATAGGACATAAATCACCTGCTCCCTATGGATTATTCACTCTGGTAATAAAGGTTGGGAATACACGTTATCGAACTGTCCTGGGATTTATGGGAGAGGATGAAGGGGGTGAAGGGAGGAGATGGACCCACCATGGGRTGCTCCACTTAGCAGCAGTGGTTTGTGTCACCTGAGTCATCTGCTGAAGTGTGGACTTGTCACCAGGGGTGGAGACACTGTCAGGTTGCAAGTGATGGAAGAGCCAATGAGAATTCCTGGTTTTGGAYGCATCCAGAGGGACCTGGACAATCTTGAGMAGCAAGGCCATAAGGGTTAACAGAACCAAGTGCTGGTGCTGCAGCTGAGGGAGAGAGAGTCAATCCCAGGATCAACCCAGGCTGGGAAGGAGCAGATGGAGCAGCCTTAGGGAAAAGTACTTGGAAATGCTGGTGGGTGAGAGGCTGGACAYGACCCAGCAATGTGTGCTTCAGTTCCAGAAATCCAATCGTATTCTGGGCTGATCCCACACTGTTGGCAGCCRGAGAGTGGGGAATTCTACCCTTCTGCCCTGCTTGGGTGATATCCTACCTGGAATGTTGCATCAGCCCTGAGGTCCCAGCACAGGAAGGACATGGAGCTGTTGGAGCAACTCAAGAGGAGGCATCAAGATGATCAGAGGGATGGAGCAGCTCTGCTGTGAGAAAACTGAGTGAATTTGGATTGTTCAACCTGGAAAAGAGAAGGCTTGGAGGGACCTAATTGTGGCCTTCTAGAACCAGAAGGAGCTGAAAAAAAGATGGAGAAGAATTTTTTTACAAGGGATAGAGTGACAGGAAAAGGGGGAATGGCTTCAAACTGATAGAGAGCAGGGTTAGATGGGATATTGGGAAGAAATTCTTCCCTGATTTGGGTGATGAGAAKCATGTAATCATGAAATGGTTTGGGTGGGAAGGGACCTTAATCTCATTTCAACCCTTCCACTGTCCCAGGTTGCTCCAAGCCCTTTCCAACCTGGCCTTAAACACTTCCAGGGATGAGGCAGCCACAGCTTCTCTGGGCAGCCTGTGCCAGGGCCTCACCACCCTCACAGGGAAGAATTCTCTCACAGAGAGAATCAAAGATCTCCAGTGCTGCAATCTAAAACTGGAGACCTTTCAGAAATGGTCATGATTCRTTCCAATTTGGTGACACTGCAGTWCCAGGCCCTGACAAAGACACCAAAKTAACTTCTGGGAATGAGGGACGTCATCAGAGCAATATTGCYCTGGAATGTTGCATGGGGTCCCTGGGAAGCACTCAAGGGACAGGCTGTACTACATTTCCTTAGCACAGTGATATCTCCATATCTCCAATCCTTCTGGCCTCACAACATTCCAGCTAGGTGTGCCAAGGCTTCCATCCCAAACTGGTGACATCCTTGGATGTCTCAGCAAGTTTCAGCCTTATTTTGCTGTGCCTTGCTTTGCAGAGGTTTTCATCCTTACTGGATGAAGGATTTGGTCAGGGATAGGACTGGAAGCAATTTGGTGGGATACCTGGCTATCCCATAATTTGTGGGATATCTGGATATCCCATAATYTGTGGTAAAGTTGTGATAAAGTGATGGGTGGTGCACAACCCTAATTTCCATGACTGAGAGCTTGCCACTCCTTGAAATAGGATGGATGGACTCAAAARTGGGGCTGGATGTGAAGTGACTCTTTGTCCAGCTCCATCATTTCCCCAGTTCAGACATGGGAAGCTGAACCARCTTCTGATGGAGACTTTCTCCATGGATCCTTCTCCTCGTGAAAGTGAGTCTGAGACCCCTCTGAGAACTTCAAACATGGAATGGAGCTTCACAGCCCTCTGGGACTTCACTGGAGGACCATGCACATGGAATCTGCAGGAACATCTACTCCTGTGAAGGCTGGATGGTGAAAACATCAGCAACACAAGTCAGGRATGGGGTAAAGAAATTCCTGTGGGATGTTGTAAGTCCTTCCAGGAGCAGCTGAAGGAGGTGGGGGGCTTCAGCCTGGAGAAAAGGAGGCTCAGGGAGACCTTCTCACTCTCCACAATTCCCAAAAAAGAGGGTGCAGCCAGGTGGGCCTGGACTCTTCTCCCAGGGAACAAGGGACAGGGCAAGGGGAAACAGCCTCAAGCTGTGCCAGGGGAGGGTCAGGTTGGACATCAGGAGGAATTTCTTAATGGAAAAGGTTGTTAAGCATCAGAAAGGGATTCCCAGGGAGGTGGTGGAGTCCCCATCCCCAAAGGGGACACCTGGATGTGGCACTCAGTGTTCTGGACTGGTGGAGGAATTTGGAATCAGTCACAGGTTGTACTTAGTGATCCTGGAGGTATTTTCCAACCTCAGAGAATCTGGGATTCAGTGGTGGATGCTGATGTTGTCTGGGACAATCCCGACCCCTGGATCTATATAATTAAAGCTACAAAGCTGTGCTCTGAACGAGGCCTCTTGGATCTCTGGTGGCATCAGTGATCTCATGGGACACATCACCACATTCCCACATTTCTGCTGCACCTGGCTGCCACAGGAATGGGATATGGATGAGCTGTGCTGAGTCTGGGAGCTGTTTTATGCTGGTCCAGCAATGCCAAATGTGACAGGAGCTTGGCCTGCCCTTGAGGCCAAAGCTTTTAAACTCGGCGTGAGAGAGAGGCCAAAGATATTCCCCATCAATCTTAACCCCAGAGCTCCAGCTGCAGCAGGAATGGGAGGGAATTGGATTCCAGCAGTTTGGCAGTTTTGTGAACATAATTAATACATGTCATTGCCAGGAATTCCCGTGTAGATTTTGACCCATATTTGGGATATTCCTCTGGAGAGCACAGATGGGAGTCTGTTTCAAAAGGAATCTTTAGTGGAACTTCCACATGTTCAAAGTGAGGGATTACAAGTGTTCCCAAAATAATGACTGGGAGGTACAAGGGGGAAAAATGCCGGAATCTATTTCACATGCACAATAATTTACTTTTAGATGTGCAGTAAAGATTTTATATGCACAATAATTTACTTTTACACGTGCAATGATGTTTTTACACATGGAATCATTCATTTTTATGGATAAAAGCCGACCAATTAAAAACCTGGGTGTTAAACATCCCTCCCACCAATCCTGAAGGATTTGTTTTGGAGTAAAACTTCGCTCAGACCTAACATCAACACTTTTGTGCATGATTATTGTTGCTTTTCCAGCTGGTTCCATGTGCTGCTCCTGATTCTTTTCCAGTTCGCCCTTATGGGAAGCAGGAGCAGCTCCATGGGCCATTGGAAAGGGATGTGAGGGCCACATCACCTGGATTGTCACCTGGTTTGTCACCTGTTTTTCCCCATGATCTATTCAGATCAGCTCCCTGTATCGATGGGAGGAATATTAGCCCCAGCAGAAAAAGATGAGAAAACATTTATGGGATCATGGAATAATGGAATGGTTTGAATTGGAAGAGATTTCCAAGGTCATCCAATCCATGGGCAGGGACACATTCCACTATCCCAGGTTGTTCCAAGCCCTGCCAACATGGACTTGAACAATTCCAGGGATGGGGCAGCCACAGCTTCTCTGGGAATTCCATTCAAGAGCCTCACCACCTTCATATGGAAAAAATTCTTCCCAATATCCCATCTTTCAGTCTGAAGCCGTGGGATTTTCCATCAGTGCAGCTGAGCAATTGCAAGAACCATTTAAAGACTCCAAAGGGTCCATATGGCTCAGAGGTAAAGAGATAAGGCCATGAGAAATTCCAGCTGTTGAAGGATCAGTGGAAAAACTTTGTTCAGAGACCTCAGATCTGCTTCCATCTTTTTTTTTTTTTYCATGAATCTCTTCACTTGGCCGAGCCAGATGAGGTTGGAGCTTCCATTTCTCAGGTGAATCTTTTGATCAGACAGAGCAAGTTTAGGGGTCTGTGTTTCCTCAGTTTTTCCTGCATATTTAATTCCATATTTAAACAGGATGCACTTCAGAGCCCTCTATCCAGGATGGATTATTAATCTCCAAGAAGTTGAATAGAAAGGGAAATATCTCCTTATTGTCCCTGAGGCTTCATCTCCATGGAAAACCCTCTGCTGCAGTGAACTTGCAAATTCAATGTCCATAGCTAATTCCGGGATGATCTGAAGGAGTAAAGGGACTGAAAAAATTAAGAAATACTTCCCAATATTCTGGAATCTGGTGGATTAAACAGCCCAGCTCAGGCCAGAGGGTCACCTCCAAGCAGGGCTGTCCTGGTCACGCTGAGTCTTTGCCAGTGGCGACTCAGTTACTTTGAGTGGGAATCTCAAATTACTGCAAACCTGGCGGATTCCAGGGAAGAAGAGGTGGAAGGGACTGGAAATAAAAATAATAGTCCCCAGTCTAGGAGAAAAAGAGGTTCATAGGACCTTTTTCTTTGGACAGTCTGAGAGAGGAGGGAAGGAAAAGAGGAAAAGAGGAAGGTGGATGGTCAAGCATAACAAAACAGCACAAATTGAAACACTTTCCGTTAGAGAAATCCCAGTCCTGAAAAATAAACTGGTTTTGAGTTCATAAATGTTCAGTGGGAGCCTGATGCTGCAGAAAGTGGAAAAATTTCTTTTCATCTAAAATTTATGGTTTTTTCAAGGAAAAAAGAAAAGCTTCCATGGAAGCCTTTTTTGGAGGATCCAGTTCCACCAGCTTTTGTCGCTGCAGTGCTCAACTCTGGTTATGGGGTATTTTGAGCAAGGAAATGGGGAAAAATTGGTGAAAGTGTTAAGCCATTGGGAAATCCTATGGAAAAAATTATCCAGAATGGTTATGGATCAATGTCCCAGTAGAGGGGATGGGAATTCTGCTGGTTGGTGGTGTCTGCACTTGACAACACTTCCCAAACAAAAGGACAGAGGAGCAACCCAAGGATTTRCCTGCAAACTGTCCCAAAAATCATCTCATTCCAACTCCCTGCCATGGGCAGGGATGCATTCCGCTATTCCAGGTTGCTCTAAGCCCCATTCTGGAATACTTCCAAGGACAGGGCAGCCACAACTTCTCTGGGAATTCCATTCTAGGGCCTCACCACTCTCAGAGTTAGCTCAGAACAGCTCCTTGGTTATTTTTCAAGGTTCACGGAAAAYTAAAATCTCCTGAAGGACAATTCAGCTGGTTAAAAAAAAAAGAGTTAATGGTAAAATGAGAATGATGAGAGGGGATGGTTAAAAAACATCCAAAGTGCCCCCAAAAGGGTAATTCCCCCCCCGCACCAACAGTGACACTGGTTTGAAAAACTGGCTTGGAGGCAAAGGGACAGTGACAAGGGACACATCAAATGGGAAAAAAAAGGGAATAAAGGACATTGGATTTGCACAAAAATKGAGAAAATCAGTGAGATGAGCAAAAAGCCAGGAGAGGCTCTGGCCAGTAGAGCTGAGGCCAGCAAAGAGTTGAAATACTTTGGGAACAGAAGGAGCTATAATAACCCCAGTATTGATTCCTCCTTGGAAGGGAAATGTGCAAAGCAGGCATTTTCCAGGGATATTTGTTTTGTATTTGGAGGGAAAAGCAGATTTGTTCCTGATTAAAGGGAAGGGATGGTTTACAGGCTGGCATTTAGTGGGGAACATTCCAAATAGACCCTCTTAAAAAACACTCAACGTGCTAAAAACAGGGATTAACTCTATCCAAGTGTTTTCTAGGATGTGGCCAAGAAGAATCAGGGTTGGTTTTCAAGATCCCAAGGCAGGGAAATCCAAGGGACAAGAGGAAATCTGATGTCATGTCAGTCTGTTAAGGAATGGGAATGACTTGGTTAATTATTGCCTGCCATTGATTCCAGGCAAAATGAGGGAATACCTCACAAGGACTCGATTAATAAGGAATTACAGGAACATGATGCTAATCAGCAGGGGGTTATGGGAAATCGGTCTTGTCAAATTAAGCAGCTTTTATAAACGCAATTAGAAGAGGGAGGATAATTAACGAACTTGCAGAGGGTTGGGATTGAGTTGCTGGGGGAGATGTTGAAATCCAGAAGTTTTGGTTCAAAAAGTGTCATTTGGGAAGTGGGAGGAACAATGGGAGTTGTATCCATTCCTGGAACCCCAACCCTTTAGCCACAACATTCACACAGCACAACGATATCCAACTAACATCCATGCTGGCTGTGAGATCCAAAACCTTGAAAAAGTTAATGGTTTTTGACACTCAAGTCCATACATTGATAAAGAAATAAACTCCAAGGYGGCTCCTCAAAATGAAGCAGAAGATGGCTGTGTCTTGTCACCAAAAGGGGCAATAGAGACCAGTTTGGTACTGTAGATTTCCASCTAAATAAATTTAGGATAAATTGGCTTGGGTTGTTCTCCTCTCCCTGTTGTCCCACCATCCCAAGTCCAGAGGAGGTCACTCAATTAAACAATGGACTGCAGCTGCTCTGCTCTTCTGGGAGAGCTGGGAATGTCCAACCTGGAGACAGGAAGGCTGCAAGGAGACCTTCCTGCACCTAAAGGGGCTCCAAGAGGGCAGGAGAGGGACTTTGGGCAAGGGATGGAAAGTGGGACAAGGGGGAATGGCTTCCCACTGTCAGATGGAAGAGTTATATGGGATTTTGGGAAGGAATTCTTCCCTGTGAGAGTGATGAGGCCCTGGCACAGGTTTCCCAGAGAAGCTGCGGCTGCCCCATTCCTGGAAATGCTCAAGTCCAGGTCGGACGTGGCTTGGAGCAACCTGGGATAGTGGAAGGTGTCCCTGCCCTTGGCAGGGAGGTGGAACTGGATGATTTTTAAGGTCCTTCCAATCCAAACCATTCCATGATTCCATGATTCTATGACTGAGCTGTGGGTGGTGACTGATGGGGTCACCTCTGTGATGTCAGGCAATGTCGTTCCCAGCCATCCCAAATGGAAAAGCCTCCTTTCCCCAGGCTTCAGGATGAGCACCTTCCATGAATTTTAACCTCTGAATTTTGGCTGTGGGGAGAAGTGGATGCAGACTGTGCTTCCTTCTTGGAATCATGGAACAGTTTGGGGAAGGGACTTTAAGGATCATCAACCCCTTGCCATGGCCAGGGACACCAGAATTCCCATAGAATAGGATGTGACTGCTGGACCACATCCTAAGGGATGATCCTGATGGGGAAATCAGGAATGCCAGGCCATGTCCCTGATTTCTGATCGACCTGCTCCATCCCCTCTCCCATTCCCATGCATCTTCCCCTCCCGCACTCCATAAAATGCATCCTCTCAATTGAGATGCTCTGGTTTATTTGGGCTGCGAAATCYACTTAAACCTTTTTAATTTGTCTTGTTTGGATATGGGCATCATTTGGATCGTGTTTTATGGGCACCCAGATCATTTTCCTTCCTGTAAATCGTCCCTTTAGTTACTGAGGCTTCTGGGAAGTTGTAAATCCTCCCTCCCATCTTTTCCATGGAGTTTACGTTGTTTTACAGCTTCATTAATAGGTTCTCTCCCGGCGAGGTTGATGAAAGTTATTGACCTAATCATAACCTATTAATTATGACAGTAAATCCCACTCTTGGAAATGTTTTACTGAGCAAATGTTACTTGGAAAATCTGCGGGTTAAACTGCAGATCCAAGAACTTTAAATCTCCTCTCCACCTCCCCAGTCATGGAGCCTTGAGAGAAGCTTGTGAAGCCCTGCTGGCTTGGGAAAGTTCTTGTTTAGGGAGAATTCAGTTTTCCTGAATATTGGCTCTTTGTGTTTGAATTTAACATGGAAAGTCAGGTGCATCCAGTTCTCCTTCTGGCTCTTAGAATCATGGAATTGCTTAGATAGGAAAAGCCCTCAAGTTCCCCCGGCACTGCCAAAGCCACCACTAAAGTGTGTCCCCAAGTGCCACATCCACATGGCTTTTAAATTCCTCCAGGAATGGTGGCTCAAACGCTGCCCTGATAATCCTTTTATTGAAGGAATTATTCCTGATATCCCACCGAAACCTCCCCAGGTGCAAGTTGRGGCCATTTCCTCTTTTCCTTTTGTTTTTTACTTCTGAAAAGAGCAATTTATRAGGAATTTACTAACTTCTTATGCCCATCATAGGTAGGGCAATATTCCAAGGGTAATATCTGCCCAGAGAATCTGTGGACTCCTCATCACTGGAAGWGTTCAAGGTCAGGTTGGATAAGGCTTGGAGCAATTTGGGATAATGGAAGGTGTCCCTGCCCATGGCAAAGGGATAGAACGAGTCAATCTTTGAGGTCCTTTCCACTCAAACCATTCTAAGATTCCATTATTTTCCTCAATCACATCCAGGACAGGTTTTTCATTGGAAGAATCCAGCTCAAAAAAACCCCAGCATCCCTAAAGCTGCACCAGGATCCCCTAAAACCAGGCAAGGAATGTTTCTCTTCCCTAAATCTCTCCCTTCCAGAGGCAGATTCATCGCTCCTGTTGGAAGTGCTCCTTTAGGATACACTCCCTGTAGCTCAGCTGCTGAGCGAGCAGCTCCCTTCTGCATGCTCAAATCCCTTGGGAAAACCACTTTGCTTATGAGGCAGAGAGAGAAAGGTCTCCCGGGAATCCAAGTGCTTCCATCAGCCTTTCAGAGTAGCCATCCGTGGTAGGAACTGCGAGAGGTCCCAGCTGGGCTCCAGGRTCTGGATTAAATAAGCATTAAAAGTTCGGATATGCACAGGGAATTTATTGGAGAGACACACATGGGTATCCATTTATCCAGAAACTTCCACAGGATCCCTCCTCTGTGTCCCAATGTGTGTCCACATATTCTGAGTTCATGACCTGAACATGCAGCTGAGGACAATAAAAATGCTCAAAGAGCTTTTTCCTGCCAGATACCCCAAATTCATGGATGAGCATCCCACTGTGCAAGTGGGGAAGCTGCAAGGAAGTGGCTCAAAGGGAGGAGGAGATGGGAGTAAGGAATGGATATTGTTCCAAATCTCATGGCAAGGTCACAGCRGCATGGAGGGTTTGGAAGGAATATTGGGAAGAAATTTTTCCCTGTGAGGCACAAGAATGGATTTCCCASAGAAGCTGTGGCTGCCCCATCCCTGGAAGTGTTGAAGTCCAAGTTGGATGYGGCTTGGAGCAACCTGGGGTAGTAGAAGRTGTCCCTGAACATGGCAGGGGATGTGATTGGATGGTCTTTAAGTTCCCTTCCAACCCAAACCATTCCATGATTTTAGGATTTCATGAAGATYGAGAAGCAGGAGAGAAGAAAGGGAAGACGAGGAAGGAATGCAGAAGAATGTGGTGAGGTGGAAGCAGGAAGCTCCTTTCCAAGGCTTTTTAAAATGAATCTGAAATGGCTGTTTGAAATGAAACATGGAAAGATGGAGATTATTTCAAAAATTCTATTGGGATTTTGGTAATTTTTAAACAGTTTTCAGTTTCCCAGAGGATTCCACTAATTTTAATATCCTTTTAGAATTACAAACATGAGTGGACATAACAGTTAAGTTGCTCTTGTTTCTTGTTGTGTTCCCATTTCTGTTCCTGCCATTCCTTATATAAAAATCAGCTTGTTTTCCACCACTTCCACAATTTTACCTCTTAATTACCACTGAAACTTCCACGAAAATTTCCTTTCTCCATTACCTGGTGTGGATGCTGAACTATTTGATTTTTGCTGGAATTGTCCATTGTTTCACACACTCTGTACCAGTCTCCCAACACATTCCTGGGAATTTCAGGTCTGTTTCCATGATCACAGTTTGAATAACTCCACTCACACACTTCTGGAATCTGGGAGCCATGTTGGGATTTACATACAAAGCACTTGGATCAACCCGGAGAACCCTCCTCATTTCCAGCAGCATTTTCCATGTGTCCAACACAGGGAATAAGACCTTGTCAGGTGCTTCAATGCCCAGAGATGTTTTGGATAAAAAATTTTGTGGGCTATGAAGGCCTCATATATTTTGGAAGTGCTCCATGTCCTTCAGAGCTTTTGTGGAGATGTGAAACAGGGTGAGGAATATTGGATGCTCCATGGGTGGAATTGCAAGGGATAAAAATGGAAAGAATATYGGCAATAGTAGCTTGAAGAGTGGAAACAATGTGGATTTCTCTCTCTGGACTCCCAGTTATCCAAATGGCTCATTTTTCTGTGAAAATGGCCTATTGGCCTGCCAGAGTCCCTGATCTCTGCAGGAAAATCCTGGATATGGGCGTTGAAATGGAAAATAACTTTCCTGATGTGCTTGGATAGTTCCCAAGGCTCTGTTTCACTGCTGTAGTGGCAGAGATGAGGAGTTTTATTCTTCATGAGGAATCCTAAATTTGGTATAGASGATCAACCATTGACCTGCAGGAACAGCTCAGCAGGAAAGTCAGAATTCCTCATTGTCCCTCTTCCCTGGTTCAATTCCAAAGCAAGGATGGGACTCCTGCTGGTCTGCAGGAGTGGGGAAAAGAGAAGCATCCAAAGTTTGGACACCCTCCAAGCAGGAAAAATTAGAATTTTGGGGGAAATTAACTTCTTTCTGTAATTAGAAATTATTTCCAACCCCAACCTCCAACTCCCTCCCAATATTCATTAGTCTTTCATTGGTTAAAAATGAAATAAATTTAAATCAATAATTTATATTAATAATAATAGTAGTTCGTATCCTCAAATAGACAAATTGCTGGCAAGGTGCTTCAGGAGATGCTGCAATTCCATTCTGGGCTTCCTCATCTTTTTTCCTTCTGGATTCCAAGGGATGGAAATGCAGTTCCTGCCGCTGGAATTCTCGAAGCAACAGGATTTTGGGATCCAAATGGCAGGATTTTGCCCCAGGGTACCACAAGTGCCACTAAATATTCCAGAATAGTCATTTTAAGGGATAGAGAGAGGGTAAGGGAAAGCCAGTGGGAAAGGACAAGGTCTTCAGGAGAAGGGTTCAGGCCTGAGGAATCCATGGATGAAAAGAGAAGGAGGAAAGGGAAAAGATGGCAGTGAGAGAACAGGTCCAGGGTGACCAAATTGGGCAAAAAGAATGTGCTGAATTCTGCTGTGTTTTCTGCCCCTGGGCTCAGACCCACACAGCTCATTGCATGTAATTCATAAATAATAGCTGGAAGGCCCTGGGATGAAGGAAATTCCTGGTGTGTCCCTAATTAACCCTATCTTCAGCACCTCTGACAGCTCCTCCTGACCTGGCTGGATTTATCCATGAAACTCCATTCATGCCAAACGACCCTGGTGGGTGACAAGAAGGGAGCAAATTACCCGTGTTTTTCCATCCAGCGTCCAAGGGGGGCTGAGGATGTGGCTGGAGGTCATGACTGATCCTGGTGCTGATGCCACAGAGCTCTGAATTCCCGTCCTGGTGCCGCCGTTCCTCCCCGTGAGGCTCATTCCCTTCCGGAAGCGGGACCAGCCGGCGCAGCCGAGCGCCAGAGCTGTCGAGAGATGAAATCAGAGCTGGCCCAGCTTGGGTTGCAGGGATGGCTTTCTGTTCCCATTAATAATTCAGGGATCCCCTGAGGGCGGGAAGATGACATCATATCCCACCCTTTTCCCATCGCCACCCTGCCTTTCCCTTCCCTCCTTCCCATCATTCCTCTGCATCCAAAGAGTTGGGGACACCTTGGCACCATGTTGTGTTACCACCAAGGACTATGTCTCCTAGAAATAGAATTCCCAATCCTTGTTTACCAGAGATTTGGTCTGTTTCAGCCACCCAGGGGAGGAGAATAAACCCTGGGAATAATTTTCTGCCTCCAGCTTTTCCCTGGGGAGTTTGGTCATTCCAGGATGGTTTTACTGAGTTGGTGGGAGCAGTTTGGTGTTGTCTCATTTTGGGAAGGATTGTAGGGAAAAAATAGAGAAAAGTCCTAGAAAAATTCTGAGTGGGAGAAAAGGCCTGAGTTTTACAGACAATTGGCAAAGAAGAATCCTGCAGTGTGGAATAATGCTGGAATTTTTTCCTGCTGGCTCATGGTGGGAATACAGGTTGTGGCTGTGGTTGTGGAAGTGGAGATTGTCACTGTGAGGGTGACATCTGTCACCACTGAGGGAATCCTTTCCTTCAGGTCCTCTTTTCTTCCRTCCTGGAGCTCAGCCACCCGTTCAACCAACCCTGAGGCTTGTTTGTGAGCATCCCCACAAGGCCCCTCTTCCACAAGTGAAATTCATCACCTTTGGTGTCCAAGGCCCCCCTTGTGGTGGTATTGGCAGTATTGGAGGGAGGCAGGGGTTGGAAAATATCTTGGAAAGATCCAGAGGAACCAATAGTTCATGGAATAGAATGGGTTGAGTTGGAAGGGACTTTAAGGGTTGCCTAATTCCAACTCTCTCCATGAACAGGGGACCTTCCACTAGACCAGGAGTCCCCTTTGGCCTGGTCTTGGACACCTCTTTAGATGTTTAGATATTTTCTGGATACTTTTCCAGAAACACAACAACAGCTTTCCTGGGTGGAGGACAAAAGTCCTCCTGTGTGTGACTTGTGGAACCCTTCCTGCACTTTTTGGGACACACAGATACCCCAAGTTTTATACTCCTTTTTTTTCCTTTTTCACTTTTTTTTTTTTCCTCTCTGCAAAGTGTGTTTTTCATATGGAATAATTTCTGGGGAGCTTTGGGATCAACCTAGGTCAGTTCAGTCCCACTGTAACCACCCTGCAGAAATTTCAACCTAAGGCATTGTGTCACTTAGAAATTCCCAGCAACTGGATTTGCCCCAGAAGATGGACCTGAAAGATGGATTTGAGCCAACTCTGCCATGGGCATGTGGKGTGCTCATCCCCACGTGCCCAAATCACCCATGGTTGAAAAATGATGGGAACTTCAGTTGCTGCAATGTTTCCATTTGTATCTTAAAAATATGGATGAAGAATTTCTCTGGATTTGCAAAAGAGTTTGGAACTTCCAATTAACATCTTCATTCCTTCCTTCCCCAAATTCCTTTCTTTGAAGCTTTATTAAGGGGAAAAGGGCTTTTCTGGACCTCTGCCATGAAGTGTCTCTACCCCTCTTTCAGCACAGCTCAGAGGAATTCCCTGCAAACTCCAAACCAGCTGAACATCCCTAATCTCCTCTTATCCTGTGTTATTCCTCTCCTGAGTGTCTCCTGGTTTGGAATCAGGCCCTGCATAGTTCCTTTTCCCGCCTTTAATTTCTCTATCTCCTCTTTTTCCTCAAGGATTCTGAGTGTTAACACAAAGAGACCAGCTGAGCTGTCTGATTTATCCATCTCCTCACCTTGACTTTATTTCCTGGTCACAATTCCAAGTGTTAATGTTACATTCCTGGTTTAAATGTCTGATTTATCCACCCTCACCTCCCCCATTACTTCATGGTATGGGTTTGAAATGTTAATTTTAATAATAAAAGTTTTACGCTCCTGGTGCTTTCCATGCTAACACTGGGACATTATTTCCTAGGACGAGGGTTTTAAAAGCTAATGTCCTAATGCTGCTTTAATTGTGGGATTTATTCCTGCTAAGGCAGCTCCTGGAAGCGTGTGGGGGTAGGAGGAAATCCGTGGCTGGTGGCAATGTCTCTCCTGGCATTTGGTGGAAAAAACAGATTCCTGAATCCAAGTTGGAGAAGGAAAAGTGCTGATTTTCCCAAGAAAATATCCAAGGTGATGATGCATTTAATGCAAGAATGATCTTATGGGGGAAAAGATCCTATAATAATGGGATTATAGGATCATTTAGGTTGGAAAAGCCCTCTAAAACCATTGAGTCCAACTGTTAAGCCAGCACTGCYAAGGCCACCACTAAACCATGACCACAAATGCCACATTTATGTCTTTTAAATCCCTCCAGGGATGGTGACTCCAATACTGCTCTGGGCAGCTGTTTCAAGGCTGGACAACTCCTTCCATGAAGAAATTTTCCYGATATCCAATGTAAACCTCCCCTGGTGAAACCTGAGGCTGTCTCCTCTTGTCCCATCCCTTGTTCCATAGGAGCAGAGCCCCAACCCTTCCTGTCAGGGACTTGCAGGGAGTCAAAATGTCCCTCCTGRACTTCCTTTCCTCCAGCTGAGTCCCCCCCAGCTCCTTCAGCCCCTCCTGGATCTCCACACCCTTCCCAGACTCTGTTCCCTTCCCTGAACACATTCCAACCCCTCAATGTCATTCTTGTTGGGAGGAGGCAAAACTGATCCCAGAATTTGAGGTGTCAGTGAAGCCCTGATTGTGCAGATCCAACTTCTCCTGGGTCTCTTTTGATCCCTTCCAACATCGTCCACGGGAACAGAGCTCCAAGAACCTGGCAAAGCTCCAAACTGGAGTGGGGATGTGGTTTAGGATGTGGCAAGGCAGCCCATCCCAGCTGGAGATATGGAAAACACTTGGGAACTGGAGGGTCTTTCTCAAATCTGCCATTGTTAGGTTTAGGGGATGGAGGGAGCGTCTGGTGTCCGTGGGCAGCACCACGGCAAAGGTGGAACCAGCACAGTCAGGCAGTGCTGGAAATTTCTGGTCTCCCTGTGATATAGGTGGTATGAGTGGAACCAAAATTCCTGGATGTTCTGTATCCCCTGRACATCAGGAAAGGAAATCTGAGGCCAAGGAGAAACTCCACATCCTGTTGAGCTGTTGAGTTGTGCATCAATATCCATCTTTCTGGACTGACAGCCCTGCTGCAGAATGGGATAAAGACTAGGGTTAGGTTAGATGGGATTTTAGGGAAAGGTTTTTCATCCAGAGGGTGGTTGRGCACTGGAACAGGCTCCCCAAGGAAGTGGTCACAACTCCAAGCCTGGCAGAACTCAAAAAGCATTTGGCTCTCAGGCACATGTTGGGATTTTTTGGGTGTCCTGCAGGGYCAGGAGTTGGACTCAGATCCTTCCAGCTCAGGACATTCCATGAAATACCTGGCTCAAGGCACAGCTGGGGGAAAGCATGGAGTAGCTGGGCTGGGGATTGGGATCAGCACTGGAGGTGTTGGTCGGTGACAGCAAGACTCCTTCACCTTTAGTGGCTTGACCCAACGATCTTCTCCGGAACTGCTGCCGAGGATGATTGGATTGCTCTGACAGGAACTGGGAAGTTGCTGATGCAGGGAACAAAGGTCCTAAAGCTGCAGTGGCAGCAAAACGCCATCCTGATGTGTCACAGGGACARCCCCGGCGGCAAGGAGAGCTCCTGCCTCCCATTGTCACCCAATGATCAGGCTGAGGACGACCTTCCCGTGCCTCCAGACCAAGCCTGGACTTTAATTCCATCAAGGAGAATGCAGACTTTTAGTCTGGCCTGGGAGGAGGGATGAACTTGTACACCTGTGGTGTTTTTTGGGAATTCAACTTGACCTGACACCTTCAGCCATGAGAGAAGGTGTGGTGTCCACTGTTCCACTCTTTTTCTGCTCATAGGATGCTGGGGACAACACTGAGCCACCTGGATGTGACCTGAGTGTGTCACCTGCTTCCAAGACCTTACCTGGCCTCATTTATTTGCTGCTGTGGGGACAGAAAATGCATGAGGCCACAGAGGGGGGGTGACAGGAGTGCAGGTGTCTGAGCACCTGCAGATGTGACACCACAAAAAAGAGATTGTGCCAATTTCTCAGGTGGCATGGCTGGACCCCGTGCCTGACCCCGCACTAGGGCACCAATAAATTAATTAATGAAAATTAAGCCTGAGCTCTTTGCCTTCTGGTGACCTCTGTGTGTTTGCTGTCAGCTTTCTTATGGATCCRATTTCCCTTTTTCTTTGTTTTCCCTTGGATTAAGAAATTCTCTCATTACAGAAGTCTCTTAATGTGGAGGGAAAGAAAGTGAAAATTCAATTGAATAAACAGCRAGGGCACTTTTTTTTTGCTATCTGTAAAAAAAGGAAGAGCCCAAGCAGCAGAAATTAATGTTCAATTGAATAAATACCAATAACACTCCTTCTTTTTGGCTCCTTCAGCTTATGGTGCAAAGATAGTGAAAATTCAATTGGATTTTAACAACAACGTGCCCCATTCCCAAAAATACAACCAAAAGGTGAGAAAGGGACCCTGACTTAAAATCAATGATAGGAAAGATAGGCGACATCATCAAAATTATATTAGCCTTAATAGTCAATCAATTAATGAAATCTCCCAGTTATTTAAAAAAATAAAAAGCCTGTGGAGGGTTGTTATTTTTTTTGCTTTCCTGATGAAGTTTTCTGGCGGGATCTGAAAGCTTTTTGTCCCACCTTCCCTGCCCACCATTAGGGGCCGTTTATTGAAGTGACAGTTCCTTTATCTGGGAAGGAGGGGGGGAAAGGGAGAGTGCTGAGGCCACTGGGAATGAAATGTTGCCGAGATATGAATTTTGATAGGTCGTCAATACCCTCTGTCCCTTCCAATTAAAAAAGAGCAGCAGCCACCGAGGGCAGATGGGCAACATTTCAGAGCCCATAAAATCAAATGGGGGGATAGAGGAGAGTCCAGCTGGACTCAAATCTCCTTGCCTCTTTCCCTTCTGGAATGGGGTGGTTTATCTTAACACTTCGCCTGCTGGATTACTCTTCTTCTGGCTTGATGTTCTTCACCACTGAAAACTCATTGGATGAGGTTTTGAGTGTAGATGGACCTGTCCCTGAGGTCTCCATGAGTCACCAATGTGTTCATGAGGGGACAAACAATGTGGTTGGCACCTGCCCTTGTCTGAATCCAAAGCTCTTTGCCAGGAGATGCTTTGGAATTGTGGGATTGTTTAGGTTGGAAAAGCCCTCCAAGGTCATAGGGTACAGCCCTCCTCCAGCACTGCCAACGCTACCACCAAACATTGTCCCCAAGTGTTACATCCACATGGCTTTTAAATTTCTGCAGAGGTGGTGACTCCAGTACTGTTCCCATGCTCAATCACCATTCCCGTGAAGGAATTTTTCCAGTATCCAGCCTAAACTTCCTGTAGTGAAATTTGAGGCTGTTCCCTCTCATCCTGTCCCTTGTTTCCTGGGAGCAGAGCCTGATTCCCACCTGGCTGCCCCCTCCTGTCAGGGAGTTGTGCAGAGCCAGGAGGTCCCCCCTGAGCCTCCTTTTCTCCAGGCTGAGCCCCCCCAGTTCCTTCAGCTGTTCCTGGTGCTCCAGACCCTTCCTCATCTCCATTCCCTTTCCTGGACATGCTCCAGCTCCTCAATGTCTCATTGTGAGGGACCCACAAGTGACCCCAGGACTGGAGGTGCCCCAGCAGTGCCAGCACAGAGGGACAATCACTGCTCTGGTCCTGCTTGGTCACTTTTCAGGCTGGTGGGGTCATTCAGCAATGGGTCAAACAAACGGCCAGAGGTTGCATGACCGCGCTGATGCCACCTTGTCCCTTCCAGCCCTCTGGATCCACCCTCTCCTTGGGCTGCTCCTCACCTCCTCCTCTCCCAGGAGAAACCCAATCTGGCCTCCTCAGTGTCACCTGAAAGCGGGGATCTGCTTTCAGCCCCATCCCCGTTCCCGACAGCGGCGCGGACTAAGTGGCTCTGTCACCCTGCGGAAAACCTCAGCAGGATTCCTGGCTCCAAGGGAGCTGCACCTGGAGCAGTACCTGGATAACCACAGAGGAGGGTTAACTCTTTGGGATCCTCCCTGCCAGGTTCCCAGAGGAAAAGTCCGTCAGGGAGATGTGGTAAAGTCAGTTGGAAGAATGATGAAAAGTGGTAGGGAAATCCCCATGGAYCAGAACATTCCGGATGTCTGGGGGCAAAGGAGAGGGAAGGACACCTCAGAACCAAAGATAGAGGCCCAAGAGGYTTTCATGGAGTGAGAACAACAAGGAAATTCAATTTAATTTTAGCAGAAGACACTCAAGGTAAGGAGGTGAAGGGATTGTCTCTCACTTGGTTCCAGAGCACGACTGACTCCAGCTGTTTCAAGAAAGACCCTGCAAAGTGGAACTCCTCTTTCATGGATTCCTGAGGATTTCTTCTTTTCTTGGAGCAGAACAAGCATTGCATGCCTTCATTCAAGATATCCAATTAAGCCAGTGTTGAAAGTGTGGGTTGAGCAGGGAATCCAAAGCAGGATTTGAACCCATCCTCTGGTGAGACAGGAGCCTCGACCAGGATCCACTTCAAAATGGGATGCAAATGGAATTGATGAATCTTTGTGAAGTCACAAACCAGCTCACCTGGATGTCTRCAAGGGACTAAGTGTCTCTGCCATCCCCTCCATGCCATGCTCAGGGTCACTGACACACAGGTCCACCAGCCTTTGGAATCTGAATTCCTGATCCCAAGGAGAAAAACAAGAGGTCTCTGTACAGGTCTGGATTCCAGGAGATCATTAAATACAATAWTGGTCTGGAATCATTCAAGTTGGGAAAGATCTCCAAGATCTTCGAGTCCAGCCTGTGACTGATCCCCACCTTGTCACCAGCCCAGAGCACTGAGTGCCACATCCAGTCCTTCCTTGGACACCTCCATGGATGRGGACTCCRACACCTCCCTGGGCCCATTCCAATCCTTGACYACCCTTTCCATGAAGAAATTCATCCTCATGTCCATCCTGAACCTCYTCTGGCACAACTTGAGGCTGTTTCCTCTCATCCTGTCCCTGTTCCCTGGAAGCAGAGCCTGACCCACCCCTGGCTGTCCCCTCCTTTCAGGGAGACAGAGCCAGAATGTTCYCCCTGAGCCTCCTTTTCTCCAGGCAGAGCTCCCCCAGTTCCCTCAGCCATTCCTGGTGCTCCAGACCCTTTCCCAGTTTTGTTCCCTTCTCGGGACATGTTCCAGCCCCTCGTCATGAGGAGTCCAAAACTGATCCCAGGATTTGTGGTCCCTCAGCACTGCCAGCACTGGGGGATGATCCCTTCTCTGGTCCCCCTGCCCATGCTATTTTTGGTACAAAAATGACAGAAAATGGACATGATTATCCCAAGGAGTTTATTTCAGATATATGGAATTCAATCTCCATATCCACTCAATCCTGGGAAAGAACAAAAAGCTGTCACTCACATCTTGTCAGTGACAATCTGAACAAGCTGCCAAGATCCATTGAAGACCCTTCACTGTCACTTCCCCTGCTCGAGGATTTGAGATGGTTTCTAATCTTGGTGGTCCAAACTCCTCCAAGACCCCCTTCAGTATCCAAATTAATGTTTTTGGTGTTCCCAAAATGGGGTGGGGTGTGGCTGGAAATTCCAGGRAGGGCCCATTTGGGGTGGATGGATCTGGAGCAATTGGGTTTGATGGGAAGTTTCATTATGGTTCCAGTTTGAGTGAGATGGTGTCTTCTGGGATGGTGACAGCAGGAATGGACATCCAGGAGTGCTCACCTTACGTGTCTGGGTGATCTGAAGTATCCCAAAAATTCCATCCCATTTGTCTGCTAAACTGGTCTTTCTGAGGGATGTGCTGGTTTCCAACAGCTGGATTTCCAGCTGGATAACAGTGAATCCAGGGTGCAGAGCACAGCTGGAACCCATGCCAGGATTCACCTTAAAACAGAGAATGGGGTGTGATGAGGTTTGRGAGCTTCAAGAATTCCCATATCCCACAGACTGGGAATAACTGAGGGTCCCAGATGGAATCTAGAAGGGGAAAAGCAGTATAAAAGAAGCAAGAAAGTGTTTGCTCAGCACAGCAGGTGGATTTTTTTCCATGGAGGATTTGTTTTTGTCACGGAATTATATTGTTGTGGATATTCCTGGATATTTTCAGCCAGAGTGTGATGCAGGTKTGGGGTTAAGAAAGCTCAGGATGCTGCAGTGCTCATCCCACAGCCTTTCCCAACCCAAATACTCCAAGGATAAGAGGGAAAACAAAGATGTGCCTTGGCTTTGGGCCTGRAAATGAGGAAGGGAATTAACTTGAATGTGCTGGAGGCCGGGGCTGGCACAGGGAATTTTGTTAAGTAGTTAATGGACACAGAATTTGGTCAGCTCCATGGCACCGGCTCCTGCTAAGTCAGGGATTTTAGGAACCCTGTGGGATGCAGGCTTGGATAGRAGTGCTCTGAAAGGAGACACCTTCTGGATGAGCACCGGGTTGGGTGTGGGGAAAACCCGGATGCTGGAAGGAGCAGAGTCCCCTCGCTGGGAATTTTGTCTTGCTCATGGCAGCATCCTTGCTCCACAAACTCCTCAATCCTGCAGCATCCTTGGCTGGCATCCCTTTTCCCTTAGCCTGGGAATGCTAATGAGGTCACAGCCCTTGGTGGGGAGCTGATAACGAGCATGAAATTCCTTGGATCCCGACKCAGCAGAGCTTGGTGTCACTAGGAGAACGACACAGTTCAAGGAAAACCCCGTTTGTGGCCAAGAGTTTTAAGGATTCCCCCGTCTTGCTTTGCCCTCCCTCCTTATCTCTCTCTGCCCTGAAATTCCCAACATGGAGCAGCCTGGGAATAACTTCCCCGGTTTGGTCTCCCAGGCTCAGCTGGAGGCTAAGTGAGGTTAACAACTGAACATGTTGGGAATTATTGAGGGAAGAGACCTGGGAAAAAGCTCMGTCCCTGATCTGATGGTGATAAACGATTGGAGCTGGGATATCTGATTCCTTCTCTCCGGTGGTCCCTGCARGAACAGCTTCCAGGCGAGCGTGTCGGCCGTTCATTAAAGGAAAAACGGCAAAGATTATCCCTAATATCTTGAAGATTAGTTGGATAAATACAGGCTGGAATATGCAGGTCCTGGGGCTGCCGGGAAACCCTCCGGCTTCATTGACTGAGTTTATCCAATTTGCATCCACCRGCATTCCCAAGGCTGCTCGGTAGTGCTCGGATGTGATTGTAAACACAGCAGGGATGCACTTAAGGCACATCCTCAGGACTCCTTTTGGGATTAGAAAAKGTTATTTGGGAGAGGAGAAATGTAAAGTCGTTTTCTAAATGATTCCCTGAAAAGTCTGAGGGAGATTGGGAATGACAYAGATGAGTGTGTGAATCCTGGAATCGTAAAACATCCTGGATGGAAGGGACCCACAAGGATCAGCAAGTCCCACCCCAAGCCCTGCACAGGGCAGMCCAAAAAATTCCACCCTGTGCCTGAGAGTGTYTTCCAAACATTCCTGGAGCTTTGGCAGCCTTGGKGTTGCGATGATTCCCTGGGGATCCTGTTCCTGTGCCCAGCCTCTGCAGGAAGAATCTTTTCCTGATACCCAACATAAACCTCCCSTGATACAGCTCCAGCTGCTTCCTCAAAGTTATCCAGGATGGAAATCCTCACCASGATAACTTTCAGATGCTTAAAAATACTGGAATGCTTAAAAAAAAAAAACAACAACAACAAAACCAAAACCTAACAA
>JACDOX010000050.1:431702-469701 GCA_014549065.1 Cardinalis cardinalis
AAAAAAAAAACCCAAACCCCACACAAAAAACCCCACCCAAAACAACAAAAAAAACCCCAAAAAAACCCCCCAAAAAATCCCCAAAAACCAAAGCAAGACTGGAAGATTTTTTTTCCYCATGAAAATTGCAATTAAAAATCCTCTGGATTTCTTTCTTAAACTGAAATTTCCTATTTTTTTTCCTTCCCGAGTACACAAAAAAATCCTTGAACCTGCCCCTTTTTGAGGAGAGGAGGCAGTGGAGAAGAGATTTCCAGAGGTCCCACCAATCTGAATCCTTTCAGGGAATGTGAGTGAGAACTTTTGCTGCAGAGCAGCTTTGGGAAAGACAGGAATTCCCATCCCTGATTGTCAAAAGTTTTTTTGTTACCGTTTAAAAAGCAGCAGCAGAAACAATGGCAAATCCTGATGTTTTATTGGATTGACCCAAATGTCACCACTGGATTGTCTTCCCTTAAACTTGAAAGCCAAAGTCACATTTTAAGTCCAAAACAGAGGAAAAAAATCCRAAGGATGCTGGAAAGGAACCAGACCTTGGATCCACCATTTTGCTGTGCAAGGAGAAACCTGGAAAATTTCCAACCCTCGTTCCATCCTTTAGCTTGGATTGCTGTGGGAAAGGGTGGGAGCACATCCACCTCGATCTGGGCTCACCTGGATTTGGGATGTGATGTCCAGAACCCACCAAACCAAGACATTTTGTCCTCTCTGCATGCCCTTCATCCTAAAGGAATGTCCTTGGGAGAAGGGGACATTGCTGCTAAATTCTGGAGAATCCATGGAATTAAAAAAAAAAAATCCTCAAACAATGGGATTGGCTTTTTAAATTATCATTTTAAAGGTCCCTTCTCAATTTTTTTTCCCCATTTTTTGGCTGTTCCTGCCTGACCTCCTTGGAAGTGGGGCTGGAATGGTGGGAAAACTCCATTCCAGGAGAACAGCAGGAGTCTGGGATGACCCCACATCCATGTGGAGCTAAAGGCAGTGACTCTGTTGTCATTTGACCCTTCTGGGTGAGGATGAATTATCCTAAAAATCCAGGAGAAACCGTGGAAAGAGGAATTTTATCCCAACCTACCSTGTCTTTAAACCCACCTTCCCCAGGACATTTAAATATCCCAAAATTACTGCAACACGTTGATGGATTTCTACCAAATCCAGGAAAAGGGATGGGAATTGCAGGGAAGGAAATTATTTTTCTACCAAGTTGAAAAAAAAAAAAGGAAGAGGGATTTGGGACAGAAGAAGGAGAATCCAAGGGCACTCAGAGAGCACTTGGAGACATCCAGGTGCAGGGAGAATCCAGTGGCCTCCAGGGAATTAAAATTGCTCCTGTGCAGGCACAAAAAAAAATCCGGGAAAACAAAACAAATCCACCTTTCCACAGCAGGAATTTCCACTGGAGCAGGCAAGGCTGGAGTTAACAGGAAGGAAAAAACCCAGAAATCAGGAAAAAACCCAAAAGAAGGAAAAAACTGGGAACATTCATGTGAAATAAGGCAGCTTTTAACYTTTTTTTGCCCCTATTCCTCTTTTTTTTTTTTTAATTTTTTTTATTTTTCTCTCCTCAGTTTTCCTCCTGTGGAATAATCAGGGAAAAACATGGCTGGAAAACAAAGGGTTTGGAACTTATTTATTTATTTATCCATTAATTTATTTATTTTCCCCACCTCTGCATTCAGCTGGAGGTGGGAATGCTCCGTGTCTGTGTGGGATGAAATCCAGGCCAGGCGTGCGGAATTCAGCCGCCCTCAGCAGGAAAGAGGAGCAGGAGCAGCAGCAGGATCGAAAGGAGATGGGAGAAGAAAGGAATTCCACACTCCACCTCCAACTCCCGCGGCGGAATTCCAGCCCTGGGCCCTACTGCAGCCCCAGGGAGCTCTGCCAAATTCCCCGGATCCATCCTGCCTTGGGATGAGATTAAAAAAAATGCGGAATAAAAATCTGGGCTGAAGTCAGGGTGTTTAATATTTTATTTTGTGGTTTGTTTTTTTTTTTTCCTAGAGGAATCATAAAATCATGGAATGATTTGGGTTGGAAAGGGGGTCAAAGATCATCTCCTTTGTGTCGGGAGCAGGGACAACTCTCACTAYCCCAGGCTGATCYAACTTGGCCTTGGACACTTCCAGGGATGGGGAAGTCACAGCTTCTCTGAGAATTCCATTCCAGGGCTTCACTATCCTGACAGGGAAGAACTTTAGCCAATATCCCATCAAAATCTACCTTCCATCAGCTTTCTGGCTTCAAACTCAGCTTCTGAAATCTTGGGATTTCCCTTGTGTTTTCCTAATCTCCTTCCTCCGATTTTTGTTTGTTTCCCAGACAGCAGCAAAAACTGTCAGCAAGACGGGATGGGAAATTTTGGGATTGCAGGGTTTTCCTTCAATTTTTACCCTAAAACCCCCTTTTTTTTTCCTGGTGGATTGGGTGATCCCATGCCAGAACTGYCAGACCCAATTCCCTTTATCTTATTTATTTTTGTCTTCTGACCTCTCTTCTCTGAGCCATCAAAAAATTCCCTTTTCCAAGCATAATTTCCTTCCCTGCYCTTGCTTTTCCAACCCTGAATTCAGATGCATCCCTGGCATTTGCATCCAGAAAATAAAAAGAACAACAGGGAAACTGAGGCTGTGTTGGGAACATCCCAGCCATAGCTGCAGCTGGGAACCCAYAGCACGGACAGGGATACTTGGTTTTGGCTCATCCATGGTTTTGGCTCATCCAGAATATCCCTGGAGATCTGTCTGTCCCAGCTCAATCTCTCACCCTCCCCTTCCTATGGATTCATTTCCCTCCTTAATTTTTTATTTGGGAGCTGTTCCTTTATTTTAAGCAGCTTTTTCTGCTGCTGCTCCTCAGCTGTATCCCAAGATCTTGCCTGGCTCTCATCTCTCCATGCCCTTTTCCTCTCCTGGAGCAAAGCTTGGGAATATCTTGTAGTTGGGAAGATGCATTTTAGCCCCAGCCCTGTGTTATTTGAAGCTGTGCCTTTGGGATAATCCCACAAAATGCTGGTCAACACTTTCTGGAGAGTGGAAAAAAAAAAAAAAAAAAAGGCATCAGGCTGATTGTGGGGATTTTTTTTAGGGGGTTTCTTTTTTGGGGATTAAAAATATTGAAAATATTGGAATGAGTTGTTTCAAGTGTGCCACAGTAAAATATTTTGTAATTCCAGGGGAAAACTTCCTGCTGCTCTTCTGTCTGGTTTTTCCCAGCGTTCAGAGCTAAACCTTGGATTTGGCAATTTATTGGATTAGGAAGTTGAGATTCCTGCTGTGTTTCATTGCTCGGGAGACGGAATATTTTGATTTGACTGAATTAAAGCAGTGTAACATCAGATGAGAATTTTCCAGGTGGATTTTGTTCAGAGGACAAATCCCAAATTCTTCCCTGTATTTTTTGGTGCTGGAATTCCAACCCCACTTYCAGGCATCAGGATTTTCAGGCAGAGGAAAATGTCATTTGCCAGCAAAATGAGGGGCTGCACACTTAAACAACAACTCTAAAAATAATTTCAGGTTTTTGTGAGTGATTTCCCACTTTTCTTTTAACAGGATTTTTTTTTTAGGATTTTTTTCCCCTTTGTTCACTTAGGATAGGAAAATCATGCCATAAAATAATCACATGGAAATGTGATTTATGATCATTGAATGGGTTAATTGGGTAGAAACACATCCCTGCTTCTTGGGGATCTTATTTGGATCCTATAGTTGCTGTCCTGGGGATCTTGGACAAAATTCCTGGGTAGAAGTGAAAGAACTTCACATTCCAGAGGATTTGGAGTCATCCTGCATTGCAAAAAGAAATTAATAATTTCATATTCCTTCAGAGGGGATGTCAGGATTTTTTTTTTTTGTTTTTTTTCCCCTAATATTATCTAAATTCCAGGAGTTTTCCAGAGGTTTGCTGGTTATCCCTGCTTGTGCTAAAGGAGAATTTGAGAGGCACAGCCCAGAACTCCATAAGAAAATAAAATCTCCTGGGATTCTGTACCTAAAAGAGCAGGAGCTGAGGGAAGAGAGCACCTTCAGGATGTGTGTCCCTCTCTCCATGCTCTTATCCCAATGTCCTCTGGAGCCAAACCCGCTGAGGGAATGGAAAATAAGAGCCAGACCCTGCCTCAATTCCCAAGAATCGATTGGCACTGGCATTACTTCCCTCCTTGGCAGAACAAATCCGATGGCTCTTCCTGGGATTGTCACAGAAAGTCCCCAAACGCAGATGGGAGAAGGATGCTATGGATTCAATAAAATGAGCCCCAAAATCAAGATATTCTTCGAATGTTGATAATAAATCCTTTGGAAAATCTGGTCCCAGYGAAATATCAAACCCCAGAACTTTGCTTTTTTGGAGGATGGAAAACCTGGATTTATTCCTAAGGCAGGGATAATTTTATTATTTACGTGCAGGATGCATAGCAGAATTTCAACCACCTTCCTTCCTTAAAAATGAGGAAGAGACAAAGATTTAGGACAGATTTTCCTTTTACCTGTGATGCTCGAGATTTATSCCAGGTTTTCATGTGCATGTCTGTTATCCAGGGTGTGGGGATGTGTGGAAAAAGAAAATCAGGATTTGTCTGCAATAATTGTGTATTTTTATTAAAGCCTTATTTTGTCTCCCAAATTCCCTTCCTGTGACAGCAGAATTTAAAGGGAAGAGTTTTCCTGGCGGTGAATCCTTACTTCCATGAGTGTGGCTTTGATGGAATCGGGGGAGTGATTCCCAATTTCCAGCCACTTCTCCTTCCTTTTTCCCCAGCCACGAAATATCCCATGATCTAAAAGGCAGAGGGAAAGGCTGGATATCAGCATCCCTTTCCCAAATATCCCTCCCGGACCGGTGAGAGACACCCAGCTGCGCTGGGGGAAAATCGGGAACGAATCCATCAATGTCAGCACTTTCCCATCCCTATAAATAAAGGGATCCGGCTCAGCCCCAGCCCAGCCCCCTCTCTCCCGCTCCCTCTCCCTCTGGATGTGTCCCTGAAATGCCGAGGGAGCCGGATTTTAAAATCATCGCTCCTATTAAATCGAGTTTATTGCACTCAGAGGCTCCGGAGCGCTCCCRTCYCCTCSAAACCCCACATTATCCCTTTAAGAYCCCAACTCCATCCTGAGTTTTATTTAAGGAAGGATCCCGCAAAGCTTTTTCCAGGTGTTTCCAGCCTCTTTTCCAGCCCTGCTTCCCTGTTGATGTGCTGATCAATTACTCATCAAATCTTAATGAGCGCTTTAACTCAACTGTGGCATCTTAATCAGAGCCTTTGACTGCCAAGTGTCAGCTCCATCGACTCGGGAGAGCTGGGACAAATGATCCCAATCGACTGGAATGGGCTCTTCCCGGCTTGGGAAGAGCCTTTCCGCGAGCCTCATCCGCCGTCTAGCGGCTGCACGGGAAGAGGACGAGCGGAGAGGGAATTTTGAGGGTGGAATTTCGAGGGATGTGGGGTGGGATGTGGGGTGGGATCCTCTCCCGCTTGGTTCCCGCTAGGAGCGGATTTGGGGTGAGCTTTCCTTATGGGAAACGCCTCGTGTTTGTGTGGGTGGGAGTGGAGGGTCCTGCCAGGATCCATAGGGTGGCAAATCTGTCCCTGCCGGGCTGTGGGATCCCAGGAAAGGAGGGATCTCGGGACAGGAGCTGCCAGGGACTGGGAACACAAGGCAGGGCTGGATATGCGGAAACAGGGAATTCTCTGTGGATGCTTTGAGACTTCATCTCACAGCAGAGTCCAGCCTGCTTTGGGACAGTCCCCACAGGCCGTGCAAACCTTTCCTGGGATTTTTTTTAGCCTGTTCTTCTTTTTCTTTTTTCCCTCAGTAGCATCTGTTGGAAAAGCTGCTTAAAGGAACAACAAAGAAAAAGCTGACACAGACCTGAGCCGGAGAGAGGGAGCAGGTCAGGATCGCTGGAATCCTCAGGGATGTTCGCATYCGAGCTTTTATCGTGCTCTAACGAGCCCTGTGCCCTCCAGACACCTCTCTACAAACCTGGGGACCCTTTTTGGGGGGACAGGGACAACCAGGCAGCAGATCCAGGTCGCCCAAAGCTGCTGGGAGCATTCCCTATAACCGGGAAGCTGCCGGATGTGCTGGCTCCCTGCCTGACCCTTTTCCTTGGATCTGAAATCAGCTGAGGGCAAAAAGATTTTGGAGTCAGGTATTCCAGTTCAGCGCCGACGAGCAGGAGGGATGTCTGGGATTCTGGAGGATATAATGCCTGGAAGAAGGATTTATTATTATTTTTTAAGGCTGAGATGATCCCTGTGGGATGTTCTGGGGAGATCACAGGGCGAGGCAGCTGCTGCTTCAATCCAGAGGGGTTTATGGGATTGGGACARCACCGTATGGACACCCCTATGCCCYGTCTGGAGCCAGCAGAGCCYTGCAGGAGGCTTATTTTTGTTTGTAGAGGTGTTTCTGACCCAATTMCCAAACATTCCCCACTCCCTTTGCCTTCCCAAGCACCAAGGAGAGGCTCAAGGATGGATGTYGTCTGTAGGAATTTTCCTTTTCCACCCACCTAGGATCCCTAGGAAGGTGAAACAATTTTTTCCTCACTGGTTTCAACTATCCCATGAGATTTTTTTCCTTGACTGAGGCTGGCAAGGATGTGGGATGGTGCTATGGAAGGAGGAAAACCAGGGAAAGCCAGGATCCATTTTGGATGCAGGCAGGGAGTTGTAGGTGRTGGGAATGATGTGAACTTGGGGCCCATCACCAGCACCAGGGTCTGAGCATTCCAGAGCCTGGGAATTTTTCCTGYGGAGCATCTCTAGAGCTCAAGGATCCATTTGAACAAAGAAGGGGAGACAGAAAGAGTTAAAACAATTCAAATTACCAAAAAGCAAACACTTTCTATGGCCATGTTGATCCACTCACCAACAACCTTTGGAAAAGGTGAATCAGGCAGAGGAGATCCTGCCTGGAGCTGACACAGAAGGGAAACAAATCCCTTTGGATGCTTTGGGCTGGGACTTTCTTGATTTAACAAGATTAAAGCAGTTCTGCTTTGCTGACTCAGATTCCCAACTCCCAAATCCAAAGGGCTTGAACTCCYATTAAAACCAGTTTTAAGTGGATGAGGAAATGGTGTGAAAGGGCCAAAGGCAACGTGGTCAATCCTGAGATTAATCCATGGCCTTACAACATCACTGCTTTATGAGAGAGATTCCCAAAGTCATGGCATAATTCAGGTTGGAAGGGGCTTTCAGGGTCATCTCATTCCAATCCCCTGCCATGRGCAGGGACACCTTCCACTATCCCAGGTTTCTCCAAGAATCATCCAACCTGGCCTGGAACACTTCCAGGGATGGGGCAGCCACAGCTTCTCTGGGAAACCTGTGCCAGGGCTTCACTGACCTCAGAGGAAAGGATTTATTCCCGATTTCCTATCTAASCCTTCCCTCCGGAAGCCTGAAGCCATTTTCCCTTGTCCTGTCACTCCWCTCCCTGTCCAAAGTCCCTCCCCATCTTTCTTGCAGGATCCCTTCAGGGAAGGCCACAATTAGGTCGCCCCAAACCTTCTCTTTTCCAGGCTGAACATTCCCAATTCTCTCAGCCTTTCCTCACAGCAGGGCTGCTCCATCTCTCTGCTCATCCTGGTGCCTCCTCTGGATTTGTTCCAGCAGCTCCACATCCTTCCTGTGATGGGAATCCCAGAGCTGGATGCAAAATTCCAGGTACGATCTCACCAGAGTGGAGAGGGTTCCAATGGTGTCCTGAAGCTCTCTCAATGGAAAAGTTCAGGAGAAGCTAAACCTCTCCTAAGAATCTCCCAAGTTCCAGCTGCTGTTATCGCAGGGAATTTCCTGAGCCTGCTCTCACTTCTCTGTAAAATAACATCAGCAAATCTCTTTTCCAAGGGTGTGCTCAGCCTCCTCTTAAAACTGAATCCACAGCATCTCCTGGGAACCAATCCTACAGCTTCATGATTTAGGATGTCAGGAGAATCTTTGTGTTTATTGGCAAATTTTTAAAATTCTGATTTTTTTAAAGTTTTGTGTTCCAGACCCAGTTGTTTAATTGACCTGATTTGGAATAAATAGATTAAAATACAGAATGTCCAGACTCAAAGTCAGGGAATAAAATTAAAATTAGCTCAATATTTGTTTTCTTTGGAAAATATCCTTTTTTTTTTAGGTCGACTCATGATTTGGACAACTCATTTATTGATTTGGGGGCCATTGGTTGGATTGTCAGGGCTCTTTGTTGGATTGATTGGCAGTTTGGGATGGTGTTATCCCCAAAAATATCCCAGGATGTCAGATCCTGGTAATCAGGGCAGGGGAGAGACTGGGAAAACTGCTGGAAGGAAGGAGATGTTGTATCAGGAATTCTAAGTTTAAAAGCATCCCCCTTCCCTGGTTTTATGGTGAAAAACCGTAAGAAAGGGAACTGACCTCACTTTCATGGATTTCTTTTCACACACTTTGTTTGGAATTAGAGGATTTTTAAGGCCCCTTCCAACTCCAACCATTCTAGGGTACATTTGGATTCAAATCAGAAGATGTGAATTCAGGAGGGAAGTATCCAAWTTTTTTATCCAAGCTCTGGATAAAGAAGCTCTGGAAGAAGGGTGCAGCCAGGTGGGAGTTGGGATCTGCTCAGGGGGAACAARGGACAGGATGAGGGGACCTTGGCTTAAGCAACTCCAGGGGAGATTCAGGTTGGACATCAGGAAGAATTCCTTTGTGGAAAGGGTGATCAGACATTGGAAGGAGCTGCCTGGAGAGGTGGTGGAGTCCCCATCCCTGGAAGTGTCCAAGGAATGCCTGGAGGTGGCACTCAGTGGTCTGGTCTGGGTGACAAATTTGGGATCATTCACAAGCTGGACTCAGTGACCTTGGAGGYCTTTTCCAGCTGAAATGATTCTGGGATTTTGGGAAGCTCTTCCTGGCTCAGCTCGATGTCTGGAGATTGAGGCRACCAGAAGAAAGTTGGAGAAGAATATTGAGGCAAGAAAAATTCCACCTTGTGGAAGGACTTCAGTCCTCCTTGGTGGCTTGATATGGATACCYTTCTTCTGGGATGGGGTGAGAAAAGCAGGATAAAACCAGGGAAGTGGGAGAAGGATCCACTCCTTGGAAGAACATTCCAAGCAGAGCAGAGATGCAGTAATTCCACTGCTGTGGAGCCTGTTCAAAATKGGATGAGAAGACACAAACCATGAGCAAAGGAAGACAAATCCCACAGCGGTGACCTGTCCCCTGACAGAATTCCATGTCTCCAGCTCCCCTGATAAATGGGGATGTTCYCCTGATAAATGGGCCCCTCGGACCCAGCTTGTCCGGAGCCATTCCGGCAGATGGATGTCTCCCAATCCCAGCCAAAGAGTTCATTTCCTTCTGCTATAGATCCTGGAGGCTCCTGGCAGCAGAGAAGGATAAGTGCACTCAGCAGGGTCCTGGGCTGGCTGGGGTGGAGGGGAGGCACTCAGGATGCTCCCATGGGAAAGCAGCGATGGATCTGGAAGGAATCCAAGTGGTCAACRTGAAAAGCCTTTCCCCCTGGGAACRGACCTGCACTCTTCATCCAGCTTCATCCAAGGAGACCTCATTCCTTACAGCCTAGGGAAGGAGGAAAGCAGGGAAGGCAAAATGGTGGGARCTGATTCCATARGGGYCTGTGTGTCTGAGCCATCCATACTTCCATAAATCACGGAGTCATGGAACCACTGAGGTTGGAAAAGACCTCYGAGATCTTTGAGTCAAACCTGTGACTGATCCCCACCAAAGCAYGGAGTGCYCCATCCAAGCATTCCTTGGACACTTCCAGGGATGGGGATTCCAYCACTTCTCTGGGCAGATTCTTCCAATGCCTGACCACCCTTTCCATGGAGMAATTCCCGCTRGTGTCCTACTTGTACCTCCCCTGGCACAACTTGAGGCCATTTCTTCTCATCCTGTCCCTTGTTCCTTGGGAGTAGAGCCTGACCCCTACCTGGCACCACCCTCTTTTCAGGGAATTATTTAGAGAGACAAGGTCCCCATAAGCCTCCTTTTTTCCAAGCTAAACATTCCCAGTTCCCTCAGCTGCTCCTCACAGGACTCACTCTCCAGACCCTTCACCATGAATATTTTGGATTTGAAGAAAGGGTTTGGTTTTATCCAGAGAACAGAGGGAGAGGGGAAATTCCCTGTGGAACTGGACAGCCAAACACCTCCTTGGCACAGGGAAAAATACAAACAGGAAATTGGGATTCCAAGGGAAGTGTGGGGTTTGGCTGGAATTCTGCAGAGTTCAAAATCCCTTTGTTCCTGAAACAAAAAAAAGATGGTTCCCGATCTCCTTTCCAAGGAAATAAATCCCATTTTCTTCTCTCTGTTCAGGTGTTTTCTTTTCCCTGAAGCTGAAAAGTCCCTTGGATTGACAGGACAAGTCTGGACAAATAAATTATCAAACCTTGCCGGGCAATCTGTCATTTGCATTAGTAAATCTGCCGGGCTTTTCCCAAGTATCCATCAAGATCCCCCTCTGGACTGATGGAATATTGGAGGGCTCCTCCTGTTTGTTTCCCCCAAGTTCTCCCCTTTCCATCCTCCTCTTCTGTTTTTACTTGGTTCCTTTAGCTTGTACAATCCAGAGGGGAATTCTGTGTGGGATTTCACAAGACACCTGGAATTCCCAAATTCACTTCCTTGGGAGGAGCTCATCCATTCCATCAGGAGAGACATGAGGAGCTCTCACCTACCTCCACTCAAACCTTCAAGATGCTGCAATTAACAGGACAGATTTTAATTGGCAATTACAGTTCCATTAACTGGGGCTGGTGGATCATTGGATCTGTCAGGAAAGCCCTGGAGMAGGGAAGACTGGTGGATGGATCTGAGATCCTGCTCCGGAGCTGTGGAGGAAGAGACAACAGGAAAGAGCTGGGCTTYCTCAGCCAGGGAATTGGAAGAGGACTTGCTTGAAATCCACTTGTATTCCTTATCCAGGGATGGCTGCATCCCAAAAAAGTGCTTGGCATGAAAGCTCAGCAGCATCAGGGATGAGGGAGATAGGGATTGGATCAGGAACAAGCTCCAACCCAGAAAACCCCTGGGAAACAGAGCCTGGATCTCCTGGTTGGAGGGGAAAACATGTGGCTCCAAGGGAATTCCATTGCTTGAAGATTTGTGAGGTCTGGATAATACATCCAGGCACCTTCAGGACACGGAGAATTTATCAAAAGAGCATTGTTCAGGAATTTTCCAAGTTCTTTTCCTGTTTTCAGCAGATGTGGGATTTATCCTCTCTACCTACACTGGTGGGAATTCCATCCTCAGCTTTGCACAGCTGATCCCAGCATGGCACAATTCCCAAGCCAGGATTTGCAGCGCCCTGACACTGATCCTGCTATGCTCCATGGATCTCTCTGATCTCTTTGCTAATGTATCCACACTCTCCTGGCTCTCCCTCATCCTCGTTCCAGGAATATTTTCCATGAGTTACCAGCATCAGCCAACACATCAGGTGTAACGTCCCTGGATAATTTGAAGGGATGACTTGGAATAAGATTCACAATCCTTCAGGATTTCTCTTTAATGACAAATATTCCTATTCTTTTATCTATGTACTGCCAGTATTTCCTTGGAGAAGAGCTTTTTCCTACAAATTTCTTGGGAAAACCCCGTTCTGATCACTTTTAACAGGCCAGGTGAATATTGCCCATCATGAGGGCTTCGGGAATGCCAGAGGGAAATCCCATTCCAGATACACCTTTCCAGACAAAACACWGACTTAAAGGAAAGGTTGGGAAGAACAATCCTTAAAGTTGGGCTCCAGGGCTTTTGGGACAAAATCCATCTTCATGTGGAGACTCAGGAGGGTTCTTGGCATATCCAGAAGGAGGGAGGAGTTTCATTCCCAGCACAATTTGTAGGAGACAGACAGGAACTGGTTGTTTGTTTGGATTTATTTCCCTGTTGGCCATTCCCAGCCCCTGTCAGCTCTGAATTCCATCAGGTCTGACAGGAAAAGTGGGCTGTAAATTATTTAATTCTTGAAAAATTTGTGAAGACACAAAGCAGGGTAAAATAATCTGGGGTTCTCCATGGAGCAAAGGCTGGAATGGAAGGGGTGGGGAAGAGGAGGTTGGAAAGCAGAGGGACATCCACGGCCACATGGATATTCCAGACTCCCAAAAACCCCAGCAGAAGGAAAGACATCACAGAAGAAAACAGAAAGGGTGGGACTGTCTGTCAATAAGTGACTCTTTCCACAAAGGCATCCTGGTCCTGGAGCCTCTGGACAGAGTTTTCCTGCTTTGTTGGGGATCCATTTGCTGCATCAGCTCCTGGTTTTGTCTGTCTGAGCTCTTTCTGTCTCCATCTCTCAATCACAGCCAGAAGTTCCCATCTCCGATGGACCCAGGAGCGGGATGTTATTGCTCACGGAGCAGTTTTCCATGCAGACGGATTGATGCTTTCCCAGACTTGGATTAAACCTCCCATGAGCTCCTCCAAAGTGGCCTCTTCATATCCTTTTCATCCCAGCATCAATTTTTCCTTTGATGGGATATTTTGAGACTTCCCTGATTATTTTTGGTCTTTACACTCTATGTTTTTATGCTGTTGCTTGGACCTTTCCCACCTGGAATATTTTTAGGGCCAGAACCTACAGTCCCTCCTTTCCTCTTTGCTCCCAGGGTGTCTCTCCACACTGGAATATTCCCATGTTTAGATCCAAATAAGTAACATCACCAATGATTTTCTTTGCTGTTGGCAGCTCAGGCTGCGGAGATGGATGTAAGGAGAAATATTGAGCAAGAATTCCATTTTAATCCCTCATCCAATAATTCTGGGTGTCTCTGGTGCTTCCTCACCTCCCCGACACAAAATTGTGCATTCCCAACCTTCAGATAATATCCGAATATGCAGATTTTATTGACTTCTGCTCCAGTCAGTTTGGAGATTTATTGACACGGGAAGGGAATATTGACCTGGGATGAAACCGAGGTCAATGTGAGCATCCCACGGGAGCATAAATTTCCAAACTGACCCAGCAAACAGAAGTCAATAAAGGAATGGTTCATCCAAACATTGTCTTACCAAAATTAATTCCCAGGGACGTGGCTTCACCTGCAATTTTGATGGAGAAATATGGGAGGCGAGATCGGGATGAATGGGAGTTGGTGTCTGATTATGGAGAGTAATGAAATTGCTGGGAATGGGGGAAAAGGAATTGGATTTGTTGGTAATTTAATTTCCAGTCAGTGATGGAGCAGCCTCCTGTTAGCTGGGGATGACTCTGGAACATGCAGGGCAGGATCAGGTGTAATCCTCAGGGATAAAATTCAGGGAAGGTGGCAGCTCATGATGTCRGTTCTCTGTTGGGGCTCTTCACCTCCACAAAGCTTTTGGGGGATCCTTGATGACTTCCAGTCAACTGGGATGGAGATCCTAATTTGCAATTTGGCTCCAAATTGATCTGTTTTCAGTCTTAATCCAGGTGGGAATGGGAAAAAAAAMGTGTTTTAGGTCTCTTGATGTAATTTGGGATATATGGGGTGGGGACGCTGGGATCTGCAGGGTTTTGTGGCTCCGGGTGGTCATGAAATCCCTTGAAAATGATTGAAATCTCTTGAAATCCTTTGTTCCCAACCCAAAATTCACTACACACACAAATGCATCCTGTGTTTTAATTGATTCCAACATGGATTTTCAATGTGAGCATTTCCAAGTGTTCTTTGTTCTACAGAAATGACTTGCACATTTTTATTTATTTTTTTAAAGTATCTGTAGTGGGAGAACCACAGACTTGATTTCCTCATCTTCACCACTTCATGATCCCAAACCTCTGCCTGTGTGCTGGAAAATCTGCTCCTGCCATAGAGAAATCTGCTCTTTCCCTTTGGAATTTCATTACAGGTGTAACCACATTTTTGAGTGTTGATAAAAAGATTTAGGGACAAAGGACAAATTCAAGAGTTTGTTTTCTTAGAGTTAATGGAGAGAAAACTGTAATTTTGATGGAATATCTTGTCCCAGCTGAGGGATCTGGAGCACCAGGCTGGGCTGAGCTGGGAAAGGGGCTCATCCTGGAGAAAAGGAGGCTTAGAGGGGACCTCCTCACTATCCTCAACTCCGTGACAGGAGCCAGAAGAGGGTTGGGCTCTGCTTCCAGGGAACAAGGGACAAGATGARGAAACTGCCTCAAGTTGCACTAGGGGAGGTTTAGTTGGATATCAGGAAAAATTCCTTCACTGAAAGAATTTTCCAGCAGGGGTGRAGTCCCCATCCCTGAAGGGATTTAACATCCCTGTGGATGTGGYGCTTGGGGACATGGTTTAGTTGAGGCCTTGGCAGTGCTGGGGTGACAATTGYACTCAATGATCTTAATGATTTTTCTTAACGTAAATTATTCCCTGATTGTAACAAATTATCCCTGAGATGTTTCTGAACCACTGAAGCCACGCGGGTTTAGAAAACCACAAAGTCATTTTTCCCAGCAGAGGAAGCTGAGATTTGTCAGATTTTAGGTGAAGCAGCAACCAAAACTGATCCTAACACCTCTTMGTCTCTGCTTACCCAGTCTGGACTCATCCCTGTCAATATCCTTGCATCCCACTYCACTTAATCCCTGTTTCATCCGGAGATCCCTGGAGATTCTCAGTGCAAARTGATGTCAGGTCCTCGGCCTTCCAGGTCTGCAGTGCGCAGCCAAATTGAGCTCATCCATCTTTCCTTTAAATCGCTGTCCACGTTGAACTCCTTCCCAATGTTTAAACCACTCCGAGGATTTGTATTTAAGAGGAACTTAAATTATTCAAGCCCTTAATGTTCRGGGCTTTTTTTGAAGATGCATTTTGCAGCTGTCAAGCGAACAATCTTAAATGACAGATTGATGAATTCATTGTCCCTTCCCACGTCTCCGGGAGGAGAGAGAGATATGGCTCCCAGTGAAAGCAGCTTTGCTAACGGAGATAGGAATTTTGCCCTTAATTCCCAGGTTTTTGGGGCATTAACACCCTTCTGCTGCATGTGGAGTCAGCAGAGCAGGGTCAACATCATCCACAGACTCAGATTCAACCTGGGGATGGAAGAAATATTGGGATGTTGCTTGGTTTTGTAGGGATGGGGTCAGGAATGCCGAGGTGCAGCTGGAGCTGAACATGGCAAGGGAGGCAGGGAATAATTTGAAGGATTTCTACAAGCCAGGAAAAAGTAAAAGGAACCTTTTTCCCTTGAAAACCAAGACTGGAAAACTGATAACAATGGATGAAGGATGAAATAATCAAGAGGAGCAAAATCCTTCCCTCCATAAAARAAAAGCAGGTTCCAAAACCCCCGAGGAACCTGGATGTTCATAAGTTTGTGGGACCTGATGGGATGCATCCCAGAAACCTGAAGGAAATGGCTGATGTTGCTGTCAGGATATGCTCYGTGATATTGGAAGTCACAGGAGGGAGGTAAAATTCCTTGTGACTGGAAAAAGGGAAAAGCTGATTAATTAACCCAGCTTTTCATGGTGGAGTGATGACAAGRAACAAGGGAATGGCCCACATTTATTCCTTTATCTGGAATTCTTTGATGGGGTCTTTGATGGGGTCCCCCTGATAAAACCAAATTCCCAAATTCAGATCCACACACACCCATCATAGCCTAAAAACACATCATCCTAAAAACCCAGGATAACCAGCCCTTTCTCAAATGCTTCACAGGAATGAGGAATTGTGACCAAGCACCAGCCATTACCAGCAGAGTATGCAGAATTTTTTTGGAATGGTTTGGTTTAGAAGGAACTTTTAAGATCATGGAATTCCAAACCCATGCCACGGACATTTTGGGAATGGATTTMAAAAATGCAGCTGGGGTTGTTCAGTGCTGGTCCTCCCTTGGAAACAACGGTACAATCCAGGCACATTTATTGCATAAGAACAGACTGAAAATCTGGGAAAAGCCCTGTTTGCCTTTTTTTTTTTTGCCAATCTCAGCTCCCACTTCAAGGCAGAGCCACCTCCCACAGCCTCCTGGAAATAATGAACAGCAAAAWGATCCAAAATCCCGGAGGGACAATGCAGCCCCAACGTTAATGCACATGGAAAGTTGTGCTCGTTCCTGGCCTTTTCCTTCCCAGACAGATTTTGTCAGACGGCAGCGAGTTCATCTCAGAACAAATGACTGAAGGCTGCAGGGATTGATTTCCAAGGGCAGGAGGGAAAGAGCTGAATCAGGACAGCCGAGATCCAGACGTGATGTGACAGCTCCCAAAGTATCCGAAGGGTGGAAATGCTGTGGAAACAGCGGCTTTGTGGGAAATGTCTTCATGGAGATGTCTCAGGCTGCTCGCTGTCTGTTGAAGAAGGGACACTGGACCATTCCCAGGGTATTTATGGGGAGGGTTGGTGGATTTGATAAAGTGGGAATTGTGAAAGTAAAAGAGTGGAGAAATCAAATTCCCAGATGAAAGATTCCCAGCAGCTTTTTACACCTGATGGAGCTCTGGGATGAAGTTCTAYGGATGCAAGCAAGCCAAGAAACAGACTTGGGAAAAGATGCCAAATATGGGGAATGTCCTGCAGGAGAATTCTTTACTCTCCTAGTTATCCATAAATGCCAGGMTTTGTATTCAAAATTCTTGATAAAGCAGGGAGTTGCCTCTAGGAGCTTGCCAGGTCTCATCCGAGACCACCTTCCTTCCTTTCTGAGGTGTAGAGTTAAACTTCCCTAATTTTAGGTGCTCAGCAATCCATTAACATGGATTAATGGGTTAATCCATGAGTTAAACTCCTTGGTTTGAGTTCTCAGTGGGCATCGGGATGTGATGGACTCATCCCAAGGCTCTTCCTTGGATCAGAGGGGCCCTGACCATATTCCACTGACTATCCTGGGAATCCAGACCACTCAGTCRGATGTGGGTGCTTGTATTCCTGAAAATTAAGAAAGGCAAACCCAAACGACATCCAAGGAGAAGAGATTTCCTCCAGCAAAGGAAATCCCTCTTTTATCTGGATCACCTGGCTCAAACCTCTCTTYAGTGCATCCTCCCTGCTTCCCTGCAGGATTAGGAGTGGGTAAGAACAGGAATGGAAGCTAATTCCCAATCCCTGGGAAAGGGATCAGAGCTGAGGTAGTTCCTGACATGCCCATGGATTGCAGCTTTAACAGCACTCAGAGGGTGCTAATTCCCTCTGGGAGGTAAAACTCCCCTCCTTATTTTTCCTCCTCTATCCTTAGCTCATCCCTGGGCTTTAAAGAGAATCCACCTGCCYGTGCTCCTCTCCAGCACCTGCTTTTCCTTGGATTACACACCCAGAGCCGAGACAGGGGTAACTTAAGAATGCTCCCTAATGGAGCCTGTGCTTTCCTTATCTCCCTGTGATAAAGGAGGGAGAGGGATGAAATGCAATTCCCAGTTTGCCGCCAGTGTGACCAGACCCTGTGTGGGACCGGGCTGGTGGCGGCAGGAAACTGCTGACGCACACAAGAGCCAAGGGCATCCCGATTTGGAGCTGTCTCCAGCTTTTAAASGACCAGGAAGCGACAGCAGCTCCCTCAGGCTCAGGTCGCAGGGAAGTGAAGCCAGATGGGGTTTCTGAGCTGTTTTCCAAGCCTGGARCTCTCCTAAAGGACACCCAGCTCCTTGATGGGATAATCTGTTGTTGGTGCAGGGAGAGCTGGGTGGAAATACAGAGGAATGGTTGGCTTGAGATCTCTGGAAAAGAGAGGAAAAGGGGAAAAACGGACAGAATTAGGATTGTTCAGTCCAGAGAAGGGAAATCTTTGMGGTCACCTAATGGTGGCCTTCCAGTGATTGAAGGTGCCAATAAGAAACATGGGAAGGACTTTGGATGAGGGCATGGAATGACAGGGGGAATAATTTCAAACTGACAGAGGGCAAGTTTAGATGGAATGTTGGGAAGAAATTCCTCCCTGGGAGGGTGGTGAGGCCCTGGAATGGAATTCCCAGAGAAGCTGTGGCTGCCTCATCCCCACAAGTGTCCAAGGCCAGGTTGGGCAGGGCTTGGAGCAACCTGGGATAGTGGAAGGTATCSATGCCTGTGGAAAGGGGTTGGAATTGAATGATCTTTAAGGTCCCTTCCCACCCAACCCATTCCATAATTCCCTGATTTTATGATTCTCTGATGTGTCCTCAAGTGTATCATTTATCATTTGCACACCCCATTTTTTTGGAGTAAGGGGGGCAATTATCCCATGAACTTTGGATTCCACCTGTTCCCACAAGAATTGTGGGGATCAGTTCATTGTCCAACCATGAATTGCTTTCCAAAAACTAGGAGCCCTCCTAAAAGCTCATCTCCAGCTCCCTAAAATCCATTAAAAACATTTAAATTTTGATTGATGCTGAAATCCAGCATTAGGAAAGGCAACTTGGCCTTTTCCAAGCCTGGAACTGAAGAGGARATTCACTCAGTGAGTTCCCTGCTCCCTGTCTCAATTGTACCATGGGACTGATCCCATTTACATCCCCAAGATGAATCCCAGGGATTCTGGACTCTCCAGATGCYGAGAGAGGCTCTGAAATTCCATGTGGAAGAGCCTCAGGTCTGTTTCCAGCACTTTAGACTTGACCTTCCTGACTCTTTCTCAGCCACTGTGCTGAAAAGATGAATTAAAGATGGGATTAAAGTGGGAGCTACTTTTCCCTCAAAAATCCATTGTCCAGATCTCCTTCAGATACATTCATTCTTACCTCAGAGCTGCCAGCTGGAAGTTTAGGGAGTGGAGGTGAACCTTGGACTTGATGATCCTCAGGGTCTTTTCCAACCTTGATGATTCTGTGGTCCCTCAGCAACAGTTTCCTCAGGGATTTTGAAAGGATAAATGAGTAGGAGGCTTGTGTGACCACCACTGGCCTGTGGGAAGATTCAGGAGTGGAGGTAAAATGTTTAAGGGAAAGGTAAGTCTTAATTCTTACCACAGAATGGTTTGAGCTGGACRGGACATTAAAGTCCATCTTAAATTTTAGATGGGATATTGGGAAGAAATTCTTCCTTGTGAAGGTGGTGAGGCCCTGGCACAGGTTTCCCAGAGAAGCTGTGGCTGTCCCATTCCTGGAAGTGTCCAAGGCCAGGTTGGACAGGGCTTGGAGCAACCTCGGAAAGTGGAAGATGTTCCTGCCCATGGTGGCCAGGGGTTGGAATTCCATGATTTTGAAGGGCCTTTTCAACACAAATTTTATGATTCCTGAATTCATCACATTCCTCTCCTGCCTGATGCAGCACTGATCCATTCATTTCTCCACCTGATATATCCTGTCTATCCCATTTTTCCCACCTCTCAAGCTCTGTCAGTGCAGGAAGAGACCCTGGTACAGTGCTTAGGCCTGCACCATCTCCCAGTCCTGTTCCCTTTTCTACTCACCCTAAAATCCTACACACCCCTCTTTTCCTTCCCTTTCTTCCTCCTTGTCACTCTCATCCTCTCTTTCCCACGCCATAGGGCAGGAGGAGTGTGAGGAATGCTGAGGAAAAGCTGGAAAAAGCAGAAACGGTCTCTCCACCCCAAATCTCTTTGGAATCTCATTTCCAACCTCCAGGCCGGATTTCTCCCATCCCTTTTGCTCCAAGTAGGGTGGCTGAGGGGAATTTGCATAGCCAGCACCTGTGGAACACCAGGTGTGGAATTTAATGGTCACTATGGGGAGAGAGGTACAGGCTCCCCCCCCACTCCCTTTTCCCTTTAAGGGAACATTATCCAAACAAACGCGCTCGGAAAGTGCTGAAGCGCAGGCAAATAATGACACGGGAGCAGGAGCCAGGCATTAAAAATTCATGGAGCTGGAATATTAAAACTTTTTACTTCATCATGTCAAGGCACCAGGCAAATGCAAACAAATGAGCCCCACTGAGCTCTGCCTGCATGGGCCAAGACAGGGACGAGCTGGGGACAGAGCTGCAGTGCGGTCCCTGTCGCTCCCGAGACGTCAGGCTCTGAGGGGGACAGGGAATCAGCGGTCCCTGTCGCTCCTGAGATGTCAGGCTCCGAGGGGGACAGGAATTCCGTGGGATCTTTAATTGCTCGGTGCCTCTAAATGAGCTCTGCGAAGTGACAACTCCTCTGCATGAACTGGGAGTGGGGATGTGGAGCCTGGGAGGGGCCCCAGCCCTTCCCACCTGCTGTGCTGTCAAAATGTGGGAAAAGGGGGAATGTCTGCCGGGGGGGGGGGGGGGGGGGGGAATTACAACCCCTCTTGTTAATTCGGGGCTGTCTTTGCTAATTAAGGCACCAGGCCCTGTCTGCTCCTTGCTGTGTTGCTGACAACAGGGGCTGGGGATGTGATGACATCCAGCCAGCTCCAATCACGAGCTCTCCTTGGGATCCTCGAGGTGATGACTCCACAGGCTGTGGGAACAGTTGGAATCCCCTCCTGGACACGATTATGTGGAAGAGGGATCTGTTTTCTGGCAAGGTGAGCACAACCACCYACTCCTCCCCTAAAATTAGGTTCTGTGAGCTCTTGTGCTCCTAGTGCAGATCCCAGAGCCCTGTTCTGTCCTCGTCCTCTGCTGTTCATGGTCCAACTCACTTCTGCAGAGCCACAGATCATCTTGGAATCATGGAATGGCCTGGACTGGAAGGATTAAAGATCATCTTTTTCCACCCCCTTCCAGGCTGCTCTAAACCCCATCCAACCCGGCCTTGATTTTCCAAGCAAGAAATAGATCAGGCTGAAGAAAGTTGGTGGAAAGTGCCCCTCAATYAATCTGTTCCAGCCCCATCTATCATTAATTAAGTAATTTTCCTCGTTAAGCTGTGCACACTTTTAACACACCCTGTTTATTTAATGACTCCTGTGATCCTCTGAACACAATTACTGGGAATAAGGAGGAAAGGATTAGCTCAGGAATCTCTGGCTGGATGAGGCTTTATTGAAAGTGCAGCGAGCGTCACATTTGGATTTTTAATAGATAACTCCTCTAAGTAATTGATTAAGTAATTGATTAATCATAAACTCCTAGACTGCCAGAGCCAGACTTAATTTTATGGCACTTTAAAAAAAAAAAGGGAAGGATGGGGGTGATGTAATAACCAGCAATCGAGAGGCAAATAAAGGAGAGGAATGTTTGATTAAACATTCCACAGATTTTTATCGCTTTGGGTGTTATGGAAGTGCCTTTCTTAGGAAGAAACATCTTAATAACAGCCAAGGTTTTCCTGGAGCTTTCCATGAGCAGGGTGGTGGTGGTGGGGGGGTGATTATGAGGAATATTTTAAATCCTTCTCTAGCCCAGATAAGCTGTGAAAAATGAAGCTTGGAGCASGATGTGATTCCATGTCACAGGTAACATTCCAAAGCCTGGCTCCCAGCAGCGGTGGCTCCAGCCCAGAATTTGGCAGCTGGATGCCCTGTGGAGTGTCCTGAACAAGGTTTCCTGAATATTGGACAAAAAAAAAAGTGGGATATTGGCCAAGGAATTTTTAAATATTTGGGGTAAAGTGGCCCTGCTTCAATGAGAAAATGTAAATCATGGAATCATGGAATGGTTTTGATTGGGAGGGACCTTGAGGATCATGTCATTCCACCAGGGACACCTTCCACTATCCCAGGTTGCTCCAAGCCCCATCCAACCTGACCTTGGGCACTTCCAGGGATGGTGGCAGATGTGACAGCAAAACTTGGACCTCATCAGTGCAGACTAATTAAGGCTGAAGTGTTCCTGGTCATATCCAGAAGAATTCAGTGAATCTGGAGAACACCAAGACTAGAAATTAGGATGAATCCAGAAAATATGATTTTTCCTAGGCCAGGCAGGGGAAGGGAGAGGATTTGGAGAGCAGAGGTGGGATTTTTCCATGGCCTAACGCAAAACTTTCAATCTTGAGAATCTCCAGTTGACTTCAACAGGCCACGGATGAATCCTGTGGTGAATTTCCATGACTATATGGATTTCCTACCAAAAAAAAATAAGGAATAAATGCAAAAAAGAATTTTTTTGGGGAATAATTCCGTTCTGCTCTGGTTCTGGTGCTGCTGCCTTGGACCTCAGGTCCTCGGTGTCCACACCTGGAGAAAGAAGGATCCAGCCTTGGCCCAGTTGGCGATGATGGAAAAGAGGAGCCCTAAAGGTGTCATTCCAGTGCTTCCAAACACATTCACGGGTCAGAGCAATTCCAGTCTGAGTCAGYTTCCAATCTGTCCACAGGGCTGGAATATCCATAGGATTTTCCTGGACGGTTTCTGATCCCGGCTGTGGTGGCAGAGGAGCTGAAGTCTCACCTGTAACTGCCTGGCACAGGTACACAAAATAATTCATGGCTCCTGGCATTCCTCTTTTCCCAGGAAAACCATGGTGGGTCAAGGAGAAATGGCCTCAAGATGCACCAGGGGAGGTTCAGGCTGGATACTGGGAAGGATTTGCTCACTGGAAAAGTGGTCAAGCATTGGAAGTGGTGGAATCACCATCCCTGGGTGTGTTCAAAACCCCCATTTCCGGATGGCAGGGTTAGATGGGATTTTGGGAAGGAATTATTCCGTGTGAGGGTGGTGATGCCCTGGCATGGAATTCCCAGAGAAGCTGAGGCTGCACCACCCTGGAAGTCCTGGCTGGATGGAACTTGGAGCAGCCTGGGATAGTGAAGGCAACTGGTCAAGGGTCCCTTCCAATTCCAACCTTCTTATGATTCCATGATCCTATAAAGAGGGAATAAAGAAGTGGCAGGGAAAATTTCCATGGAATCTTCTCACGCCATCAAGGGTGAGAGGTCCAAGGTGGCAGAATTCATCAGTCCAAGTGAGAATTAGGGAAACTCTTCCCTGGATGTGGACCCAGACAGGGACTGATCCACCTGGCATAGTGCAATTTCTGTGTGGCACATGGATTTTTTTGCTCTTTCTGTACCAAAATTCCTCCAAAAACTTTCTTGGAGACTGCTCTGCACTTGGAAAGACACGTTGGGGCCAGGAGGGCTGGACATAAAACTGGTCCTAGGTCCTGCAATGTCCCCTCTCTAACCTTGCACCAGAGCTTTGTGGGTACATTTGATTTTCTTCAGGAGCCTAATCCAACCAGGATTAAAAAAAAGGCCTGGAAAAATCCACGTGCTGGGTCTGGGAGCTACAGGTAGGAAAAAAGCCTGAGGCAGAGGGGGAAGAGTTAAGGATGTGGGGTGCAGGGGGAGAGAAGAAGGGGCTGAGATTGCAACACAAATAAAAGATAAATCAAGCAGCAGGAGAGAATCCCTCCAGTGCCAGTTTATTTATCATCGTTTTCCCCGGACACTGACGGGCCCGAGAATGTGGGGTGGGCAACCAGCAAATCCGGCTTGATGGATGAGGCGTGGAGAGGGAAGGAGCCTCTGCCAGGGCTGGGAGAGGAGGGAGGCAGGAGGCAGCAGGGCAGGGATGCAGGGMTGCAGTGGGGAGTGCTCCGTGCTTGGCACTGGGGGGCCTTTCTCCTTCYTGGCCTCCATCAGCTCCCTGGAAAAGGGAGCAGCTGGTGCAGCAGCAGAGCCCGGGAATCAAGTCCTTGTCATTCCCAAAGATTCCTTACAGAGTCGGGTCTGAGCTGGAAGGATCCTCGGAGCCAGGAGCAGCATCCATGCTGCTACATCTTTGCAGCATCCCAGAACTCTTTATCCACTTAAATTCCTTTCTTTCCCATTTGTTTTGTGACATTCCCATGAAAAAAATTAAGTGCTATATCGAATCTTCTGTCTGCTGGGAAAACACAAGAGCCCAGATCCCTGAAAKTCCTTAAATCTCTTGTGCTTTTTTTGTGGATATTCCTCTTATCCAGGCTTTTCCAGAGCTCAGCTCAGCTGCCATTTGATTCCTAACATTCTTAAATCCCCAATCTCCCAACATACTGTTTGAGCTGCTTGGAGCCCTCGCTCTCCAAAAATCCTTGGAGGTCCAAAATCTGCTTGACCTGGGAATGGGCCACTGGCCTGTGGTGGAGGGTTTAAAACTGGAAAATAAGGAGCAATCCCCCAGAAATCCAGGTATGGAGCAGGGACTGGAGGAAGGCAGGAAGGAGAAGATAAGGAAGGTGGATACAGCTCTGAGGATCCTGATTACTTGACCTCCTCCATGGCAGGAGGCTTGGAATGAAAGGGTCTTTGAGGTGCCTTCCAGCCTAAAGCATTCCATGATTCTACAGAAGGCTTGGGATGCATAAAAAGGGTCTGTCTGGAAAATTCCATGAGGATTTCACCCATCACCCTAATGCCAGTTAAGAAGAGACTCTTCCATCTGTGTCCATGTTCATAAACTCCTGCAATAGTTTGGGTTGRAAGGGATCTTAAAGATTGTCTGGTTTCAACCAAGGGCAGGGACACCTTCCACAAGACCAGGATGCTCCAATTCCTATCCAGCCTGGCCTTGGACACTTCCAGGGATCCACACAAACCTTCCTGGTTTTTGCCAGCCACYCAAAATCCTCAGGTTTTCCCACCCATTTTTTGCTTTAATTCAATTGAGGATGAGCTGGATCTGACACTCCAACCTTCTCTGGTGAGATCCCACCAGGAATGCTTCATCCAGCTCTGGGATTCCGTGCATAGGAATGACATGGAGCTGTTGGAGAGAGCCCAAAGATGGCACCAAGGTGATGAGAGGGATGGAGCAGCTCTGCTGTGAGGAAAGGCTGAGAGAATTGGGATTGTTCAGCCTGGAAAAGAGAAGGTTTGGGGTCACCTTACTGTGGCCTTCCAGGACCTGAAGGGATCCTGTAAGAAAGATGGGGAGGGACTTTGGATGAGATGGAATGACAGGTAAAGGAGGAATCACTTTAAACTTCCAGAGGGCAGAGTTAGATGGGAAATTGGGAAGAAATTCTTCCCTGTGGGGATGGTGAGGCCCTGGCAAAGGATTCCCAGAGAAGCTGTGGCTGCTCCATCCCTGGAAATGTCCAAGGCCAGGTTGGACAGGACTTGGAGCAGCCTGGTCTTGTGTGGGGCATCCCTACTCATGGCAGGGATGGGTTGGACCAAGATGATCCTTAGGGTCCATTCCAACCCAAACCATCCMATGATTCTATAAAATTCGGCTACAATGAGACTTTGGCCACAAATCTCAGTTTTATAGATAATTTCAAGGGTTTCACAGATCCTTGTGCTGCCTCAGGCAGACGTGGTCTCTGTGCCCTGATAAACAAGGACAATTTTCCTTCAGAGTTTGGGATTTTGTCARTTCTCTCTGTCTGTGTTCCCAGACCCTGCAAAACAAAACCAATCTCTGTAAGGGACAGCAGGAAGGGATGGGATAGGATGGGATGGGATGGGATTGCAGGAGTTTTGTGGAGAACCTTCCAGTGTCTTCCACAGCTGGGAGGGGAGTGGGTTTTATTTACTTAGAGCAATTYCCTTCCCTCAGTGCAGCCCCAGGGATGCATCCCTTGGCCATGTTTGCCTTTCCCATCTTTGGGAAGGAAGCAAATCAATGCAATCCCTGGATGGAATTAAAAATAACAGAGAGCTTCCTTTTAATGYCCCATTAAAGACTGAGGCAACACTGCCTGATTTGCTCCTTTTTTTTTTYCYKRWTTTTTTTTTAGCTTTTTGGTCRGCTCTGAGGAAGCTTTGGGAGTGAGGAGGGATTTCAATAATTACCTCCTGATTCCAGCCCAGATACGGTGCCCTATCCCTGAAGCGCAGGCCCTCCACGCCTGCCCTTCATCTGCAACTCCAAGGGAAGCAGTTTTACATGGAGCCACATTGATATTCAAATAGATTCTCGTGGAAGCAGCATTCCAGCCAGGAGCGTGTGAAAGAGCAACTAATGGATTAGTATTTATGGTCGGGTTTAATCCACATTTTAGGATATTGCAGCTGGAAAGGGACAGATGATGAACTCGTTTTTTTTTTGCAGCCCCCCTCCTCCTCCTCCATCCCTGTTTTGCCCACTCCATCTTTCCTTCTTTTCTGCATCCCCCTCCTCCTCTCCGGCCGGGATGCAGCAGCCTCCTGGCACCGCTGAGCTTGGCAAAATTGATGACAGGACTTTAGGATCCATTAGAAAAACAAATTCTTAAACAGTGTCTTCTAAAATCAATCACTTTTACCTTTAGTGGGATTTATGGCTGCCCTGCCGGCCCTTATTGCAAAGATCCATGGCTGCCAAGGAGGAAAAAAAAAATTCCAAGTGGCTCAGCTCAGGGCTGGAGGCTCTGAACTTGCCTCTTCTCCCCATGGAGGTGACCCCGGGTGAATCCAAAGGGAATGTCTTGCTTTGAGAGGGAGTAGATCTGGTTTATGGGGACAGAAATCCTAAGGGAGATGTGGAACATCCCTAAGCCAGGCTCTCCAGGAAGAGGTGAGAAACAGGAATGCTCAGGAAGGGGAAAAAGGTGCTCCAAAGGTTATAAAAATATTAGGGTGGGGACAGAACAAGTGAATATTAATGGRGGAGGATTAGGAGCATTTCTTCCAGGATTAATCCCTGCTTGAATCCAAGGATTTCTTTTATATCCTGGTGTGAAATGTGCAAGAGATGCACAAAGTTGTGGAATCACATCCTTGGAAGTGTCCAGGCTCAGGCTGGACAGGGCTTGGAGCAACCTGGGATAGTAGAAGGTGTCCCTGCCCATGGCAGGGAGTGGGAATAGGATGATCCTTATATCCCAGCCCAAACCATTCTGGGATTCAATKATTCCATACACAGGTGATAATTCCGTGGGGAAGGAGGAGAAACATCCAGTTAATCTGAGCAGGATGGATCAGAGCAGCAGGAAGGAGCTTCCTGGCACTGGCTGTCATTCCAGGAATAGGGGCACAGAGTGGAAAACTTCCTAAACATGGAGACATGCACAGGAGAGGGAAATAATCTTCCCAGGGATGAACTGATGGATTTCCAGCAGCACAGGGATCAGACCTGAGAGAAGAGAGGATTTTGGAGGTTCTGTTATGGCTTTTCCCTTGAATTGGTTTTGCTTAGGGTTCAGAAAAGTATGGGGGAAAAAAATCTCTTCCAGAGACCTATTTAAAAAAAATATGCAAAGTTTACCAAAAGTGTGACATAATATTGGAAATTTTGAGGAGTTTGGTTGGTTCCAGGGATCCCAGATTTCATTTAAATTGGATTCACTAGTGAGAGAAAAAAAAAAAAAGGAAAACTTTTTCCACAGATATGTTGTGCCTCCAGGTATTTAATCCAAGCTGGGCATGGATGAKAGCGGAATTTCTTGGGTTTGAGGCTTCCCAGACCCTTTTCTCCTCACTTTGAGGAGACTGGGAAGACTGGGCTGGAAAATCAAGGAGGTAAAAGTGGGATAAACAGGGAGGGAAAAGGGGAGCGATACAAGAAACGAATCCAGGTCTCTGAGCTCCTTCCCTGCCTTGGCTCCAGGGCCAGGAGGGGCCGATGCCAGGACATGAGTAAATCCAGGGAGAAGCTCGTAATTCCTATCGATTCTCCAGGAGGCAGCACGAGGCGGATAAAAATGCTTGTTCTATCATTTAGAAAAATGGCAATGTTATGATAGAAGGGATTGATTTTCCTCTTTAGGAATATTCATAAACACCGGTTCCAAGAACTGATAAATCCTTCCCCTGCGCCGAGTAAATCATTCCCAGGGCTTCCCAGAGCACCGGGGGCAAGAGAGGATGTGATTTTTAATTCCTTCTGGAGGAGCTAGGAATGAGGGGAGTCTGGGGCTGCAGGTCACCCACAGCCAGACTTTCTATCTGAGGGACTCCAAAATCCCATATTCCTTGTTATTTTCCTGTTTTGGAAAGCTGGGAAAAGAGGCTGAAGGCTTCCCTCCCCAGCCCTAATTTTGATCCCACTAAATCAGCTGAATCTGGGTTTTTTTCTGACTGTAAATTCCAGTTTTCTCCCCTTTTTTGTGATGATATGGAAAAGTGAACTCTAGCTGGGATGTAAATTCTGATCCCTTCAGGAATTTTCCCTGGGATGATGCCATCTCATAGTGGCTTTTGTTCCTTCCCCTTACCCATTCCCACAGACAGAACCACATCCCACACGCCGGGTGTGAGCCAATCCCTGTTTGCTTCCCAGAAAGGGCAGATAAAATCCTCCAGGATCAAGGAGATCCTCTCTGAGCCCATCCAGAAAACCCTTGGCACACTTGGCCTCCGCTTCCCACTTCTGSATTAAGGTGGGATTCTTTCCCACTCCATGAATTTACAAGCCACCTCCAGGCTGCTGGCATCAACCAAACCCCACAATTCGGCCTCTGGGGTGGTTGAGGAAAGCTGGAGCCACATTCCAACTGCATTCCCACCTCCTAAGGTTGTCCAGGAGCTCACCAAGGAGTGTTCACATCCCTGGAAATGCTCGAGGCCAGGGTGGATGTGTTTTGGAGCAACCTGAGATCGTGGGAAGTTGCCCATGGCAGGGTTTGGAACTGAATGAGCTTTGAGATCCCTTCTAACYCCATAAGTCTGCAAGAAGGATTTATCCCAAGAAAACCTGGAAGAGCCTGATCCTGCTGGACAAAATTCAGTGGGCATGGGCATTCCAAGATTAAATGAGCTTGGAATGGTTGAGGTGGAGCTTGTCCATCTTCTTCCCTGTGGGAACCCCTTCCTGCTGGTGTTTCCAGGATTCTTCTGGCTCAAGTGCCTCTGGATGTGGCCTTAAATCCTCACATTTCCTTGTCCCTTTTCTGTTCCACCACCTGTGGTTATGATCCAAGAAGCAAAATTCCTTGGAGATATCCCTGGAAATTACCCCMCAGGACCCATTTCTGATGGAAAGAAGGAAAAAAAAAAAACCAATGAGGCAAATTAAAATTTCCTGCCTGTCTTTCATCTGGGTATTTTCAGAATTTGAAATTTTTATAGGGACTTGATATGATTAATAAAACCAGGAACATTTTCATAGAGTGTTCATAGGAATTCCACCTTTTCATAAGCTYTACCTCATCTCACATCCTGTGGAATTTCCTGGGACAGCAAAAGAAGGAAAAGGCAAAGCATCCTCACTTCTCCAGATCACTCCTAACATCTTGCCTGGAGGGAAATACCAAAAATGTGGACATTTGCAGGATATTTAGATACCTGAGGAGGAGCTTTATCCACTGAGGGGAGAAAAAAAAAAAAAAAAGGAAAATCCATGTGTGTCCTGATAAAAAATATTAGCAATTTTTATTACCTTTTAGATTTTACTCCTGCACTAATCCATTTTAATGAGGTCAGCCCGCCTGGCTCCAGGTACCCGGACTAAGTGGAGCAGTTTAATGTCAGGATCAGGGATGAGGAGCGCAAGGAAGGGGGGTCTGGATGTTGGACTTTATATCACCCAAAATTACGGCGTAAAAATTGACTCCGTTTGCACATTTTTAACTGGATTTGAAATCGACACCATGTGTAATTATAAAAAGGGATATATCTGCTGGGAATGGGATGAAGCACAGGATTTTCTCTAGGAAAAATTTGCTTATTAGTGCACAGGGAAGATTTACGGGATGATATAATTATTTATTGGGATGTATTTTGTGGAGAAGGGATCATATTATCCATATATTTCCTGCATTATGGCTCTGGACAGTCAATATTAATATTGCTGGAATTTACGATTGGATTTGAGAAAACCACTTTTCCCTCTGTTGTTTCACTCCTTTAGGGAGTAGTTACATGGATTGGAATATGGGAATATCAGGAAGATCTTCCTGAAAAACTGGAAATATACTGCAAAAAAATGTTGGAGACAACCTGGAGACAGGGATTGGGGTGAGCCCAAATCATTCCCTATGACAGGAACTCACCTCTCATCCTGTCCCGGATGTGAAAAATGATCCATGGAATCATGGAATGGTTTGGGATGGATCATCTTGACACAGGCAGGGACACCTTCCACTATCCAAGGTTGCTCCAATCCTCATCCAGCCTGGCCCTGGACACTTCCAGGGATATTGAATCCCCAACCAGGACATGCCCACAGTTCTTCCATGGTCAAGAGGAAAACCAGAGCTCCTCTGAGGGATTCCTGCTTCTCCTTCCTCCTCTTTTGCTCCCAGTTTTTGGAATTACAGTTCCTGGGGTCAGGCTTGACTTTGGGGACTACCTTGGGATTTGGGGAGCACCTGAGGCTTTCCAAGCARCTTCTTCCAGACCTTGTGGGACAAGAAGAGGGTTTGTTGCCATTGTCACATGGCATTTGTTGATACATCGGGCTGTCCCTCACCATTGTCTGTTTGATGTCTTGTGGGAGGGAGGGAGCCTGACAGACATCAAGTTTGATAGGGAAATTGATAAGCATCRATAGTGGAGATGGGAAAAGGCCTGGAGGGAGATCTGAGGATGGATAAATATGCYGGGGAGATGGATTTGGACAGAGCCCATCCGTCTCAGATAAGGATCAATACATCTATACCTCTTTTACACCCATCGGTTGTTATCAATGGCCACCCAACTTATTTGATCTTTTCTGTTTTGCAGGATGTAGGAAACGTTTTCCCTAGATCCACATACAGGAGGAGGGAAGGGAGAGCATCGGATATCCAAGAGATTGATACTACAGAAGCTCTAAATTGCATCTTTACCCACTCTTCTCTTTGCTCAGCTCCACATCACTCTGAAAATCCCTGAAATTCCACTGTCAGAGAGGTCCCCAAATCCTGGGACTGGGAGATGGGATCCATCTGTGCAGTTTTATCTGGGATTCTCAACCCTGGCAGCACCAAGTCTTGTTTTTCCTGTAAATCCCACGTAATAAACCCCTGGGAACTGTGCAACAAATTGCTTAAGTTGCTGTTTTCTCTCCAGCCTCTCCCCCGCTCCYTATCCATGATCCTCCCCCCGGCTTTGGCTGTTTATTGCCAGCGGAATCGATTTGGGATGGTTTCCCCCCCTCCTCCTCTTCCCTCTACCCCCATCTCCCACCCTCTCTCCTCGCTCCCATCACCTTTTCCCCCTCCCTCCCCACCTTCCCGGAGCTCCGGGGAGCCCGGTCAATCCATCACTGTGTCCCAGGCGTGTGACAGCCCCTCATAAATGCACCACAATGAGCCCAAATCAGCACCAGCCCAACCAATTTCGCAGAGCAGGAAACATCTGAGGAGCTGAATCCCAGCGTGCCGGAGATTGGAATTGGGAAATTGGTTCTACTCCTCTTCCGTGGTGCTTTTTAATATTTTTTTTTTTTAAAGCTTACCTATAGATTCTCTCCCTCTTTAAATACATATTTAAGGTAATTCTCTCCCACTTAAATCTCCAGTGCTTATTCCACACGGACAGCGTGGCCCAGTTGCTCTCTCCCTCTCTCCCTCTSTCTCTCTCTTCCCTCGATTAGGAGAGAGTTTTATTGGGAAACTTGCTTAGGCTGCAGGAATGTGCTGCCTTCAGCAGATTGAGGCTGCAAGCGGGGCTGGGCTCCAGCTCCCCCCCTCAGCCATCCTGGGAGTCCCTGCTCTCTCCTTTCGGGGGCTCAAAATCRTGGAAAGCCACTTTTCCCATTGGATTGGCCTGTGTGGGGTGTGAGCACTCATTCCCACCCTGAGAGGGTAAAGAACGGGGTTAATGCACATCCTCATGGAGTTATGGATGTGTGACCTCACTCTGGGAGCTCTCAGTAGTCCAAGGGCAGCAATTCCGTGGGGATTTTGTCATCCACAAAGAACATTTGTCCCGCCCGGGTGAATGATGACCTGAGCCCCAAGGACCTGGCAGTGGCATGGATGGATGTTCCCTTTTTTTGGAGGCACTGAGGGGACATGAATTCYATGTGGAATTTGAAGGGAGAGATTTGCAGAGCTGGGATAACCTTCTGAGAGTGCCTGGCAGGAAGGGAATCCTGGTGTCACCTTCTGGTCACTGCTGGTGGGTGATGCTGAGGTTTTGTGGTGCCAAACTGGGAGGTGTTCTCTGTTCATGGCATGGAGGGGGTGCAGATGTTTGGGTCGAGGCAGCAGAAACGTGGAAATGTAAAATCACAGGAAAATTCTGCCTGCAGTCTGGAAAGATTAACCCCCCCCTTAGAGGCAGAACTGTCTGTGGGCTCTTCCAGTGGAGGGACTGGAAACTGGGAGAGAAAAGGGTTGGAAAAAACAGAAAAATGAGGTGGAGCTTCAGGAAACACTCGGTTAATGTTGGGATGTTGTGTGTGTTTCACAAGGGTTAAAAAACAAGGAAAATAAAAACTGGATGGATGAAGYTGGGAAAAATCTGTGAAGGGCTGTGAAATACGACACTGTGTCTGGCTCTGGAATTGCAAACTGGACAGTTTGGAAAACAGGGATGGTATTTTGGGGAGTTTTCATTAAGATCTTCTTGTGTTTTAGAGATTGTGGTGGGARATGGGCTCCCAGGTCCAGCATTTCTTAGGGAATGAAGTGAATGCCATGAAATGTTTCTGAAGGGATCCAATAGGAAAGGTTTTTATAAATATATGTAAGCTATTTACTAGGGCCTGGAGTGACTGGAAAATTTGTGAATGGCTTCCCACTGCAAGAGGGCAGGGATAGATRYGATATTGGGGAGAAATTCTTCCCTGTGAGGGTGGTGAGGAATTCCCAGAGAAGCTGTGGCTGTCCCTGRATCCCTGGAAGTGTCTAAGGCCAGGCAGGACAGGGCTTGGAGAAGCCTGGAATAGTGGAAGGTGKTCCAGCCTGTGGAACTGGATGATCTTTAAGATCCCTTCCAACTCAAACCCTTACAGAATTCTGTCAGTTGCATCCAAAACACGATGGAAAAGCCTCCATCCAGCTTTTCCCTCAGGTTCCTGACACCAACTGAAAATAAACCAAATGGTTTTGCAAATCATCCTGGGAAGCTGCTCCCAAACCAGTGGGGAGAAGGTCTTGGATCTCCTTAGWTCCTGGCTGACACCTCCAAGAAGATTCCTGACTGTGCACCTGCTTAGGTGTGACCTGGGTGGTTTTCCAGGGACAATTAGGGGTGACCTGGTTGGTTTTCCAAGCACATTCATATGTGACCTGAGGGTTTTTCCAAGGATATTTAGGTGTGACCTGGGTGGTTTTCCAAGGACATTTAGGGGTGACCTTGGAGGTTTTCCAAGCACATTCACGTGTGACCTTGGTGGGTTTCCAAGCACATTCTTGTGTGACCTGGGGGGTTTTCCAAGCACATTCACATGTGACCTTGGTGGGTTTCCAAGCACATTCACGTGTGGCCTGGGAGGTTTTCCAAGCACATTTAGGGGTGATCTGGTAGTTTTCCAAGCACATTCATGTATGACTTGAGTGGTTTTCCAAGGATATTTAGGTGTGACCTGKGTGGTTTTCCAAGTACATCCAYGTGTAACCTGGGTGGATTTCCAAGGACATTCAGGTGTGACCTTGGTGGTTTTCCAAGGATATTTAGGTGTGACCTGGGTGGTTTTCCAAGCACACCACGACCCCAAATTCCAGAGCAGCTTCTTGCCCAAACTGCCGAATATTCTCTCTTCACCTCTTGCCACTTKAGCCATTACACTCAGAGCTTCCCTGAGTGCCCAAGAGCCTCTCCCTGGTGATCACTCATCCCGGGAAATTGTTACGAGGCAGATAATTAATTGTTGCGAGTCACTAAAAAAATGATCATTCTTTGCAGAAAATTACCCCGATGTTCTGCAGAAATGTTAATGCTCGCAGCCATAAAATGAATGGGGAGCTACAGCTCCAGCTGCCAGGAGAGCTGTGAGTTATAATCCCACCACTGGATGCGGAAAGCCYGAGCTTCCAGACGTTTCTGGAGAGAGGGAATGCATTTTCACTGGATAACAGTTTAATTTTATGATTATTTTTTCCTGCCCCAGAGTCCTCAGTTGAGTATTAATGACTGAAGCGGGGATAGGAACGGTTTTGCTGATCCCAGCTTGGCGTGGAGTGAGGCTTCATATTTATTTCCATCTGGCTACCAGGATTTTACTCCAAACAGTTGGATAAAAGGACTTGGAAAGTCATGGCAAGGCTGGTCAGGCTTTTAGGGATTTTATTCCATTGCCCCCTGGGAATAAAGAGCTGGGATTTAGAAACAGTAGGGAGACAAAATGAAAATTAACATGTTAATTGCTGGGAGTTAAAAACTTAATTTGCCTTCCAACAAAAATCCAGTTGGAGCAGCTGGAAAGGTGGTCYGGACATAGTCCTTGTCCCCATATCCCAGTAAACCCAGCCTAGCAAAGCTTAGGATCTCTAAAGGTTTGGCTGGGGAGTCAAGATAACTCCTGACAGTGCATCCAGCAGAGTTCCTGTGGCTCACAATGCAGACGCTGCTGATTCCAGAGCCCAGCTGAGGTGGGCAGGTGTAAAGAAGGACACAAAGTGGTTTTGGAAGGAATTTCTCCCATCCCTCTCCGAGATAAGACCTGACATTTTTATCGATTTCCATTTGTTCTGGAGCAGCATTTGCATCACTCACTCCACAAATGGAATGAGGAGATGACTCAGATCACAGCTGCTTTCCCAAATGTGGTTTGGGTTTTTTTTTGTTGTTGTTCAAGAAWTGTTAATTTCCCAAAGGATCAGCTCTTGGCTTTCTTCTTCCAYGCTTGAATTCCAGTGACTTCACCTCCAAGAAATGGGGTGGGTTTCCCGGCTGCAGGGGAGTCAGCAAGTGAGACAAACACCTCCTCCCTCTATTCCAAGCTTTTGTTTTCCCTGTTTTTCATGCAGCTGGGTTGGAATCCATCTGTGGACAGCCAGGTAGAAGAAAATAATCTTTCTCTCCCAGCAGGGGTCCAAGATCCAACAGATCCATGCCATATTCCAAGGAAAGCCACTAATCAGGGTGTGTTGCTGGATAGATGGAATTTGCTGGATGGACCACTGGGGGTGAGAAAAGGGAGAAGAAATGTTGGTGGAGAATCCAGTTTGGGGCAAAGGGAATGGCAGTTGGAATCAGGGAGTGACAGGGCAGGAAMTGCAGGGAAATCCTGCAGGAATTYGGGTTGTTTCTGGCTGAGAGAGGAAATCCAGCCTTGGAATCCAATAAACAAATCAGCCAGAGGGAGGGAAGGGTTTGGTGGGAAGGTTTAGAAGCTGACACAGCAGGAAAGATTTGGGTTGGACATTAGGTAAACGTTCCCAAATGGAATGAATGAAGGAATGTCTGGGAAGGTGAGGGATCTCCAAATACTGGGAGAGTTCGGAGCCAGGTCAGGCAAAACCTTGGAAGGGAAACATGGATCCTGCTACTCCTACCCTGAGGAGAGGAAATGACTCCATGGAATGGTTTGGGTTGGGAGGGACCTTCAGGACCATCCAATTCCAAGGACAGGGACACTGTCTACTGCCCCAGGTTGCTCCAAGTCCTGTCTAGCCTCTCCTGGAACACTTCTAGGGATGGGACAGYCAGTGCTTCTCTGGGAATTCCATTCCASCCCCTCACCCTCRCAGGAAAGAACTTCTTCCCAATATCCCATCTATCCCTGCCCTCTGGCAGTGGAAGCCATTCCCTGTGTCCTGTCTCTCCACCCCATGTCCCCAGCCCCTCTCCAGCTCTCCTGGAGACCCTTTAGGCACTGGAAGGGGCTCTGAGGTCTCCCCAGAGCCTTCTCTTCTCCAGTTCAAATACCCCCTGTTCTCCCAGCCTGGATCCAGAGCAGAGATATTCCAGCCCTCTCCACGACCCTTTAGTGACTATTCCATCCTCTTTTCCAGGTKTTTTTCCAGGCTGTTTTCCCCACATAACCAAAACCCCAGCTAGAGAACAGTCACACCTTTGGTTTCTGCTGATCAAAGCCGGGCTCAGAGGGCTGATGGAGCTTCCTGACTCCAGGACTGATCCCTCCTCAGTGCTTCCAACTCTAATGAGCTGTCTGGGAAGAGGAAAGGGAGACAGGAAGGTGCTTTGCCATCCTGAGGCGACATAAACTTGTCACTGATGCCTCCTTTGATGGCCTCTTGCCAGGGAATGTTCCGCAGGGATGCTCGGCTTGTTTGGGATTTGTGTTTTTTATCCCTCATCATTATCAGGCTTTGATGAGTGACRGCAACCAGTGCCACCCTTTGGAAAGAGAAATCATGGAAAGCTGCACTGGCAGAGGATTCATGCAGCAAGAAGCCCCCAAAATATGGTCCTGTGATCCATCCAGCTTYGTTCAGAGCAGGCAGGAATGCCCAAAAACCAGGGATATCATCCATGACATCCAAATAAAATAGACCTACTAAAAAGGAGCTTCTCTGCTTTTTCCCTGTCCAGATCTCTTCCCAGATGGGGCAACATTCCATGCAAATGTTGTATCCCCCTCTACCCGCACAGATCCATGAATATTTTCCAGCTCTGGATGCAGAGTCCCTGCTCCATCTCTGTCCAAGAGGGATAGAGATACATTTGGGAGTGGAGGTCATGTCTTCCATGGAACCCAGGAGACACACCACTCCCAAAAACCCAGGATATGCCACACGGAATTCCCCCTGGAATACACCAGAAGCATTTGCTCATGGAGGTGATCAGATGCTAGACCAGGGACTTGGAGAAGGTGTGGGATCTTCATCCCTGGAGGCATCCAGATCTCAGCTGGACAATCACAGGATTATTGAGGTTGGAAAAGACCTCCAAGATTGTTGAGTCCAACCTGTGACCCAAACTTGTCGCCCAGACCAGAAGTGCCACATCCAGTCATTCCTCAGACACCTCCAGGGGTGGRGACTCCATCACCTCCCTGGGCAGCCACTTCCAACGCCTGAACAGCCTTTCCATGAAAAAATTCCTCCCATGTCCAGCCTGAACCTTGCCTGGTGCAGTTYGAGTATTTTTTGTCTTGTCCTGTCCCTTGTTCCCTGGGAGAAGAGGCCAACTTTGAGCATCCTGTTCTAAGTCTAAAACTGAGTTTATCTTCAATTTTGAGGGGCTTTAAGCAGAGCTTTGGACAGGAGGTTGCCAGAGGTTCCTTCCAAATGTTTTTGGATCCTACAATTTAAACAAAAAAYTGTGGAAAATTCAAAATTGGCTTTTAGCCATGAGATTAATGAGGATTTTGAGTGCTGATTCTTCTCTCTGATCTCTGGGGTTAAAACGCATTCCCAAAACTCCTGCCTAATGCCACGTGTGATTCCGTTCATCAGTTTCCATTTCCATGGGATGCAATCCCATTTTATTAATTTTAAATTGCCCAAATAATCATTATCCTCTTAATTGCCTGCTTAATGAAGACCCTGATCCCCAAGGGCTTATTGAGGCTTATCTATTCCTGGGTGACCTGGTGGGTATTGATTATTTGCTCGTTAGTCTTCATTAAGGATGGGTTTTAATCAACCATTGGAAGATAATCCAGAAGCCAGCAGAAGCTTTTCTTGGGAGACATTGCTCACCTCCAGATAGGACATCCCAAAAAAATTTATATTCATTTGCAGATCTTTCAGAGAGAAAGCTGGATCTTGGATTTGATTTCCTGAGATTTTTATGATCCCAACTTGTTTCTGCTTTGTGGTGTCCTCCAGAATGTGCCAAAATCAGGAAAATATCCTTAAAATGGGACCTAAATTGCAGAGATTGCAGCCTCTCAGAAAATTTTGCTCACTTTCAGTGGGATCCCTGGGTTTTCCAGGATGGATGTGACCAGAAATCACTGATTCCCTGTGTCCACGAGCCCTGCTCCAGTATTGAGGGAATACCAGTGCCCTTGGTCCCAGGAATGCTGTGGATGTAGAAAAATCTCCATCCCGGGAGAAAAAAAGAGCTGCTTTTCTGTGTCTCCCTTGGTCCTCAGATGGTGGGACAGGACCAGCATCCCTGAATCCATGGGAYGTGGAGGGAGGGAAGACTCTGGATAGGATTTGGGATGGTGAACACAGCTCCTGCCTCTGTTTTTCCTCCCCAAGGCACCTCTTTCTCCTTTCCCCCCCAGGATTCCAGTGTGGGCTTAGTACAGAAATATCAATGTGACATCTTTGTGGAATCTGGGACACCCTCCTGAGGCTGCCACATGTTTTATAGAATCTGGAGGGAATTCTTTCTGGATCAGAAGCAGGAGGTCAGGCTGGGGAATCAGACTTTRCCCAGGTGAGGCTGCCAGGGAGGACCTGGGCAGGTGTGGAGGTGTCTGAGGCCTCTCAAGAGAACCTTGCCAAGCTTGATTTCCCACCTGGAAGAACCAAAGTTTTCTGGAATGTGGGTTTCCCACCCTTTCCTTCCCAATGGGAAGCACTGCGTGGCCTTGCTGCATTGGGGGGTGATTTTAAAGGCAGAATGACGAAGGGGGGGGGG
>JACDOX010000050.1:469746-580918 GCA_014549065.1 Cardinalis cardinalis
GAAAGATTCCTCTTTTTCTTGGGGGCCAAATTAATGGAAAATCAATCCGGCCTCAAAAATCCATTAACAGTGGTAATGCCCCGGTGACGTGGCAGGAAATCCAATAGTTGGAATTACAGTGGGGCTCTCCCACTTTTCTGCAGCCACGGGAATTTGTGGGGATTGTGCTGGGGGCAGCAGATTCCGAAGAATGCAGAAACCACTTCACGTCTTCCCAAGATGTCCTGGATTCCCACCCTGGCTTCCCGTGGCAGCTCCCTCCTTGCCCAGAGCACCTGTTTGGAGGGTTGAAAATCCCTCAGGAATTTATTCCATGGGTCACTCAAAGCAGGATGGGATTAATTTTTAGGGAAAATCTCCTTCTGGATGTGCCAGGATAGAGACAAACCCATCCTGATCTCAGTTTGGAGCTCCTTGGAATTTGGATCCAAGATCTCAGAGGCTCAGAGTATCCYAGACACCCTCAGGGAAACAGGTCCTGGGCTGCCCCTTCTCCTCTGCTTGGCTGCCTTCCACAGGGATTGGATACAATTTTGGGAWGGAAAAAAACCTTGGATTAGGGCTRCCCCTCTGCAAAGAGGTGAAACCACACAGGGAAAAGTCAAAATCCATGCCAGCAATCTCTGAGATAAATAATCTCTATATAGTGCCAAGAATTCTCACCCCTCTGCCAGTTTTGGGACCACATGGATGARTCTCACCAGGGGTCACCGAGCAGATCCCAGTGTGTCCCAGCCCTGTCCTACAAACCCAAGKCTTGGGAAGATGAGGTGGCCTCTGGAATCCACTCTTGRATGAGCATCAGCCCCCACAGACATYGCATCCACATCCCCGCTCACTCCRTTGCTGATGGATCTTTCCTGTTCCACATGTAATGGAAGCTGCCTGGCAGGTCCATCCAGCCCCACGGAGGTTCCCCCTTTCCCCCTCCTTCCCCCAGCTCTGTCTGCTCCCCCACAGCCCTCAGATCCCGGGATTTATGAGCCAGCCTTGCATTATGAGGTGAGTGACTTATCGCTCTGTCAGGGCCGGCGTTTTAAGACAGAATTATATGGGAGAGGGAAAAGATTTTTACCAAATTAATGAAAAATCAATCCAGCCTCAAAAATCCATTAATGGTCATAATGCACTGGTTCCAGATAGAGAGATAGCGGAGAATCCAATAGTTCCTGTTAAATACCTCTCCTGGAATGGAGCGCCTGGGATATAACTCATTCATTAGGCTGCCGATGTTTACTTTTTAAAGTGACACCAATCCCTGTCCCTGCAGGATTCCATGAAGAATTTATAAGCCCACATTCCCCCAGTGCCCATCTCCGGGGCCAGCCTGGAGGAATTGATCCTCTGATCCCTTTTCTCCCCCTCCCTGGGACAATCCCTGCTGAGGCAGGGCTGGGATGGCTCCGYTCCTACAGCTGATGGTTTCCAGCCTCTCCTAAACCCCAGCTTTCACCCCAAACTGCTCTCCCAGGATCTAACCTGAGCCGGGGGGGGTGTCTCCTCTCCACTTTCCAGGTCTTAAAAAAGAGCTTGGCTTAATCTCCTCCCTGCTTAACCTGGGACTGATCCTGCTCCCTGGCCAGCCTCATCCAGCTGTGGAGAGTGGGGGTGGCTCCAGGGAATTGCGAATCAGTGCTGGTGCTTCCCCATTTCCCTGCTTTCTCAGACTGAATTGGGATTGCTCAGGCTGAAAAAAGAGAAGCTTTGAGGTGACCAAGTTGTGGCCTTCAAGTTCCTGAGAGGAATTTACAGGGGAGATGGGGCCAAACTATTCCCAAGAGCGAGAAGTGACAGGAAAAGGGGGGATGGGTTCAAGCTGAGAGTAGGTTTAGTTTAAATACTGGGAAAAGGCTTTTTCCTGGGAGTGTGGAGAGGAGCTGGAACAACATTAAAAACCTTGAAAACACCAGTTCATGCCATTGCTCCTCCATTGCTGATTCTCCATGCAGTGTTCCAGTCTCCTGGAGAGGGCTGGTTGTGAGAATTATACCCCACTGTGGTGTGTCCTGGTATCTTTAGGATGCTGAGCCCCAGCGATGGAAGAGAATATGTTTTCATTATGTAAAGTGCCTGATATTCCAAGGAGAAAACTTGTCTAAGGCATTGCTCAGCATGAGTGGGGGGGTTGGATGGATCATTCCCACCGCCCAGCATGTCCTGATTGTGCACTGGAGTGGATGGGAATTCTGCTTTTCCCAGGAAACTGAACCAAATTCCAAGTGTTTGACAAAGTGAAGCCAAACAAGAGAGGCTGAATTTACAGCTTAAAAACAAAAATATTTCCCCTGAAGGGGGTCTCAGTTGTTGCTCATTAGGAGGACCCTTGGAGATCATTGGATCTAACGAATCCAGCTCCAGCATCCTGCACTGGATGTTCCTGTTCTTTATCAGGTCTGGGAAAATCTCCTCCTCATGGAAAAGTGCAGAACGTTCAGTCTTGTCCAGGAGCCAGAGCTGAGCTGTACTTTTGGAGCTGCTCTGATCTCACCTCCCTTTGCTTTGCAGCTTTCCCAATCCCTGGGATTCCTGCACTGCCACAAATTCCTTCCTGATTTACGTTGGGCTCAGGAAAGGTGGGATCAGGACCTGGCACACTGGGATGCAGTGCCTGGATATAGAGTCAGGTCCACACATCGACCCTGCTAAATGTCATAATGCACCAGGCTTTTGTTTCCTTGGGATCTTTTAAAAAGCAATAAAAGGCCCCAGAATCCCGGGAGCACCAAACATCCAACAAAGTGACAGCCTGTCAAAGCTGCCTTCCCGAGAAACCCTGGGCCCAGCAAATTTTAAGCAGGAAAATTTATTCCCGTGTCGCTCATCTCTCCGAGTGAAAAATGGCCAGGGCTCCTCTTTTGCATGAGGGCTGRAAAACTCCACGGTGCTCAAACAAGCGGAGCGGCCTCCAACAGGACCATTCATCATCCGGAAAAGGCAGCGGCGACAACCCCAGCACCAAAAAAAAAAGGGAAAAAAAATTAAGTTGTGGGTTTTATCCAAGCTTAAATGATCTTGGCCATTAATATGACACGACAGGCAGTGCACCACGCTTCCCTGGCTTCCCTGGTTTCCTTGGGATCTAACAGAGGTCTCCAGGACAGCGGCTCTATTACCTGGTCACCTTTGCTGCTGTGCTTTCCCGGTTCCAGGGAGGTTTTTCCAGGGGATTTTGGTCCCAGTGTTTGTGTTGAGCTTGTGTGGATTTCTAGGATGGGCACAGAGCAGGAGAGCAAGATGAGGAGTTGGGATGGAGATGAGGGAGCAGTTTCTGAGCAGAGCTTTCCACCCAATTTGGAATGGATTTTTTCTGGGGATGGTTTGGAGTAGGAAGATTCCAGATTCACTAATTTTATTTTTTTTTCCACAAGCCACACTTCCAGCTTGACTTCTGTTGAACTGTCTGAGCTTTAGGATGTTCACCCATTGCCAGAAGTGCTCAAGACCAGGTTGGACAGGGCTTGGAGAAGCCTGGGATAGTGAAAGGTGTCCCTGCTCATGGCAGGGGTTTGGAATGAGATGATCTTGAAGGTTCCTTCCAATACAAACCATTCCAGCATACTCTTCAGCTTGGAGGGCACGCTCCTTGTAAAGCAATCAGCTGTCACAGACCCCTCTGCTTTCCGTGTYTGTATCCCATGGGATTAGTCCAAACAGTCCTAGATCTTCTCTCCAAATATCCAGGGCTATTRTCCTTCTGTTTGTCTTGCTCTTTTCCCTCAAGATGCAGAATCCTGGAATTATTTGGTTGGAAAACATCTYCAAGATCATCAGGTCCAACCTGGGACCAATCCTCACCTTGTCACCAGCCCAGAGCACTGAGTGCCATGTCCAGTCATTCCTTGAATACCCTCAGGAATGGGGACTCCACCACCTCCCAGGCAGCCCCTGACCACCTTTTCCATGAAGAAATTCCTCCTGATGTCCAACYCGAACCTGCCCTAAATGACCCTGTGATCCTGCATTTGGGAAGGTGAATACATAGACTTTTCCAGGAGGTGACAATGACASCTCCAGATGGTCCCAGCTGCAGCCTGAAGGTCTGACCTTCCTGCTGGGCACAGGTGGGATTCTCCCTCCTCCTGCCTTGCTGGGACTTTTCCAGGTCTTCACATGGGACCCATCACGTGGAGGACAYCTGTGACCACCTGCAGAACCATTCCATGTGTGGCAGGAGGATGTGGATCAGGATTTTATTTAGAAACGCTGACTGATAAGGAGCTTAGATCCAGATCCTGTGGATCTTAATCCCCTGGGAGTTTTGAACGCAGAAACGAAATCAGAACCTGAAGAGAAAACTTTCACTTTCTTCCCCCTCCAAGAAGTCTTGGAATGGGTGGGATTGGTCTCTTGCCAATCAGCACGAGGGAGTTGAGTTGATGGGAATTTCTGGTCACTCTGAGTTRCCCTCACCCAGCTGGTGTCATCACCAGGTCAGGGAGACTTGAGTGGACCTTCCTGGCCTCAAAATCTCTTCCCAATCTTTCCTCATGGGCTAAAATCAGCCCAAGCTGTTCCTGAGGTTGCCCAAACCCCGGGTCCTGCCCTTGTGACCCATCCTGTGCCTGGTGACAGTGACCTGAGGGGCTGGCAGGAGATTTGTCACCTGCAGGGCTACSTGCAGTGGATCTGTGGTGACGTTTTGTCTCCAAGCCGGCTGAGCTGTCCCACATTTGCAGCTCCACGTGGTGACATCACCCCTTCCACAACTCCACGTAAGTGTAAGCTGCTTTCAGGGGCTTGCAGGATGATGAAAATCCCAACAGGAGCCTCAGGATCAGTTTTCCCCGCTGGGAAAGTTTCCTCTCCCTGGGTGCACTTTCCAACCATTCCAAACATTCAACTTTCCCATTTTCTCAAGCCCAGGGAGATCTTGGAGAGGTACAAAAGTTGCAGCCCAAACCTTGATGCGCCACTCAYGAGGGTGGAAGRAGAACCATGGAATGGTTTGGGTAGGAAAGGACCTTTAAGATAATGGAATTCCAACMCCCAGCCGTGAGCAGGGACACCTTCCACTATCCCAGGTTGCTCCAAGCCTCATYCAGCCTGGTCTGGAGCAATCCCAGGGATGGGGCAGCCACAGATTCTCTGGGAATTCCGTTWCAGGGCTTCACTGCTTCACCACCCTCACAGGGAAGATTTCCTTCCCAAAATCCCATCTAATCTCACCTTGTTCCAGTTTAAAGCCATTCCCTACATCCTGTCCCTCCATCCCTTGTCCCATTTCCTCTCCAGCTCTCCTGGAGCCCCTTTAGGCACTGGAAGGGGCTCTGAGGTCTCCCTGGAGCCTTCCCTTCTGCAGGCTGGACATTCCCAGCTCTCCCAGCCTGGCTCCAGAGCAGAGGGGCTCCAGTCCTTGGAGCATCCTTGTGGCCTCCTCTGGAACTTTTCCAGCAGCTCCATGTCCTTCTGAAATTGGAGGTCACAGAGCTGGATGCTCCAGGTGGGATCATCAAGGCTTCAACACCTTCCAGGCAGATCTCCAGATCTCTCTCTCCCTTTTCCCAAGATTTTATAGCTCAAACCCACAAAGGATTCTCTGTAGTTTCTTTGTCTGTCCTGATCTTTTTGATCCCAAGGATTCCCTGATTGCTCAGAGGGGTAAACAGAGAAYACTGGGAATGACATCATGATGAGATTGATTTTATATTTCTCTTCTGTTGTCTCAGATCATACAACAAAAAAACTCCAAAATCCAGTCCAGCYTTTTTATTTTAAACCAAATCTCTGCCTTGAGCTTAGCCACACTTGAGAACACCTCGTAATTTTTCTTTAAATCATAAGTGGAGCATTTGTCAAGACAAGAAAAAGAGGGAAAAAGTCAAAAGTATCAAAAATCARAAGTATCATCCTAAGGTGTTTGGGAAGCTGAAAAGTTCCTCATTACTCAGTCATGGTATCAAAAAGCYTTTTCCCCATCCATATAAAATAATTCCCTGGATCTAAATTTAAACAATTTTAGGCCATTTTGTGGGAAATCTTGGGGAAAAAAATTTAACTRGTGTCTTATGAAAGTCAAATCGAGTAATGTCTTTTTCTTTCTTTTTCTTCAAGGTGATTTTCCCCTTTGGATTTTATGGATCTTGGTGTTCTTCCTAAGGGAAGCAGGGAACAAAGTCCTTGGGAGCAGACAGAGCTCTTCCTTGGCTGCTTTCATACTGAACTTAAATCTGAGAAGGAAATTCAAATAGATGTAGATAAATTTATAGATATGGGTATATGTGCAGGTATGTGAGCAAAACAGACTTAAGACAGGGCTTTGCTTTGCCTTAAAATATCAATATTTAAGCTGAGCTCCCTCTCCATCTGCCTCATTCCCAATTTAATCCACTTTAGACATGGGGGAAACTGAGGCACAGCCATTCTGCCCGCATTCTCAGCGACCTTGATTGCTCAGCTCTTGGCTTGGCGCCTTTTGGGGCTGGATCCTGGTGTCCTGGAGGATGAGCAYCCTCCAATGACAAGGAACAAACCTCGGGAATGTCACGAGGCAGAACCGCTCAATGACGCCGAGCCCATGCTGGGAAGTCCCTGTGGCTCCTGAGGTAATTTCTAAGCAATTCCCGACCACTCAAGCATTTAAATCCTTTTGCAGACTCAATTAAAAGGTTTTGGGGGAGTTGCTGGGTGTTTTGGGAGGTGGTTTTTTTTTTCTCTAAAAGCCTTTTAAACACCACTAAAAAAGTCTTTCCTCATTTCTGCTGCGGGATTGGCGGAGTGAGGACCAGGAAAGCCTGGGGTCATTCCAGGAGTCATTAATCCTGCTGGACAGGAGCTTTGTTGGCAATATTTCCCTCTCCAGCTGGGTGAGATCCCACTGTTCCCRGGAGCCTGGGGGAGTCAGACCCAGCTTTGGGCCTAGGCTGGAGCAGCAAAGCTTAAAGCCATCCTACAACACTAAACCGGGCTTATCTTTATCCTGTGCTGTGAGGCACGAGGGGGTAGAGACAGAAATTTCTCCTTGCTGAGGGTTTTCTTCTCTTTTCATCCATAGTTGGAGAAATCTGGGATAGTGGGAAGTGTCCCAGCCCATGGAAGGAGGTGGAATGAGATGGGCTGGAAGCCCTTTCCAAGCTGAACTATTCCATGATTCCAAGGCTCTTCCCCTTGCTGGTTTAACTGGCCCCATTAAAATRGGACCTTTCAGCTGCTCTGGTTTTCCTTCCAGGCTGTCACATCCACATGGGAAAATCCCCATGGATGGCAGAAGGCAGGACACACATTGGAATGCTCTCAGAACCAGCCAAACATCTCCTGGCTTGGAGAGGAAGACAAACCCTTCCCAAATCTCTGCCAATCCGTCCTGGTGACCAGGCTACTCCTTCATTCCCTCCTGGGATCAGTCCTGGAGCACTTTCCAAGWGGTGGGAAGATGCTGTGAGTCCCCCTTTGCTTCCTCTTTCCCACCTGGGACTGCTCCTTGCATTCCTGGCAGTTTTGGACCACCTCTAGGAAAAGCAAAGCTTGATCCTTCTCCTCTTTTCCCCCACCATCCCAGTCCTTCCAGGACGCTGTCCAGAGCAATTCTCATCCTTGTCAATACTGCCTGGGTCAATCTGGTCAGAATTCACCCTGGAATAATTTCCAGGGGTTATTAGGGATAAAATCAATCAGTCCATGAATGACCCAATCCCAGCTGGCACAGGCCAGGCCTCCTGCATCCCATTGTGGGGTGACTTTTTGGGATAAATTAATTTTGCCTTTTCTTTGCTCCACCTCAATTCCCCCCCACCATTTCCCTCCAAACATTCCTGTTTCCCATCCCAAGCCCTGGAAGGTGCCTCTAAGGAGCCAGCTGGGYTCCATAAGCCCTTAAGCAGCTCGGGGCCATGCCCACGTCACCGAAGCCACGGCTGGGATGGCYGAGGTGAGCAGGACAGATTTTCGGGAGCTCATCTCCCACCGGGATGCTCCAAGGCTGGGACAGACGTTGGATTAGGGGTTATTATCCCTCTCCAATTATAGCAACGCCTAATCCAGGGATGATGCTTTTGACAGGTGGAGATGAGGGATGGATCCATCCCTCCTGACATTAAGGAGCTTCCAGTGGCTCCGGCGGCGCTGTCCAGACTTCCTGTTATCCACAGGGATCTCAGATCTGCTCCAGGTGAGGTCCTTGCTGCTGTTGGACCCTCACCTGGGGATAAAAACATCCTCCAAAAGAGTTTGGGACAGAGTTCCCAGCAGGGACAAACAGGAGGGATCAAATCCAGGCCGTTTTTCCTGGAGAAGGTGGCTTTGGAACACGGCAGCTCCAAGGATTTTTCCTTTAGTGCAGCACCTGATGTGGCACTTTTGCATCTGTGTCCTAACGAAGCAGTGATTAATTAGCACTGGGATCCTCCTAAAAGAGCCAGCACATCCCAAACCTGGCCCTGGCTCCCCTGGAGCAGGGCTGAACTCTCTCCTCTCCCCCTTCCTTGTTTTTCCACTCTGCCTTCCCTCTCCCACTAAATTAATCTCCATTGCTCCAAAGGTCTCTCTGGCACACGCCGCTGACCCAAGCTCAAATTGATTTTTTTCCCTCACCCCTCACCCCTCGCTGTTTTCTGCCAGCAAAGCACAGCGAGGATTTTATTTTTTTTTCCCCACCTGGAATTATTTTGATTTTTTTTAGTTTTGGAGGGACTAAACTTTGACCCTTTAGAAGTGAAAAGGAATTATTTCCATGCAGGGAAGTGGGGAAAGAGCCTGGAAGGTGGGGGCCCTTTTTTATGGCTGTTTAAGGGGTGAAATTATCGAGGCAGCTCCTGGGGATTCATTTTTCCTGGTTTTTCCCTGCTTGTCCTGATCCAAGCAGTGGGTTAAGGCAACTAATTTCTCCTGTTTCCAAACAAATCAGTGGAAAACCATCCTGTCCTGTGGCTCAGAGGTGTTTTGGTGGCCCTGGTTTTTCCCATTTGTTTTGGAAAACCTTCAAATTAGGAAGAAATTACTTATTCGGTGGGTGGTGAAACACTGGACCAGGCTGCCAGAGAAGCTGTGGCTGCCCCATCCCTGGAAGTGTTGAAATCCAGGCTGGATAGGGGTTGGAGCAGCCTGGGATAATAGAAGTGTCCCTGCCCCTAGAAAGGGGTGGAATTCCATCATCTTGAAGGTCTCTTCCACCCCAAACCATGCCCTGATTCCATGACTTCACCATACAAATCCTCTTGCTGACTAAAATGAAGCGCCTCTGGCAAATCCCTGCCTTTGAGGAGGTTTTCTGAACSTCTGGAAAGAACTGGAAATGTTTCCTGCATGTTTACCTCCAAACATTCCTGTGTCTCTGTGACAAAGGAATTAAAATTTTTCCATAAAAGAAGAAATCTTCCTGCAGATGTGGAGCAGGGTGGTGGGATGGGACCTGATCCATCTCCCCTTTCGGTTTTTCCTCTTCAGAGAGAAAGGCAGGAAATGTCTCCATGAAGGAGAAGGAAATATAATTATTATCCCTGTTCTATAAATTAGGGATGAATTAAGAAAAAAGCAGGTTCATGGTGTGCCAGAGAATTCCCAGGATGTCCCTACAGCACCAGATCCCATTGGGAACAGAGTGACTGCCAAGGGAAAAGAGGTGGACATAGAGAGCAGGARAATCAAGGAACGACTCTGATCCAGTGGTCTCCAGCTTGGGGTTGAGAGTTTTTCATCACTTTTCCAGGGAATTTTTTCCTCCTGGGAAGTTGGAGAGGGATGGAGAGATGAATGTGGGTGCTTGATCCAGCTTTTCCTGYCTGGGATAGGCACTGGGAGACAGAGCATGCCTGCATTTCCAGGAATTCCCCATCTCTTGTGGGGGGAATCTTCTCTTCCCACTTTTGATTTTTTTCCCTTTTTGTCTTGTCTTGCCAAAGGCTCCACTTATGATTTCTCATCTCTTTTTCTTCCTGCTCCAGAGTCTGGACACACTGCAGGAATACCTCTTATGGAGGAACACGTGGGAGCTTTAATCCTGGATAAAACATTCCAACATCCTACTTGCCATGGCGGGGCCTTCTCCCTGCACAGCATTCCCAGGATGCTGCTCCTGGATGTGAGGCAGGGCTGTTCAGGAATGTGTTCCATGGGATGAGAGGAGCGTTCTCAGCCCTGGCATGAAACAGTGGATTCATCTTGGCCAAAATCCAGGAAAAATAGGACCCTATGGATCTTCTCATTCCAGGCTTGGACAAAGAGCCAGCGATGCTCTTGGCAGAGACACTGAGGGCAGTGTTAAACAGCATCAAAATCCAAGGAATTTTTTGTCTAGGGAAGGGTCTTCCTGCTTTTCCTGGGTCTGAGCGAGTCTGAAAAAGGAGTGGGAATGTTTGAAAGCTTGGCCTGATCCCACMACGGGATTTGGGAGCAGCATCCTGGCAGGGACAGGACATTCAGCATCATCCCAAGGGTCAGCCTGGTGTTGGATTTCAGCTCCAGGGCCCAGGTGGGGAAGCTGCTCCCAAAATTCCTCCGYGCAGCCAAGTCAGCAGCTCTGGAATTGGCTCCTCAGCAGGATCTGGGGATGTCTCAAGGACAAYGCTCCCGCAGGGGCTGGGGACACCAGGATGTCACACACAGCATGGTGTGAGCAGGGTGGGATGGGTGGAGTGGAGGGAAGGGRGAAAGAGAGAATTTTGCAAGGAATTTTGGTTGGATTAATCCCTAAATTTGTATAGGACTGATTTTGGSATAGGTGGAACTGGGAAAGTGTCACCTCTAGAAGTGTCCTGGGGACATTCGTCCTGCTGAGAAGCACCTTGGGACTGAGACATTCAGGAACCCTTTCCTACATCCCTAAAGCAGGAATTCTGGGCAGAATCCCTGATCCAARTGGTCTCCCAGATGGGATCGTCAGGAGGGAGACAGAAGGGGAACCTTGGAACCAGCCATTCCCTAAATTGTGCCCCTTGCTGAGAGCTGGAAAATCCAGCTCCCTCTCCTGTGGTTCTTTACCCATGACACTTCACATTCCAGAGTCTGGTGGTTTCAGAAAAGGGCTGAAATATCCAGACAGGAAATATTTTGGGATTCATCTCCTGTGCAAAACAGATCCAGGTTTTGTGGTGTCCTCAGGAGCTGCTCAGGTTTCTTTGGCTTTGCTGTGCCAAAACCTCTGGAATAGAGGGCAGGAAAAGGGAGAAGTGGTGGCTGGGGAGRAGAATTCCCAGTAGAGCTGCTGAGAAATACTGGGATGAAAATTCCTGTGTAATCCTGGCCTGTAAATGAGGGGCTGGAGCAGCTGGGAGAGGATTCAGGGAAGGATTGAGAGCAGGAGCTTCCCATGGGATATGGTAGAGTTGGAGGAGTTTTGTCACCATCAGGTTTTTTGGGATGTGTCCATGTCACAGCTGAGGGGATCAGTGTGGGAAGTCTCCAGCAATCATGGAATGATCAAAAATAGACACAGTCCTGCTTCCAGAGCCTTTGGAAAAGCTGGGAAATTGTGGAAATGCAGCACGTCCTGCCAGGTTAGAGCCAGGCCAGGCACTTTGGAATGATGCTGCAATCCTGGAGGATAAATCTGTGTAGGCATCCCCTCCKCRGAACAGGATTCCCAGGGAATGGTCACAGCTCCAAGGTCTCCAGAGCTCAAGAAAAGTCTGGAAAATGTCCTCATGGTGGAATTATTGGAGTTKTCCTRTACAGGGCCAGGAGTTAGACTCGRTGATCYGTATGGATCCCGTCCAAATCTGGATATTTTGATTCTCCWGAAGATCAGCAGGAATCARGTCAGGAATKGGGGTGATGGAGAGATGGCAAACAGCAGCAAATTCTCCAAATGGAGAATCCCCTCGAAACCTGGCCTTTCCATCCCAGGAGAAGATGCCTATTGCTCCGATCCCAAGGATCCCCACCTTTGCAGAGGTTTTCCATGGCTTGTTTTTCCATCACCCATAAGGATGTTCCTGGGATGGATCTTTTGCATTTTTGGGAACAAGTGGAGGCATTACCCCCCAAAGTGTCTCCAATCCCAATCCACTGCCATCGACTCCAGGGATTTTGTGTCCGTTCTGCTGAGCTGGTTGAAATTCCAGGTGTGAGTTCACAGCAGGATCACATGAGCAGAGGGAAAACTTTCCTCTGGACATTGCTTCCCTTGGGTTTAGGATGGAAAAAAACCAGAGCGGATCCACAAAGAAATTCTTCCTGCCCTGAGGAAACGTCCCTGTGGATTTTAATCCCAGCAAATTCCAGGCTGGATCAGGCCAGCCCCATTTTCACTCATGAATTTGTTAAAAAACCATCAATAAGGACAAAAAAAAATCTGTGGATTTACCTCAGGTGAGATTTTCTCTCATTCATTTTTATTTTCCTGAAATTCTCTGTATTCTCCATGAGAAAATGAAAATACCTCAATTCCCAAATTTTCCTAAATGAAAACACTTCTTATCAAGTGAACATTTCTTATCACTTCTTATCACCAGAGGAAACCAGGTGGTTTTAAAAAAAGACACAGAAAAAAATATTATGGGATCATAATATTGGAATATCGGTGGGATTTGGGCTTTTAAAGTCCATCCAAACACCACTTTTTCTGGGAACATTTTTTTCCAATAGCAAATTACAATTCCCAGCTCCTTCTTATTCAAGTTCYGGAGAGTTTTCACTTTTATTTTCATTTGTCTTTTCCTTTTTTCCCATTTAAAAAAAAATCATCTTTTCATTGGATATTCCTGAAGGAAATCCACCATGAACCCACCCAAATTCTACAACTGAGGGCCACCAGGTGTGTCGGGACAATGCAGCATGAATTCCACAAATGGATTCCCAAGGAGAGGTGAAAATCCTGATAAAATATCGGCTGTGATTCCCTTTCAGTGGACTTGGAATGTTTAACATCAAGGGAGGATCATGGGGAAAATGTGGGATCATGATCTCGTGGCCACTCCATAAATACAGGACTTGGGAATGTGGCTGGGACTTTTCCAGCTGCGGATTTTTGGGATTGTAGGAACAGGAGTGGTGGTGCTCATATGGAGATGTTGGGGAGTACCATCCTCACTTTTTTGGGTGAAATCCTGGAAAATGTGCTCAGGCCACAAATATCCTTCCAGTTATCACCAGTGAGACCTTCAGGGATGGGCACAAGGAAAATATTCCATGGGGAGAGGYCAGATGTGGGATGAGATGAGTGGGAAAGATTTTGGGCAGGATTGTGGGATTCRTTTCCCAGACTGGAAGGAGAGCTTCTCCTGCTGCTGGAGGCTCTGGAATTATGGGATTCATCCCTACCTTATGCTCGAGCTGCAGAAAGGATTTCAGATTTCAGGGATTTGCTGCAGGACACAGACTCCTCCCTCCCCCCCCAGTCTCCAAAATCCTGGATTTTATCCCTCAAAAGCTGCTCCCAAAACAAAGCAGCTCCAGGGGCAAACAGGGARTTTTGGGAGTGTGCAGATCCCCAGGATTATTCCTGACCATTCCCACTTTTCTGAGCTGGACCTCACAGGTGCTGCCCCTCCTGATCTGAGTCTTGCAYAGGAATTTTATATTCCAGGATTCCAAAGGATGAGGAAAGGGTTAAGAGGACCGGGAGCTGCTCAGGTCTCCCACTGTGGGGCTGGGAGTAGGGGTTGAGGACACGCTCGGGAATTCTGCCTCATCCACAGCCCATTTCCAGAGGCTTTTTCCAAGCTTTATTTACCTGTTCAATATCAGGGAGCAATTCCCGCTGCAGCCGTAACATTCCACGCTACAAAGTGCAAACTCCACAAAATCCCYGCTCCCTCTTAAAGGAGCACATCCCACAACCCCCTGCATCCCTCCGTGGGGCATCCATGCATCCCTAAAAACRCTCCATGAGGCACCAGCCAGCTGCAGGGACCATCTGCACATGGATTTGCATGCACAGCACTTTTCCAGGGAATTTGTGTGTGCTTGGAGTCAGATCCAGCCCCACTCTGCAGGAAAAGCTCAYCCGTGGAAGCGAGGACTGAGCACACACAGGGAATTGGAGGGGTTTTACTCAAATTCTGCCTGAGGGGGAATTCCAAAGTGCTCATTCCAAGCCCATCCAGCTCTGAATGTGTCCCTTGGAGGTTATCCAGGGAGATGTGGAAATKGGATCCCACTGCGGTGTCAGGAAGTGAGGGAAAAGCAAAGAACAACAAAGAAGAGGTGAGAAGAGGAATCCCAGAGCTCTCTGGGATTCTTCGGTAGGATCTGATGAGTTTCAGGGAAAAAAGAGGCTGGGAAACCACTACCAGGATGAGGAGATGCCCCAGGGTGGAATTCCCATGTCCCCAGCAATATGTCCRTGATCCACAGGGACAGACAAAGCTCAAAAGGCCTCATTCAGCCCTGGGTGCTGCATTGGGAACACCATTCCCAAACCCTGCGGGCAATCCAGGATTCCTTGAGCCACCAGTGTGTGACACCCCTGTCCTTCCTCATCCCTGGATTGCATCCAGAGTGAAAAATCCCATCTCATCCCACTGTCACCCCAATTCCCATCCCGAGGTGGGATCCTTGCTCCACCTGCAATCCTTCACTGCAGCTCCATTCCTCAAACAGGTGCTTTTTCCTGGAAATCAGGATAAAGGTGGGGGTTTTCTTGGACAGGGACGTCCCCCCTGCCCCKCTGCCAGATGTGCTCCACAGCTGGTGGCTCCAGCTGCCGGTAGCTCCTCTCCTCRTGCCAGGCTGATGGATGGATTTTCCCAGCAGGAAATTGCTGGCAGCAGCTCAGCCGATCCATCAGCTGCTCCTTGCTCCCCATTTTTCCCTTTCCCAGCTGAGYTTGGCATCCTCAGGCTCAGGAGGGCCTGGGAATGGGGATGGTGCAAGGAAAGGAGGAGCCGTTCACAGGAAACTGGAACATCCTGGTGGGATTTGATCTCCCCAAGGCTTGACGTGGTTTCAGTGCTTCCAAACCTGCCAGGAATCATCTTCACATCCATGTATTTATTCCCAGATTTTGGATGTGAAACTCAWCACACCCCTGTTGTGTTGATGGGTTTTGCTTCCTTGGAAAACCAGATAAGAGGAGGGGTTTCCTGCTTTTCCCTCTATCCCTGAGGCTGGAAAAGAGGTGGTGGAGAAGGACAGAGGGGCTGGAGAAGGGATCCTGCTAGGAAGCTGCTCCCTGCTCCTTGGCAGAGCTGGAGCCTCAGGATTAATGCTTGTCCTTGCATTTCCGACGGAATTCTGTCTGCTCCAGAGGAGCCGGCTCGCCTGGTACTTTTCCTGCTGGAGCCGGAATGCTGGGACAGGGAAAATCCTTGCAAGGTGAGGGGGAAGGTGCTGGGGCTCCAGCTTGGATTCCTCATGGCATGGGAGAGCAGCTCTGGAGGTCGGCGCAATGCGGATGCTGGCCTGGATTTGGAGGGGGAAAAGGGAAAATTCTTTCGTTACCAGGGAAAATGTGGAAAGGGCGGGATGAGGCTCTGAACAGCCAGATATACTGAAGGTATCCCTGATTATTGCAGGGAATTGGACTGGATGACCTTTAAAGGCCCTCCCCAAAACCATCCTGAACTCACGGAACATGAATTGCACAAAATTCCAGCCCAGCTCTGGGCCAAGACCCTCCTGTTCCCTCTGGATGAGGTTGAAGAGCCCAGCTGGTCTTCCCAGCTCCCAGAAGCATCCTGGTGCCTCAGGAATGGTCTCCCTGGAGAGGGGACTCCCAGGATCCTGCATCCACACAGAGATCCCTCTTTTCTACCYGCTCCCAGCGTTGGGATCAATCGATACCTCCGGATCTAATGAGCCACAGGGTGGAGTCCATGTGGGCTTGGGCAGGGTAATGGATGGAAAAAGCCCGTTCAGCGAGAGGGAAAGTGGGAAAAAAGGAAGGAAAAATCAATGGGAAGATTGGGATGACATCATAGCACCATTATTATGTCATCAACCCCACTCCAAGGATTTATTGCTCTGGCCGTGATTTTCCTTGGAGCTTCCTGCCCTTCTCATKCCAGAGCTTTCCCAAAGCTGCTCTTGGCTTTAAAAAAAACAGGGAACAGGGGCATTCCAGACCTTGTGACATCCCTCTGGCCTCCCCACCCACTGCAGGTGTTCCCAGAGGAATTTGGGAAACAATGCTGCTGGTTCTTCCCTATTTTCCTTTTCACATTTCATCCTTTGGGAATGAGTCTGGAAGCCTTCCTGAGCCTGACCTCTTTTCTCCAACCATGTTTTCATCCTTCCTTTCTATGAAGAAAAACACGGAAAACAGAGCCCAAACCTCTTGGAACACGCAGGTTCAGGGATCAAAACCCTTCTTTCCATCATCTGTTCTACCCGTCCTGATATCGGGAGAGAAATCCAGCTGGATGAGTTTCCCACTTTCCCAGTTTCTTTTCCCATTATTTTCTGCTGAGTTTTGCTGGAAAAAAAGCATCAGGATGACACAACACCTGCAGCGTTTCCCTGTGGATAGGGAAGGGAAAAGACTATTTTGGGATACCAAAACCACAGGAATATTCATGTTTCCCTCAGTCTGATTTAAAGGAAAGATTAAAAAAAATATTAAAAAAATCAGGGTAAAATCAACACATTCCAAAATGGGTAATTAAGAAATCCAAGTCTCTGTAGGGTCATTATCCAAGCTGCATTCCACGTGGATGGCAATTTTAATGGCTGTTCCAGCAATTTAATATCCACTTTAATATATCCGTGTTTTCCAGCACACAGAGCCTGGGCAGGGAGGCAGATTTGGGCTCAGCAAGGATTAAATGATGGGATTGTATCCCATAAAAAGCTGAGGGAACAACTCCCATCCCTCAGCCTTGTGATTAGGGAAGATAAAAGATAAGGGGCACAGCAAAGCTGCCACCCATGTGCCTCAGTTTCCCATACCTATGGAGCAAATCCAAGGGATTTAGGGGATCCAAGGCAACCGGGCATGGGAAAAGCCAAATTTTCTGGTAGGGCTGATCTGAATCCAAGGAAAACCCACCCAAATCCTTGCATGCCACAAAACCCTCCCTATTTTCTCCAAGCTTTGGGTTACCTCCCACCCCAACCAGTTTCCACTGTGGAAAGAGGCACTGAATTCCCAACTCTCCCAGTCCCACATGCTGGAAATTTTTGAGCTTTGCCAGGTGGTGACTCCCTGGTTTTCCTCACATCCCACACCATGGGAATAGCTCTGTTCTCCCAGTTAAGCCTGGATTTGTTATTTGATCCCAAAAATTCAGCAGTCCAGGCTGCRGGGGTGTTGAGGCTGCACCTGATTTCCTGCAGGGCTGGGCAGCATCCAGATGTGCTGGGCTGGATTCGGTATCCAGTTGTGGCAGGCTTTAGATTCCCATGCGGAGCTCAGCATCCAGATGTTCTGGACTCACTTTCCAGCTCTGCCAGCCTCCTCAGTCCCACACGAGACTCGGCACCAGCCCATGCACAGTTCAGGATCAGCCCCCCCCATCATCCAGATGTGCAGAGCTCAGCATCCAGCTGTGCCAGAGCCATATCCAGCTGTGCCAGAGCCATACCCAGTTGTGCCAGGCTTCTCATCCCTGTGCAGGATCCATGCCCAGCTCAGCATCCAGCTGTGCCGCATCCAGCTGCGCAGTATTGTCCTGGGGCATTCTGGCCAAATGAGGCAACAGGTTTGGAATTGTTTTGGATGTTTTTGTCAGACATTCCCACTGAAAAAAGACTCCAGGGAGAACCAGAGACAATCCACAGCTGGTGACTGACAGGGATTCACTCYAGGGAAAGGGCAGGGAAAGTTTGGGGAGAATGGGAACGTCTCATCCCTGAGATATCATCAGGCTGAGATCTTTCCTCAGGGAATTTTCTTTTAACAAAACATTTTCCAAAGAGCTTTTCCTTGTCTGGAAGCAAAGGATACCTGCGTGTTATGGGGGTTGCAGTTTGGTTTTCCTTCAAAAAGTTGGGATACCCAGCAGAGCTGGTGGCCGGAGGTGACAATGCCACCACCCTGACCTRTCCCCCGGGCTCCGGAGGCGGGAATTTCCCCAGGGCTCGGCAGCACAAGGTTATGGACTCCGTGATTTTTAATTAATGCCATTGACTCGGAGCGTGTTGGGAAAGGGGAGGGCCTGGAACGGGAAATTGTCCCTTGGAGGGACAAAGCCTGACAACCTTGTCATCCCCAATTAGCAGCTAATTACCTCCATGACGAACATCTTTATTAATCCAATTAATAGCGCGGGTGGCGTGACCTCGGCAGAGCTGCTGACTCAGGGTGGGGCTCGCCAGGAGAGGGATGGAGGGAGGAAGGAGTGAATTCCTCCTTTCCCAACTCCTCTCCTTCACTAATTAGTGGCTGATTCCCACTGATCTCCCAGCCTGATCCCAAATATTTCTTCTTTCATTCCTCCTGTCCATCCATCTTCTTGTCTGTTTGTCCCTTTRTCCATCCAACTTCCAACATTTGTTTTTAGGAAAAATAACCCCATCTCCAGGTGTTAAACCATGGATCATGCTGATCCAGGACACTGGGATGTCTCCAAGCTGGAATGTTGTGCTTATCCCTGGTCTCAGTGTGTAAATCTTCCCTGAGTGGGGAAAAGCTTGGGATAGATGAAGAAATGGATGGATCACTGGAAGGATGGAGGTGGGTGGATCTATGGATGGATGGATGGATATATTGATAAATAAGAAGCTGGATTAGTGGATAGATAACTGATAGAGGTGAATTAATGGATTGATGGATGAATGGATATTCATGGAGTTGGAGAAAATGGATTGATGATGTTGATGAGGATGGGACCAGGAATGCAATGGGAATAGCTGGACACTGAAGGGTCACTGGAAGCCACGTGCAGGTAGGACAGGTGGGATCACAGTCCTTCATTCTTCCTGTGAGGCCAGTGCTTCCCAGTATGGATGGAGGCACTTCCAGCACTTCCCACTGGGCTTTGTGGGTCCTCATTCCTCATCCCAAACTGGGATGTCCCCTCTCAGGCAAGGCACAATCCCACAGAGGCACCACTGAACGTTCCACATTCCCAGGGCCACCAACTGGGCTGGGAATTGCTGCAGGAGTGGTTTYGTTTCTCCAAGCTCTCTTGTGGAGTGACCTTTCCTCCATCTTCCCCCACAGATGGAGCCTCAATTAAATTTGGGAATCCATTTTTTAATAGGACTTTCACCTCAGCTCCCTGCCGGGCCATTAAAGCCATTATGGCAGAGTTAAGTAAGGAATCCTGGGAGCCTCTGGAGCTGTCATCCCATGTTTATGGCCCAGGCAACGTTTGCTTTATTAAAGATTCAGGAGCCATTTCCGAACGCCTCCGTTCTGTCCTTCCCATTATAGGCCAGACCCTGGCGAAAGGGTGGCTGCAGGGAAAAAGAGGATTGCTCCTGAGATGGGAAAAAAACCAGGATGGGGTTGCTGGGAGAGTCTAAAGGCATGGCAGGAGCTGGAGAAAAGGGAGAGGAGAGGCAGGAATTTCATCCCAAAGTGGTGCTGGGTGTTGCGATGAAGCTTTTCCAGCTGCTGCAGGGTTTGGTTTTCCCTGGTTTCCAGGAGTTGAGCAGGATCCAAAGGCAAATTCCTGCCTGGCCCAGCCACACAGGTTACCCAGAGAAATTGTGTAATCCCCATCTCTGGAAGTGTTCAAGGCCGGGTTGGATGAAGCTGTGGAATAGGGCGAAGTGTCTCTGTCCATGGAAGGGGTTGGAATGGGATGGATACCAACCCAAACMATTCCATGATTCTGTGATCCAGCCCTGCAGAGAGAGATGACACCATCTGGGCTTTTTCTGAGCCATGACARGGTCTCACTGACTTCCAGGCCCGTACCACCAACATCCTACATAAAACAGGGATCCAAGGAGATTCCCTTCTCCATCCCTGTCTTCCTGACAAGCCAGCTCCACCTAGGCCAGGTCTAACCTGCTTCCATATGGGAGACACCTATTCCCATCCATGGGAATGATTGGGATGGGATGGGATGGGATGGGATGGGATGGGATGGGATGGGATGGGATGGGATGGGATGGGATGGGATGGGATGGGATGGGATGGGATGGGATGGGATGGGATGGGATGGGATGGGATGTTATCCCCAGGTTATCCCCAAGTTCCCGTGCACAAGAAGCTGGTCAAGCACTCCCCATGGATCATACATGGGCTAAGGGGTTATCCCCATCCCAGCTTTTGTCCCCCGTAGGAAGCAGCTGAGGATGTGGGGCCTTGGCTACAGGCAGGTCTCTGCTGTCCCTCTCTCATCCCAATCCCAATTTTTGGAGCTGAGCACCTTTGGGTGCACCTGAACCCCCATCCACGTGACACCCAAGGGTGGCCAGAGGACGTGGAGCCACACCTGTGTCCCACATGTGACAATTTGGGATTGAGGTGGCTCAGGGTGACGAAGGGATGTGGAGAACAGCATCCAGCGTGTCCCAGCTCTGCCCTCTGGTGCAGCTCCACCAGGCACCACAGCCACTCCTGAACCTGCTGCTGTCACCCCTGCAGGTCCCATCACCATTCCTGAACCTGCTGCTGTCACCCCTGCAGGTCCCATCACCATTCCTGAACCTGCTGCTGTCACCTCTGCAGGTCCCAGTCCCCCAGCCCTGGTGGCTTCACACCCCCCTGTTGAAGCCCCTCTTGGTGGCCTCATGAATTTATCGATGTTTGCTGCCACCTGAGGTGACACAGAAGGGATTTTGTACCTCCAAGGTGCTGGGGGGACCGGGCCAGGAGGGGACCTTGGTCAAAAAGGGGACCTCGGACCAAGAGCTGACCTTGGAAATCTCAGAGAGCACCACGGCAAAGCTTTAGGATCAGCCCAGTGGAGCAATTCCCTCTCAGGGGGATGAGGGATGAATGCCCCAGCTTTTAGAAGCAGTGTGGGGCTCCCACTGCTTCCAGGAAAATTCCAGCCCTTCACAGGATAGGGTTTGCTGCGAGCTCAGGGTGTAGCTGCACTGCAAATGTTCGGTTTCACTCCTTGCGCGCTTTTCCCAGCAGGATTTTTCAGGATACAGGGACAAAGCCCGCTACTTTTGCCCTTTTTTTGGGGATGTACTGGACTCCAGAGAACCCCAGGGAGACCCGTGCCCAGCCTTGGGTGCCAGCCTGGGTGGGGGTGCCCGGCCGGGCAGATTTGGGGGGGCTGTGGGCAGAGGGTGCATTGCACAGGATGCTGCTGCCCTCCAGCGGGCTCAGGCTGGAGAGGAGGCTGGAATTCCACACGGATGCTTGGGAAAGCAGGGGTGGGGCTGTGGATGTCCCTTCCCATGGGGTGGAGCAGGCGCCGGGACAAGGGATCCCACAGAGAAATCCTGGAGCAGGAGRAATCYTGCTCTGCCCCATCCCACTSCTCCTGGACCAGGAGTGGTTGGAGGCAGCTCCAGTCCCTGATCCCTTAAAAAAATTCCAAATTTATTACATTTATTAGCAGTGAGAGCACCTGGCCCGGCTCCAGTGTCCCACCACCAACCCACATCAATCCTCTTTTGCTCTTTTCCCTCTATTATCTCCAGGGAAAAGCAGGAGCATGGATTTGGAGCCAGTGACAGCTCCAGAGGAGCCGCTGTGGGTCAYGGTGCCAGTGGGATGTGAAGGGACAAGGACAGCACAGGGACCTTCCCCTCTTGYGCTGTGTCATTAATGAAGGAGGGAATCAAATCCCCTTCCCACCAGGCTGGAARGGCTGGTCCATGGGCTGGGAGATTTTTATTATGGAGGGTGAAGCTCCAAGAGGAGGAAAATCAGGAAATTTGGGTGAATCCCTGTGGTTTTCCAGGATGGGATTTCCAGGCTGTTTTCTGACTCAAAAGCCCTGGAAATCATCAGTGATTTAGAAAAAACCCAAAATCCTCTTTCCATCTSCACTCTGGTCATAAGAGCTGCATGAACTGGTCCCCGTCCAGGATATCCAAACATTCCTTGTTTGCTGATTTCCCTGGAGCTCCKGGACAGAGAGATCTCAATTTCTTGGTAAATGTAAAGTTATTTCTGCCCTATTTTTTGTGGTTTTGACCACGTTTTACCCTACAGGACCTCTCTGCTTCCTGGTCAAGCTAGAGAAGACAAGCATGGACAGATCCAGCTCCATGGATTTCAGGAAAGAGGGAAGGAGCAGCAGGCTCTTGCTGAGGGAGCACAGATCCCATCTGAGCACACGTCACCAGAGGGGGGAGGTGATCCCAGCTCCAGAGTCACGAGTCTCCCACATCCACTGAACGTGGGTGGGAAAAGGATCTTCAGCAGCAGAATGATTTCACTGTGGGTGGCTTCCAAAACCTGGCACGGGAGGGCTGATGGAAGGGGAGACTCCTTCAATTCCAAAATTATGTCCCCCCAAAAAAAGCTGGAGGCTGTTTTAACCCCGGCTTGGTAGACAGGACAAAAAAAGCTCCCACCACATTCCATAAATAAATCGAATTTTTAAAGTTCTGGCCTTGTTTTTTTTCCCAATTAAAGGGGCTTTAAACCCACCTTTCTCCTGTGGGATGCGTGTTCCCATAACCTAGCACCAAATCCATGGGTTTGGTCATGCTCCCAGGATGGTAGGGAGGTGGTGTCCAGGTCCCAAGGGAAAATAGGGGGTCCCATGCCAAGGATTTGCTGCTTTCCAGCCTAAACTCCAATTGATGAACTCTTCCCAAAAAGGGATCAGAAACTCTTTATGGAACCAAAAATGCAGTTTAAAACCTGCTGTGTGAAGCAAAAATTACTCTCTTGACCAATTCCTTTTTTTCTTTTGCAGGGAAAAGCCCTCAAGGGATCCAACCTGAGCCTCACCCTCCACTTCCCATGTGACTTCCATGAATTCATGTGACAAAGCCACCATCTCCCATTGCACCCCCTGGAGATGGAGACCAYGGCTCACCAAATTTTATGTGGATACTTGGGACTTTGGTTTTCCTTGAAGCAGGCCATCCTGGATCCAAAGGATCTCTCCCAACCACAATAGCTCCAGATTTGTGTAAAAATGACCCAAAACTGACTCTTTAGGAGAATCAGCCAGGGCTTGTTTCCCGTCATGGGTGGTGCACCCGTAATTCCCAACAAAAGTGCTACAAACTGGATTTGAATCAGTGCTTTTTAATCCATAAAAGGTGAGAATCCATGTACAAATTAAAAAAAAACCAAACAAAAACCCAAAACAAGCCCGACATAAAACCCTGGAATTAGGGAAATGATCCCAATCCCACAAAACTCAACCCCTTCACCAACGCTGGGGTTGGGTGATGCAGGCGGAAGGCGACGGCTTCTCCTAAATAAATCCCTCTCCAGCTTGGAGATGTCCATGTGGCATCCCACGTTTTTAGGATGGTGRGAAGATGCTGCTGGGATGTTTTAAGGGCAAGGTGGCCTTTTCTGTGACCCCACCCCCTCCTTTCCTTCCKGCTCCCACGCCAAGCAGCCGGAAAGATGACGTGGGAAGCTTGGCTGCTACAGATGGCCCCGCACTGGAAGGCGGATCTGGAATCCGGTGTGGTGATGCCTCAGGCTATGGAGAGGCCTCTTGGCCAACAGCAGAGGTAAGAACCCCTCCTTGAGCTCATAAAATCCCAGGATGGGTTGGCTTGGATGGGATCTTAAAGCCCATCCTGTTCCAGCCCATGTCATGGGACAATTTCCACCAWCCCAGGTTGCTCCAACCCTGTCCAACCTGGCTTTTTTTCCTGGAGGTTTTTCTTAAATAAAATCAGGGTTAAGAGCTTGGAAAATGGACAAGGAGCCACTAGAAGAAGTCACAATCCCAGGGGATACTGTGGTCACAAGATCCCATTGCTCCTTTAAACCACCCCTAAAAATTCCTTAAAAAGTACAAAAATACAATCTCATCTCTCCCAAGGGAATTTTCTACCTCCCAAGATCATCCAAGCACTGAAGACCAGACAGCTCCTCAGCCCTCAGAAAAAATAACAGGCAGAAACAGGATGGAGGACATTTTGCCAATCAGTTTTGTGGATTTGGAGTCTCCCAGCGTTTCCAGGACAATTACCAGGGTGCCTGGATCCATCAGGCCAGCCCAGGAATGCTGACAGCAGTGTTAGGGAATTAGCAACATGTGCAAGATCCAACAGTAGCACAAATTTAGGAGTTTAATAATCTGGAGGAGATATCTTCTTGGAATTTTAATCTCCTCCCAGGAAAAATAAACGCCTCCCAAGGCTCTTAGCTATTAATCTCCTCACAGAATATTTAGGGCAATCCATGTCTCCTGATTAAAAAAACCAGACAACAACTGCACGTTAAGTCCTTCTCTTTTCTTCCAAAGAATCTGGCTGGGCAGTTGAGCTGGATTTTCTGAGTCAAGGTGGGGGTTCATTCCCTAAAAAAACCACCCCAAAAGCACTAAAAGTGGTCAAACCATCCTGCTTTGCTAGGATAGCCCCACTTGGGAGATGCTGCCTGGGTTGGACCCTGTGATGGGATCACCACAAGTTATCAATGCCCGTGCTGTCCCCTCTCCCAAAAATGGGAGTCTGGAAGGATTCAGCTGAAGGATTCAGCTCCTGCAGCAGCTCTCGGAGAGCAGCTCCATCTTGTACCTCGCAGAGAAAGCTCAKGAGATGCTACAGAAGGTGACACTTTTGCTTTAATGGCTGGGGCTGGCTTTGGCCAAGCAGAAGACACAAACCGGGCCCTGCTTTAGCACAGCTCCCCCCGACCCCCTTGAGAGCAAAAAAAAATTAATCCCAAAATTAACRATAAACCCAAGTTTCCCCCAGATTGAGGGGATTGTTGGACACAGGAGCTGGGAGGTGGAGGTGCCTCGCTCACCTCTCGGCGCGGATCCGACCAGCGGCGCATTCCTGGGTCTGGGAGTCCTCACAGCCCAGCCAGGCTTGGGAAGCTTCCCGGGCAGCCAGTCCTGGAGCTCAGGGGACACCATGGAGCATGGTCAGTACATGGCCTCGTTGTCCCCCACGGCGGTGAAGGGGACGCCACTGTAGGTGCTCTTCTTGCTCCTCTTGCTCTTCTTGCTCCACACCAGCAGCGTGCTGGCGCTCTTGCTGTTCATCAGGCTCTTCCTGCTGTTCTCCTTGTTGCTCTTCAGCATCCCAGATCCCGAGGACATCACTGCTGCCTTCCTGTCCACCTGGTTGGGARAGGTGGAGAGGGGAGTGAAGCCAGGGTGGCACCCAGAGAGCTCCAAGGAATCCCAYGGTTTCTTGTGGGATGTGACTTACAGCTTTGGGACATTCCGAGCCCTGCAGGGTGATGACTCCGATGTCCACTCCCTCCTTCCCAGTGCTCTTCAGGAGCTGGACAACCTCGGCATGCTTGGACCACTTGCAATCCTTGCCATTCACTGAGATGATGTAGTCCCCCTCCTTCAGCCCAGCTTCCTGCAGGGAATGAGGGGAAACGTCCAAGAGAATCTTGGAATGGTTTGGAAGGGACCTTCAAGATCATCCAGTCCCACCAGGGACACTTCCCACTATCCCAGGTTGCTCCTTGGACACTTTCAGGAATGGGGAAGCCAAAGCTTCTCTGGGAAACCTCTKCCAGGGCCTCACCACCCTCACAKCCAGGAATTTCTCCCMAATACCCATCTAACCCTGCCCTCTGGCAGTGGGAAGCCATTYCCTGTGTCCTGGCACTCCATCCCTCGCCCCTCTCCAGCTCTCCTGGACCCTTTTAGGCACTGGAAGGGGCTCCAAGCTCTCCCTGGAGCCTTCCCTTCTCCAGGCTGAGGAGAAGACACAACTCTGCTCCAGATATGGACCATATCCATTCCACATCCCAGTCTTTGGGGGAGATTTGAGTTTTCCAAAGAGGGGTGTGATCCTGCTRCTAAGGAGAGTGTTGTTGCAGGGATGGTGGGATTTGGATGGATGGGTTGGTACTGAGGGAGCAGAGAGACCCTTAGGGCATCTCACCAGGATTCTCCAGCATCTTCTGATGGAAAACAAAGCTGTCCCTCTCTTTTGGATGTGCCATCTTGTTCCAGCCACTGTCACATCCCAACATGAGGGGCAAGGGAGCTGGATGGGCTTCCAGCAGTTAAAAACTGAGCAAAATTCCATGTTTTCTCCTTAGYTATCTCCTAAAAATTAATCATTTCATGACGCCCACCTGCAAACCCCAGCCTGAGCTCCAGCAGGGMTGAGTCTCCTCCTGAACCGTTTTAAGACCTAAAAAACACCTGGAATCCCTCCAGGCAGCTCCCTTCTGGCATTCTCATGGGAATAGCAAGAAATTGGGATACTCACAGCAGCGCAGCCCCCCGGGATGACCCCGGCAATGAGGACGGGGGAGTCTCCTCGCAGTGTGAATCCAAAGCCGTTCTCTCCTCTCATCAGGTGGACTCTCCGAGCTGGATACCACTTGTTCTTGGCTGAGAACACGGACAGGGGGCCCTGGGATGAGGCAGAAACATGGAAAACACATTTTCAGCTCCCTGGAATTGTGTAGCCTTGTAAAAAAACCCCAATTACAGGGATGGGGAGGGGSCAGAGGAAGAAATCCTGTCTTTTGCAGGGAAAACAGTCCCTTCATCCAAGAAGAAATGATGGAGGTTGAGGCTGTCCGGATGTGGGGGATGCCACCAGGGGTTGGTCCAGGAGCAGGGTGGTGGGACAGGTCACCAGTTCAGGGTCATTTTTCCCTAATTCTTTCCCATTTTCCCCTCTTTATCCTGCTTTTCCATTCCCACAGGAGCAGGATATTCATGCCTGCCCTGTGGCTGAGATGCACAAGCTCTCCCTGGAGTACTCAGGGGATGACCCCACCACAGATCCCACCACTGTCCTGAATCCCAGTCCTGTTCCCCAGGACCCTAAAAAACCTAAAGAGGGCATAGATAAAGCTCCAGTGGGATTTTCCTGGTGCCTCCTGCCACCAAAACCCTTCTTCCCGAGGATCTCTTGGGAAAAGCCCACCCAAAATTCCCGTGCCTGCTCCCCTGTCACCAGAGGAGCTTTGTGACCCATTTGTGTCACAGAGACAGATCCCAGCTCTCCTCCTCCTGCTCCTCCTTGCAAAACTGCTGGAGAGAGGGAGAAGAGGCTGCAGGAGGAAGGAATCCGGGCAAACAGAGCATGCAGGGGAGGAGGAGGAGACAGCTGCTCCCTCGGGATATTCCCGTTCCTGGAGCTGTACGTACCAGCCTGYGGAAGAGGTCGGTCACCTTCACCTGGGAGAAGTTGGGGGATTTGATTTCGGGTTTCTGCTGCGTTTTGGCTGATGGGAGGGAGAGAAAAGCACAGACAGGGGGTGACCTCAGGCAGTTGGGGCAACTGCTGCTATCCCRAAGAGGGACAGTGTGATCCCATAAGAGCCAGGACCTAAAATACTGGAATAGTTCGGATTGGAACTCAGAGATCATCCAGGCCAAACCCCTCCATAGCACAATTCACCATGGAGTCCTTTCCACCCACAAACCCCCTCCCCACCCACAATCYCAAAAAACCCCCACTCACGATAGATGTCCGGAGCCTCTCCCGTCTCAAAGAAATCCTCCTCGTGGTCGATCTCGGAATATTTGCTCAGGGAGCGTTTGTGGGCGAAGGACAGGACCTCCTGCAGGATATCCATCTTCCTTAGGATCTTGCACAATCCATGGATCCTCATGGCCTCCTCGTGCTTCATGATGGCTTTTTTGAGGTGAGCTTTGCCTGTGAGGGAGCAGAGGGAGCTGAGCCCGACGGAGCGGCAGCTCCGGCGCCGTTCCCGCTCGGCTGCCCACGGATTTCAGGAGTGGTGCCACCACCCTGCTGTGACTCAGGGACAGCCCAGTCACGTTCCCAGCCCTAAATGGGGTCGGTCCCAGCCCGATGGAGGGCTGGGAAGGGACCTTGAAGGGTGACCTACTTCGCTCCCCTGACAGCAGAGCTGGCAGATGTTCCTGAAAAACCACCCCCGACATCCCTCCTCACGCTTAACCTCAATCTCCTGAGCAAATTAACTTCTCTCCATCGCCTCGGATCCCTCAGGAATGGGAACACGGAGAACAAGCCAGCCCTGTCCTCCTTGGGAAGGTGCAACACATCCCTGTTTTCTAGGCTAAGCCTTCTCCTTGTCCTGCAGGTCCTGCTCTCCATCCTCGGCTCTTTGCTCCTCTRCACTTGCCTTCAGCGCGTTCCCACCCTTGGGAAATGGAAGTGGTCGGGAAAGAGGAGCTGAAATTCCAGTGACCCACGGATATCAACGCAAAGCATCTCCTCCGTGGGAAACTGCAACCAAGGCAGCCGTATCCAAGGCTAAACTCCCAGAAAAGCTCTCTCCGTGTGTGTCTCATGGAAACACGTGTGCCTGTGGCATTTCACGTTCAGGACACACGGTGGCAACAGAATCCAGGGAGATGAGATCTGCTCCAGACTCCTGGGAATCCACAGCTAGAGGAACTTGAATACCGAGGGAATGTTTTGGGGTTGGATGGAAAACAGAGAGGAGACTCCCCCCACTGAGAATTTTTTATCAAATCTATAAATTGTGAAATTATGGGTAATAATAATAATAATAATAATAATAATAATAGAATCATAGAATGGTTTGGGTTGGAAAATACTTTAAAGCTCGTCTCATTCCAACCCCCTTACATAGGGAGGGATACGTTCCACTAACTCAGGTTGTTCAAAGTTCTGTGTGATCTGATCTTGGACACCTCCAGGGATGGAGATTCACAACCTCTCTGAGTTTTTCCCTTCGTATAAACCAAGTCCAAGCTGAGCTTGGTGTCTGCACATCTATTTTTTACCAGGAATGTTGAACAGAGCCTGTTTTCCCCAGGAAAATCAGGCAGAGCTGGAAAAGCTGATGCAAACCACATCTGAGGGTGTTGGGGTGCTGTCACCATAAACCACTTGGATTTTGGGGTTTATTTGGAGGTTTCCAGTGAAACCTGGCTGAGCATCCTGAAGGATTTTGCTGAGGCCAAACTCATTCCTGGTGGGATTGGCCTCCTTCCACACGTGTGTAAGGAGGGAAAAGAGTTCCTGGGGGAGGCAACACCCCAAATTCTGAGTGCTGAGTTTGCTCTTGGTGCAGCCTTGTTGAGGAGGGGCTGCCAAAACACGACTTCAGCTGAATAAGCAGCGTCTGTTCTTTCCCTGGAGCTGAAATCCCGCATGGGAAGAAGTTCTTGTCTCCCAAGAATTCGCTGCAGCTGAAGAAGCCACCCCCTGAGCATCTGCTGTGTCTTGTTTTCCAGTCAAGTCAGCCCAAACCAAGGAGCTTCCAGGATCTCCGTGTCCCTATGGATTTCTCTGTAGTGTTGGGTGATGTTACCTGGCTTGGAACACCTGGAATTTTTCCTGTCAGAGCTGGACAGGTTGGGACAAGCACCATGAGYTGGTTCTCACACCCTCAAGGGGACTGTGATGCTTTCCTGCTTCCCAGGAGAAGAAATTTCCTGAGAAATTCCTCTTTGCATAGAGGGATCCCCCTAAAACCTCATCATTTGTGGGAATCAAGACGGGATCCAGAAATTCGTGCTCACCYAGCTTTCTCCTCTCCTCGGGATCCTGCAGCAGGACACGAAGTGATGGCCCCTCTGGCATGGTGACATGGAATTGCAGGAAAGCCTTCTCCTGCTCCAGCAGCTCRGCATCCGAGGGAGCTGTGGGAAGGAAATGGATGGGGATGGGATTAGGGAGAGGTCAGGGCCACCCAGCCCCYSGTGGCAGTGGGGACAAGGAGGTCAYAYCCAGATTCAGGTGGCCCTGGCAGCACCTTCCTGTCATCCAACCACAGCCTGCAAGGAATCAGGGATGGGCCCAGGGATGATCCCAGTCAGGGATGCACCAGGATCTGAAGTTRAGGGCACGATTTGTTCTGTACACAGCTTTTTCTCCTCTTTCCTGCCTTTCTTTGCTCCAGTGTGGAAGCAGGACTGGGAATGAAGAGCCCTGGGAGGTCTCTGACAGGGAGACAAATGAGACAACAAAATCAGGGAATCCTGGAATGGTTTGGGTTGGATGGGATCTTCAAGACTGTCCAATTCCAACCCCTTTCCAYGGGGAGRGACACTTCTACTTGGCTGCAAGYCCCAGCCATCCTGGCCCAGGATAATTCCAGGGATRGGGCAGCCACAGCTTCTCTGGGAATTCCAGGGCCTCACCACACTCCCAGGGAAGAATTCYTCCCCAATATCCCATCTATYCCTGCCCTCTGGCAGTARGAAGCCATTCCCYRTGTTCTGGCACTCCATCCCTTGTCCAGAATCCCTCTCCAGTTCTCCAGGAGCTCCTTGAAACACTGGAAGGGGCTTTAAGATCTCCCTGGAGCYTTTTCTCTAGCCCACAGTGCAATCAAGGAGGTCATTCCATGGAAAAACAGAGAWGGATGCAGCTCTCCCAGGCTCTCCAAACCCCACACTTTAAAACCCTGCTCTTTAAACCCTTTTTTCTAGCCCAAATTGTTCCTAATCCTCTTTGGCTCACTTAGGGCTGCACAGCAGCCTCTTTCCCTGGACACAGAGTGGGATAAGAAACAATCCAGAATATTCCAGGGAGTTTTGTTGCTCCAAACAGAGGATCTCAAAGCCTGGTGGGCACAGGGATCCAAAGGGTTGGGAACTGGCAGCTCCAGGGCTGGCTCTCCCTGTGCCAGCTCCTGCCGTGTCAGCATCCCTGAGGGATTAAACTGCAGCGTAAGGAATTTATTCCCAGCTGGTTATGGAAGCAAAAGATTTGTTATTCTGACAAGGGAGAAGTGTGAACAGGAACATGAGATCCCAACAGCAGGCAAAAAARTTCCTAAATTAGGCATCTCCTGCAGATTTCTGCTTCCCACGGTGCCTAAGGACACCAAAAAATTTAGGGGGAAGGTTTGCCCTGCCCCTTGGTACCCCATGGAATCCCATCTCCATCATCATCCTCTCCTGYCTGCATCTTTAAGCCCTTCCAGCTCCACATTATCCCCCTCTCTCCCATCTCCTTGCTCAGCCCAGCTTCTGCAAYGCCCACGTGGCACAAGGAAGATTTTGGGCAGGCTCTGGAGTGGGGGAGGGTGTGAGGACAGTCTGGCAGCCACTGGTCACAGCACTGGTTTTGGCAGCCAGCCCTCAAAAATCTACTTAGCCACCCACCAGGTGACACCAAAGGTCACCAGGAACATCTGCTGCCCACCCCCAGATCCTCTGCTCCATCCCAAAATTGCTCCCAGGGTGTTGGAGGTGGCAGAGATGGAGGTCAAGGGTCACATCTTGAAGTCACGCTCCAAGTGACTCCATGGAACCATGTGTACCTTGCTGCCACCACCCCGAGATTCCYAGGACATCCATCCATGAGGCTGGAAGTTAAATCCAAGGTATTTTTAGATTTATTTTTGAGTTTTGAAGACCTCAGCTGGCCCAACACAAGGCGACTCACAGCAGGCAAGTGACCCTTATTTCCCCACCCAGCCCCAAAGGGGACAGCAGGTGACATCCCTGCAGCAGTTTTTTTCCTCCCCTTCTTAGGATTTTTCCCTATGGAAACCAGAAGTACGGAAAAATCTGCCTTGGGGATGAATTGCTRAGTCCACAAAGAAGATCCACAGCTCAGAACATTCAAAAAACTTTGAGTGTTGCATCCATAAACTTTTTTTTTGGGAATCCCTCCCCAAAATCCAGGAATAAAGTGGAATTAGTACTTGGATGAGCAGGAAGCTCCCTCCAGGCTGGACACTCACCGGGGCAGTCACAGAGGGCGATGGCAGCGAAATAATGGGAGAGGGCTTTGAAATGCTCCGACTTGACTTGGACCATGGTGGTCCAGGAGAAGGGAACGTAGTCCTTGACATGGGGCTGGCTCATGGTCTGGTGCACCAGGGAATAAACATCTTCCACCTGGGAAGAGGGAAGCGAGAAGAGATGGAATGCAAGATGTCCCTCAGGAGATGGTGACAGCAGYGACCACAAAATCCCACCAAATCTTCTCCCTCCCAAAATCCTCACCCTTGCTGCCTCCTGAGCCAGCTGCAGGCGCGCCAGGAAGTCGTTCTGGGCACGCAGCAAGGTCATCTTCTCAAAGACACACTCCTGGACCTGGGCCACCATCAGCCTCACCAGCATGGTCAGGGAGGCTGCACTCATGTCCAGGCTGGGAGCGTTGGAGAAGTTTTCCTTCAAGTAGTTAAAGGCACCTGGAGGAAGAAAAAGGCTCCTGGAAGTGAGCTTGTGAGGAAGAGAATCAAACTTTGGGATCACGCAGGTTTACCTCCACAAACACCAAATGTCTCATCATCAGTGGTGGGTAAGAAGATCTGAGGTCCAACCCTTGCCATCTAAACCATCCTTGTGCCCAATTCCTTCTCCAAAGCCCTGGGTGATACCAGTTCCAGGCTCCATTTTTTCTATGGGGAGATGGATCAGCCTCTCTCCTTTCCACAGCTGGGACATCCTTTCGGATGTCATCCTTTTGGGGGACATCCTTTTTGGCTGTTGGACCATCCCAACTCCTCTTCCCCACCCACACAACCAACGTGGAGCCACCTCAYGCTCCATTTGTGATCCCCTGGAGACGCCTCTTCCTACAACTGCTCCCACCCCTTCCTGAGCTTCTGTGGATCATTCCCACCTTTGGGAAACGGAGGAAGAGGGGAAGCCACTCACCAGCTGCCTTCTGGAAGGCATCGATGGCCTGGTTGAGGCCGGGCAGGGAGGCGCGGTCCTGCCGCGCTCCGATCTGGGTGTGCAGCGCTCCGAGGTTGAAGAGGACACTTCCCTTCTCGAAGGCCAGAGCCCTCTGGTGGGATGGGACCCCCGTCAGGGAGTCGTACCTGGAGAAGGGAAGAGCCAACAGCTGCCCATCCCCTGGTCATGGTGCCCATGCAGCCAAGTGCAAGTGTCCCWCCCCGTGGAAAGGGGTTGGAATTGGACAGTCTTGCAGGTCCCACCCAACCCAAACCATTCCATGATTCCCTGATTTTGTTGTCTCATTTGTCTCCCTGTCAGTGACCTCCAGGTGGGGAAATCCCAGGGCTCTTCATTCCCAGTCCTGCTTCCACACTGGAGCAAAGGAAGGCAGATAAGAGGAAAATAAAGCTGTGTTCAGAACAAATCCTGCCCTTAACTTCAGATCCTGGTGCATCCCTGACTGGGATCATCCCTGGGCCCATCCYTGATTCCTGTCCCTGTCATGGTCCACACAAAGTATCCTTGCTCATGGAAAGGGTTGGAAGTRGATGATCTTGAAGGCCSTTTCCAACCTAAACCACYCCATGATTCCCATGGATGCAGGAGGAGCCTGAAGGGTTTTCAGTGCTCAGGTGGGCTTGCAGGCACCGTTCCCATCATGCTACATCCCATGGGATTTTTGTTTCCCTCTCTCTCCCCATATTAACCCACCCAAGGCAACAGCAAATCCAGATCCTGGTGTCCACCAGCCCTGGCAGAAATTCCATCATGGAAATTTGGATCTTGAATCCCTCCCCACCTAGGTGGGACAGGGAAAGCTGCACCCACCAGTGGAAGAAGACGCCCAGGGTTTTGGTGGGAGGGAAGAACCGGCTGTCAAGGAAGTAGAGCTGGTTGTAATATTCCATCAGGAGCTCCAATCCAGCCTCGTTGCGGCTCGGGGTACGCATGGCCTGCGGGAATGGGAGAGGAGACAGGGATGGGAAAAGAGGGACAGAGGGACAGGACACAGGGAATGGCTTCCCACTGCCAGAGGGCARGGACAGATGGGATATTGGGAAGGAATTCTTCCCTGTGAAGGTGGTGATTCCATTCCATTCCTGGAATGGAATTCCCARAGAAGCTGTRGCTGCCCCMTTCCTGGAAGTGTCCAAGACCAGGCTGGATGGGGCTTGGAGCAGCTTGGGACAATGGAAGATGTCCCTGCCCATGGAAGAGGATGGAATTGCATGATCTTTAAAAGCCTTTCCAACCCAAACTATTCCATGATTCTGAGTTTCAATCATGGGGAAAGTCTGGGTGCTGGGACACTCAAATGTGGAAGCAGCAGCYTGGGAGTTGTGCTGGAAAAACTCATGGAAATTCTGATTTTATAAATCCTAGGGAATAAACAGGATTTTTTCCCCTCCTTTCCCAGACTGCTTTAAATTCCCTCTTCTCCAAGGCCTATCTGGGGAAAAGACAAGTTGTTCAGCCTTTCCAGAGGTGAATTAATATTAATAAATAATGATTGTATTATAAATTTTATTGCTGCTCATTTGTAGGTCAGCAGGGCACTGAGGATAGGGAAAAATGAACAATTCCTGAATAATCTGTAATATTTTGGAACCTATAAAYCAAGTCCAAGGTGCTCCAACATGGGAATGCTGCACCCTGAAACACAAGGATAAATATGGAATTTGGAGAAAGGATGAGGGGAAGCCCCAAAGGAAATGTGACATCTCCAAGGAATGACCCTGGACAAGCCARACTTTGGAAGCCAAGGGACACCAACCTGTCGCAGCTCCATGAATTCCTTGATTTCCTTTTCATATAGGACACCCTCCTCTCCATAGTGTTCACTGATGAAATCCTGGATKGGGAAATAGAAGAAAATCCTGATTTTTATTATTTAAAGGGATATTTCTGGCAATTCTGTGTAAGAATTTTCCATTTCTGTCCACAAGAAAACCTCCACTARATAAAAATCTCCTCCCTTTCCTGCTCTCCAACATCTCCAGACCTTCATCTCCCTCTTTCCCATGTTTTAAGTCCAGTTCCTTTCCATGAATTTATTTTTGGCAGCTTTTCCAAATGGGAAAATGAATTTCCGCTGCTTCAGCACTGATCAATGAAACCCCAAAGCTCACCTTGAGTGGTACCAGCAAATCCAGCTCCTTGGTCTCCTTGAGTCCCAGAGGGATCATGGGAACGCTGATGGATTCACTGGAAGAAGACAAGAACCTGTTTGGTGGTTGAATTAAAAATCTTGGATGGATTCTGTGGGTTGGAGATTAAAAGGAAGCAGCTCCTTGCCCTGGGCTGGTGCTGCTCCTATTAAGAGACTCCACATGSAAAAATGCTCTTCCCAAAAAGATTTGGGAATGGCAGCATAAGAAGAGAGGTGCAAAACTGCCCCCCACCCCAAATCATCTTATTCTTCTAGCTCGTGCTTTTCAGAGGAATCCTGGATGCTGGGTGGGCAAGGCAGGATCAAGCCCTCACCAACACAACAGCCCTCTCTCATTATCCCCCCAAATTGCTGGTAACTCATTAATCAATCATTAATTGGGGAGGAAAACAAGCAAAGGAAGTTATGAAAACCAGGAGAGCAAGGCAGGGAATTAGCACCCACATTTTCCTTGGAACAAACAGCTCCAGGAGCTATAATTAGTGCAGGAAGCCATTACTGCTCATTCCCTAACRAGAATTCCACTGGAATCCAATGTCTGGAATAAACAAAGGGGGTTTTGTTTGGCCTGGGCAGGGTTTGGGGTTGTTGTTGCTGCTCCTGATTTCTTTTCAAACCAGGGCAAGCAAGARGCACATTGGGAAAACTGAGCAGCCTTGACAGGGAACGTGCCTGGAAAAGCACGTGGATGGGCACTGAAATGTGGAGTTGTGGAATGGTTTGGGTTGGAAGGGGCTTTAAAGATCATCCATTTTCACCCACTGCCATGGGTAAGGACACCTTCCACTAGCCCAGGTTGCTCCAAAACCCATCCAACCTGGCCTTGGACACTTCCAGGGATCAGGGAGCCACAGCTTCTCTGGGAATTCCATTCCAGGGCCTCACCACCTTCACAGGGAAGAATTTATTCCCAATATCTCATCTATCCCTGYTCTCTGGCAGTGSGAAGGCACTCCCTRTGTCCTGGCACTCCATCCCTYGTCCMAAGTCCCTCTCCAGCTCTCCTGGAGCCCCTTTAGGCTCTGGAAGGGGCCCTGAGGTCTCCCTGGAGCCTTCCCTTCTCCAGGATAGACATTTCCAGCTCTCCCAGCCTGGYTCCAGAGCAGAGGGGCTCCAGCCCTTGGAGCATCTCCRTGGCMTCCTCTGGACCTGCCCCTGCTGTGGGAGCCCAGGGTTGGATGCAGAATTCCAGGTGGGATCTCACCTRAGCAGGGCAGAGGGACAGAATTCCCATTTTCCTGCTGCCCACTCTGTGGGATGAGCCTGGGACAGGGGGGATTTCTGGGATGTGAGCACATGTGGATGAGGCATTTCCAGCTTTTCATCCACCAATACTCCCAAATCCTTTCCTCAGGGCTGCTCTCAATCCCTTCAACCCCCAGCCTCAATTTGTGCTTGGAATTGCCTCAGCCCAGGTGCAGAATGTTGCACTTGGTTTTGTTGAACCTAATGAGGTTCCTCTGGAGCTTATCCAGGTCCCTCTGGATCCCATCCCATCCCATCCCATCCCATCCCATCCCATCCCATCCCATCCCTCAGCCACGTCACCCACACAACACCTCATGCTGCCATCCAACACCATCCACCCTCAGGAAGGGAAAAAGAGGAAAAAATCCCAGCATCCCAGAATTGTTTGGGCTGGAAAAGACCTCCAAGATCATCGAGTCCAACCTGTGACTGATCCCACCCAGCTCAGAGCACTGAGTGTCACATCCTGCCATTCCTTGGACATTGCCAGGATGGTGATTCCCATCACCAAATATCCTTTTGTGAAGAACTCTGGTGGGATTGTCAGGAAAGGGGATCAGTAGAAGGGAAGATGGTTCTTTCTTCCCTACTCCTCCTGCTTTGGGACATCAGTGTCCAAAGGATGCTCCATCTATCTCAAAACATCCCAGTATCCCCTAGGAAAAGCTGATTTTTCTGTCCTTGCAGCTCTAGAAGGGAACCACTGTGATTCCCASGATGAAAATTTTCCAGGAATTCTGGCCCATGCCCAAATCCTCCCCTATCCTCCAGCCACCACCTCGTTGTCCCTGACCATGGAAAGGTTTTCAGTTGGAAGAGAACCTCTGAAGGTCATCCCAACCCTTGGCCATGGGACGGAGCAGGGCGGACAAGGCAAGAGTGGCCTTGTTTCCAGAAAAATTCCATAACAGCAGGAAAAATGAAATCCCAAGGGAACAGTCTGCTCTTCTCAGACCCACCTCTCATTCTGATACACATCCATGCTGCTGTTGAGCTCTTCCAGCTCTTCCTTCAGGAGCTGAAGGTTGGAGTTGACGTAGCTCAGCTCCAGAGCCACCGTTTCCTTCACCTTGTGGTTGCTGGTGGCCCTGCAAGAAACCAATGGATCAAATTTCTCTCTTTTTATCTATGAATTTATTTTTTCCACTCCAGACTCAGTTTCCCAGTGGTGCAATCCATGTCTAGCCCAACCTTCCCACAGGATTGTGCCTCTGGTTCTCCAGGTGATGCTGGAAAGGTTTGGGTGGGATGGGACCTCTGAGGGTCATCCCATTCCAACCCCTGCCATGGGACACCTTCCACTACYCCAGGTTGCTTCAAGCCCTGCCCAACCTGGCCTTGGAYACTTCCCAGGGATGGGGCAGCCACAGCTTCTCTGGGAATTCCATTCCAGCTCCTCACCACCCTCCCAGGRAAGAATTCCTTCCCAATATCCCGCCTCTCCCTGCCCTGTGGCAGTGGGAAGCCATTCCCTGTGTCCTGTCCCTCCATCCCTTGTCCAAAAWCCCTCTCCAGCCCTCCTGGAGCCCCTTTAGGCACTGGAAGGAGCTTTGAGATGCCCGTGGAGTCTTCTTTTCTCCAGGMTGGACATTCCCAGCTCTCCCACCATTTCAGGATTAGAGAAGTCCAAACATCCAGGTAGAGGCTGAGCCCAGGGAAAATTCAWTGCAGCGCTGCATCCAGAATTCCTGCTCCAGAGCTCCCCTTGCCCATTCCCTCTTCACCTCCAGTGCAATTCCAGCTTGGGCTGTGACTAGTTCAGGTGCTCGCCCATCCCAAATAAATGATAGGATTTGAGGAGGAAGAACTCATTTTTGGGTGCAAAGAATGCTTGGGGAAAAAGAAAGGATTTGTGAGCTCCTGCCCTCCCTTCCCTGCTCCCGGCAGGAGCTGTAAACACCAGGGATTGATTCCAGCTGTTCCCAGCAGGACAAGCTCCCAGGCTGATTATTCCCTGCTTATCTCCTGCAAAGGAAAGCAGGGAGAGATAACCCAGAGCTGAAAGGGGCTCTGGCTGCTGAACCACGCTGGGATTCAGGGAAAACAACACATGGACAAGCTCTGCTCCACCAGGAAACTGCTTCCCTCCTGCTTTTCCAGAGTATTGCCTTTGACATGGATTTTTTATGGATTAAATCCTTCTGGGTCCTGCCCTGCCCTGGTTCAGGGCAGCAGAAGGAGCTCCAGGGCTTTCCTTTGAAAATCTGGTGGTTCAGAGCCTCCTCCTGCCTCTCCTTTGCCAAGATTTTCCAAGACCAGGGAATTTTTCGATTCTAAACAAACCAAACCACAGCATATCCAAAGATCCCCATGGCTCTTCCARTGAAAAATCCTTCAGCTTTCCTGCAATTCCCCAGGCACTGTCACCCTATGTTTCCATATAAACCAGTATTTAATCCCTAAAAACCAAGACTTAATTCCTATTTATCTCCCACACTTCCCAACACCTCAGGACACTGTCAGTCCAATTTTCATCCCATATGGATTAAGGAGAGTTTTCCCTCCTTGTTCTCAGCTGCCAACATTATTTTTTTTGGCTCTTAGCAGGCCCCTGATTATTTTCCATGTGTCTCAGCACAGTTTCCAGGAGGATCTGCTCCACAATTTTGTCAGGAATCTGTTAAAAGGTTTTCCTGGGGTACTTGCAAGTGCCACACACAGCAAATAGTCCTGGAATGGGTTGGGTTGGACGASACCTTCAAAATCATGGAATTTCACCCTTTTGSCACAGGCAGGGACACCTTCCGTTATCCCAGGTTGCTCCAAGCCCTGGCCTTGGACACTTCCAGGGATGGGGGAGCCACAGCTTCTCTAAGAATTCCATTCCAGCCCCTCACCACCCCCCACAGACAAGATTTCCCTCTCAAAATCCCATCTAATCTSACCCTATTCCAGTTTAAAGCCATTCCCTGTGTCYTCTCCCTCCATCTCTTGTCCMAAGTCCCTCTCYAGCTCTCCTGGAGCCCCTTCAGGCACTGGAAGGGCCTCTGAGGTTTCCCTGGATCTTTCCCTTCTCCAGGCTGGACATTCCCAGCTCTCCGAGCCTGGCTCCAGCCCTTGGAGCATCTCCATGGCCTCCTCTGGATCTGCTCCAGCAGCTCCACATCCTCCTGCAGTTGGACCCCAGAGCTGGATGCAGAATTCCAGGTGGGATCTCACCTGAGCAGGGCAGAGGGGCAGAATTCTCCTTTTCCTGCTGCCCACGACTCTCRGAATTTCTGGGATTTACTTTGTGATTTATTTTTATTTTGTTCCAAAACCTGGACATTTTTATCTCCCCCATTCCTCCACTCCATCCCAGTGTTTGAACAGGAAGGAAAAGGTTTCCTCTGCCTCTTCCCATTTATTTACACAGCAAACAAATCCACTGAGCAAATACCACATGGATTTTTTTTCCCCAACACCCCATTCCTGCCAACTTTTCCAGGAAAAAAACATGGAAAGGATGAACAGGAATATTTTTACCAAGCATTGGGCTAGTTTGTTTTCAAATTTAAGGGCAAAATCCCAGCAAATTCAGCTCCAAACTGCTCCAGGCTGGACAATCCACAGTTTTTTTCCACCAGCACCAGAATAAAGATCCAAAGGAATTTTATCCATGCACCACAAATCTTTAATTTTGAAGCAATAACCTTTAGACTTGCAACATAATCCCCCCCCCTCCTCCTCATCCTTTAATTTCAAGCTTGATTATTCCTTTTTCCAAAGTTTCATAAGCTTGGAGCACTGGAATGCCGAGAAATCAACTTTATTACTCAACTGAATTTGTGGGAGGGAGGGAGGGAGGGAGGGAGGGAAAGTGGCTGCTCCAAAGGACACCCAGAGTGCTGAGCCAGCAAAAAAAGAGCCCCCTCAGTGCATTTCCCTGATAATTAAGATGTGTTTTGCATCCCGTTTTTCCTCACTCCCACTTCGCACAGCTCCAATTCCAACCTGAACCAGGCTGATTTCTGCTGAGCCAGCACATTTCCCTCTGTTGTTTGTTTGGTTTTTTTTTTTAATATAACACAGGAGAGGCAGAAGTTGGGATTCCGTGGCTTTTTTTTTCCTTAATTAAATGAGGCACAGGAGCGTGGATGGAGCAGTGSGATCTCATTCCCTAGGAAAACACCTTTTTTTTGATGGATCAAACATTATCCCCTTCTTCCAGGTGCAACCGAACACTCCATTGATGTTAAATCATTCCAGTTCCAAAGTGGAAAGTTAATTTTATTTTATTTTATTTGGGAAAAATAAAATAAAAACAATCAGCAAGTTAGTAGAATATTCCCAAAAAATTGTATTTTAAGGCAGATTTATGGAATTTTTAATATTAATGATCTACCCAGCCTGGAATGTGCTCCAAATATTRAGGGAAAATAAAATAAACACAAAAGATGCTAAAAAAAGTTGTCCTTGGGATAAAATYCCTGTGGATGTGRCACTTGGGGACAAGTGGTGGCCTTAGCAGTGCTGGGGGAATGGCTAGACTCAATCCTGATGGGATTTTCTGAGCTATTTATGATTCTAAACCTGGATTCCATGGACTGGTTTGGGGTGGATCTTCAGAAACCTCCAGTTCCACCCCCTGCCTTGGGCAGGGACTTCTCCCTATCCCAGGTTTGTCCAAGCCCCATCCAACCTGGCCTGGACAATTCCAGGGATGGAGCAGCCACAGCTTCTCTGGGAATTCCAGTCCAGGGCCTCACCACCCTCCCAGGGAAGAATTCCTTCCCAAATCCCATCTATCCCTGCCCTCTGGCAGTGGGAAGCCATTTCCTGTGTCCTGTCCCTCTATCCCTTGTCCCAAGTCCCTCTCCAGCTCTCCTGGAGCCCCTTTAGGCACTGGAAGCTGCTCTGAGGTCTCCCTGGAGCCTTCTCCAGGCTGGACATTCCCAGTTCCCACCCCGGTTCCAGAGCAGAAGGGCTCCAACCTTTGGAACATCTGGACTCTAATACCTCCATATCCCTTGGATCCACTCACTGGGTTTTCAGGCTGGATCTCTGCATTCCAAGCCCAACCTCAGCCACAAATTTATTCCCATCTGCTCCCATCCTGATTTTTAACCATCTTCCACAAGCTGAATCTTGGATAGCAAGACTCTATTCCTGCCTCCAACCAAATTCCAGAGCCAGGGGGATGCCCAGGGGATCAGGACTCACCGGAAGAGGTTTTCTGCTCCCGCCCTCATCCTCATTTCCTTGTTGATCTGTTGGTTGATCCGGGCCCGGCGGTGCTGGAGTTTGCTGCGCTGGGTCTGGGCAAAGGGGTCACAGCCCTGCTGAGAGACAAGGGCAGGTTCTCATCCCAAATCCACATTTTGGGATTCAAAAAAATCCCACCAATTCTGTAAATCGTGCACTTTCAGAGCCCAGAGTCATGGAATGCTTTGGGTTGGAAGGGAGTTAAAAGATCATGGAATTCCATCCCTTGCCATGGGCAGGGACAACCTCCTCTATCCCAGATTGCTCCAACCTCATCTTGGACTCTTCCAGGGACGGGGCAGCCACAGCTTCTTTGGGAATTCCATTCYATGGCCTCACCACCCTCACAAGGAAGATTTCCTTCCCAACATCCCATCTAATCTCACCCTATTCCAGTTTAAAGCCATTCCCTGTGTCCTGTCCCTCCATCCCTTATCCCAAGTCCCTCTCCAGCTCTCCTGGAGCCCCTTCAGGCACTGGAAGGGGCTCTGAGGCCAGCCTGGATCCTTCTCTTCTCCAGGCTGGACATTCCCAGCTCTCCCAGCCTGCTCCAGCCCTTGGAGCATCTCCATGGCTGCCTGTGGAATTGCTCCATCAGCTCCACATCTGCCTTCTGCTGTTGGCACCCAGAGCTGGATGCAGAATTCCAGGTGGGGTTTCTGCACCTGAGCAGGGCAGAGGGGCAGAATTCCCATTTTCCTGCTGCCCACACTGTGGGATGAGCCTGAGACAGGGGGAATTTCTGGGATGTGAGCACACGTGGCCAGGTYACATTGAGTTTCTCAACCCCCAGACCTTCCCCTGCCCTTGGAATTACCATTTTATTCCCCAATCCCACGTGTTGCCAAGAGGGATTTCTTTCCCTGAGCTCTTTCCAAACTCATCCCTGAACAGGAATTCCACATCMCCCTCCCAGGCTCTGGAGATAAGCCAAGATCCAGGGGGGCTGGAGATGAGCTCAATATGACCCCAAAGCTCAAGAAGAAAGGTGATCCCAAGGCCATCTCCAGGACGTGGAGCACAGGGAGTCAGGAGTTCACGAAGATGCAGGAATGAGGTGCACATGGCACTAAATTGATTCCATCCTTTCTGCGGCTCCAGCTCGGAATTTCTGCAGACGGGGAAAACACGCTGAATTCCCGACTTCAGGAAATAGCAGCCACCTGATCTCCCTCTGGCTCACAGSGTTATTATGGGATGCCTCAGGAAATGGGGCATCCCCAGATCCAGGGCCATAAAAGCTCTGCCCAAGTGGGGATGATTCCCACTGAAGATTCAGAGGGATGAGCCTCTGGAAGATCTCTGGATAAAAAAATCCCTGGTTGGGAAGGCACAAAGTTGGGAAGTTTAAGAGCATGGAAAGGTCTGAGCCTGCAAAAATCATGGGAAGATCCCAAAACCATGGAATGGTTTGGGGTGAAAGGGACTTAAGAGGATCATCTCATTCCAACCCCTGCCCTGGCACAAGTTTCCCAGAGAAGTTGTGGATGCCCCTGGAAGTGTTCCAGGCCAGGCTGGATGGGCTTGGAGCAACCTGGGACAGTGAGAGGTGTCCCTGTCCATGGAATGAGATAATCTTTAACGCCTCTTCCAACATAAACCATTCCATAATTCCATGGAATGCCTGATCACCTCTCCAATGGGACCTGACAAGGAGGAAATAGAAATTTTTGCATTTCTATGGATTTCAGCTTCCTTAAAATTAATTCCTCATATTTGAAGTCCACCGAGCGCTGCTTCCTTTGGACAGGGGTCTGAGATTAACAGTGGGATTTTCATTTAATGGAAAGATTGGAGCTCCTAATTGGTCCCTGGGAGACTGAGGAATCAGAGTGACTCCAGCTGGTCCATAAATCTGTGGGATTAATGCTTTACAGTGATCCATGAATTTGATTAAAGGAACAAGCTGGAAGMATAAGATCCAAATTATTCTGGAAAAGCAGTGGGATTTGAAGAAAACACACAAATAGCTGCATAAATATTGGGTCTGAAACACTCAGGAGCAAATAGAGGAAAGTTTGATCCAGAATTGTCACTTCTGGATTTGTCCTGGAGGGAATCCACCCATCCTGTTGGCTCCCTAGGGAGAAAAAAATTCTAGGAATCARAGGAAAAAGGGGAAAGGATCAGGAAATCAAGCCAAGATGTAAAGAGAAGGTRCTCATTAAAATTTCAAGGTTTAATTTCAAATTTCAAGATGAGATCTCTGAGCTTGACAGATCCAGAGACAAACATATGCAAATATAGGCAAATGAAACAGTGCCAGGTTCCCTCTCTGTGCCTCCAGAGCCACAGAAATCCATGCAAACTCAAGAAGTGGGAAGTTTCTCTTCTCCAACTCCATGTCTTTCTGCAAATTCCAGCAGCCTGGAGTCCTTTCCACCTTTGGCAGAGATTTATTTAGAAACAGTCAGAGGATTTTAAGGGAATTTTTGTGAGGAAAAGGAGCAAAAACCACCTGGAGACACAGGGAAGAAGCCTGGGAAGTGCAGGTGGGATGATGGAAAAGGCACAAGTAGGAGATTATCCAAATCCAAAATAAAGATTTTTGTCTGGAGGGAAAGCAGGAAGGTATGAAGGAAAGAAAGGAGTGGGATGCAGAAGACACTGGGATGGCTCCCCAAGATATTCCAAGAGGGGTTAAAACCTCTTCCCTGCAGAAGCCATGAAAGGATTTAGCAAATTGATTTGACTTCTCCTGCTGGGAAGCACTAAAGCTGTTTGCAGAGCTGAGGGGTTTTTTTCCTGGCTTCTCCATCAGAGTTAATGGGATGAGTTCTCAATCCCTACCCAGGCTCCTAAGCCAGCAGCAAAAAGGTGCTGGAAAACCAGGAGCCCCTGATATAAACCCAAAGCCTTGTGAGGTTAAGTCAGGAATTCAAGGATTTCTCGTGATCTCCACACATTTTGTTTTCCTCTACGTTTATGAGGCTGGCAAAGTGCAGGAATGTGAGAGTGCTGCACATCTTTCCTCAATAAGCTCTGCCTTGATCCCAAAAAATCATCCCTGGCTTGCATGGATCAACAGAAACATCATTCCATGAGGAACAACCCAGCCCCACCTGCAGGAGCTCCTGGAGCATCACAGGAATGTTGTAATTCCACAAATCTTGGAGCAAGGAGGAAATTTGGCTCCAGGAAAGCATAAAAGGCCATCTTTAAATCCAAATATAAATGAGGAAAATAAGGRGTCAAGCAAAGAGCATTCCACCTTCCAACAGCTCAAAGGATCCCAAAGCTTTTCCTGTCAGAGTTCCAGCTGAAAACTAAAAACCACAGAATGAGTTTCCAGGGATTTAAACATGACTTACATAAAGGGGGGAAAAAAATCCCACCAAAATCCTACTGTTGGGTTCCAAAAGGGATTTTCCTCACTGAATTCTTTGCTCAAGCYCTCAAGGTCACCCCTGTAAGGTCAGAAGAAAGAGAGGCTCTTTCATCCAGGCTTTGGGGTGCACCAGGGGACASCTGGAAAAGGGAATTTGGGGGGTTTAAGAAGTGGCTCTGGAGATAATCAGACTTTTCCTTCCTGGTTTAAAGGTTTTAAAGGAAGAATGAGCACAGAACTCTTCCATGAATTGTGGAGGAGCCATGGAACAGCAGCTTTTGTTGGTACACAGGGAATGATGGAACAGAAATACACAAAAATGAGTGAGGTGTGGCCAGCCCTGATGTTTATCACCTGTGACAAAGCAGGATTAGGGACAAACATTGGACTCTGTGATCCCAACAAGTCCATTCCAACCCATACCTAATGATTTTACTGGAAAAATGCTCTTTAGGCCCAGAAATATCAGGGGAAATCCCTCTGCATTCCACCCTCACATGGAAGTGACAATGGAACCAAAAATCCTCATCTAGCCTCTCCACATGAGGGGAAAAAAAGATTCCATAAGACCCTTTCCAGAGGGACTCAAGCTCCCCTTTGAGGGAGGGCAAAGATTCTCCAGCCTTATCTTTGCAGGGAATGTTTGGAATGACTCAAGGGCTTTTGTCACTTCCAGCCACCTCTCCCAGTTCCAGAGGGCCCATCCAGGGTGGCAATTAGGAGTCCTTGGGGAATGTTTACTCAGGGTGGACTTTGAACTTCCCACCCCCAGGGGATGAAGCCTTGGGTGWCTCCTGGGTGACAGCCACACCCTGAGAGTGATTTGTGACCTCAGKGACAAAGACAAGGCACCAGGGACAAACTGAATCACCTGGAGGAAGATGTGGAGGCCAGTAATTCCATGGCAAAGGGATTGTTCCYGCTCCTTTGTAGCTGGAAGCAACAGAGAAGAAACGAAACTGAAGGATATTAAGTGAAATGTGGRAAGGGAAAATGGGATCCTTGGAAGTGCTGTTAAAGTTTCAAGGAAGAGAGAAATGGAGATGCAGACCCAGTTCCTGAAGAACTGGMACAGATCAGGAATGTGCTGGTAAAATCCAAGCACGCATCTCTCCAAGGAAATGAGGAAGGGGTTGGTAACTGGGAGTTATAGCCCCAGCAGGAATTGCAGGAAAAGCTCCTGGAGATACTGGGAGAACCTGGCTGGATCCCACAAGCTGCTCCACAGCTCAGCTGCCCAAGACTGGACCAAGCTGGACCATTTCCAAGACCAGTTTTGGCCACAAAGGAGTCACCACCAGGATTCCTCCCAATTAGGGAAGCCGGGGAATGCCCAGAGAGAAACTGAGGAAGTTTAATTTGAGCRGAGACTCGAGACATCCATAATGTGGGAAGAGGAGTCATCAGCTGGTGCTGAGCTCAGCTCCACAGCCAGCCCCACCTCCAGGAGACACCTTCCCAATCCCAAGGACAGGGAATGAAGGAGAGCAGGACTCCAGCCAGTTTGGATCACTGCTGTGGGTGTGGGCAAACACACAGAGACCCTTTCCTGCCAGGAAAAGGGATATTGAAGGGATGATGGAAAGGTTTGGGTTGGAAGAGATCTCCAAAATCATGGAATTCCACCCCCCGCCATGGGCAGGGACTATCCCACTATCCCAGGCTTCTCCAAGCCCCTTCCAACCTGGCCTTGGACATTCCAGGGATGGGCAACCACAGCTTCTCTGGAAATTCCATTCCATGGCCTCACCACCCTCACAGCCAAGAATTCCTTCCCAAAATCCCATCTAATCTCACCCTATTCCAGTTTAAAGTCATTCCCTGTGTCCTGTCCCTCCATCCCTTGTCCCAAGTCCCTCTCCAGCTCTCCTGGAGCCCCTTCAGGCACTGGAAGGGGCTCTGAGGTCTCCCTGGAGCCTTCCCTTCTCCAGGCTGGACACTCCCAGCTCTCCCAGCCTGGCTCCAACCCTTGGAGCATCTCCACAGCTTCCTCTGGAATTGCTCCAGCAGCTCCAGGTCCTTCTGCTGTTGGAGCCCAAARCTGGACCACGATCCATGATCCCAACCCCATCCACTGGGCCCATGGTCTGTGGCTCCAACCTCAACCCCATAAATTTCTCCTACTAAACACCTACATCGCCCTCCAAAAACAAAAATAAATCAGGGATTTATTTCCATGCCCTCTCAGCAGCACCAGCACTTCCTTACACAGAGTTTCTCCTCCAAACAGGAAGCTCCCAAGTGCACAGATGATTCCAGGCTGGAATAGGATAACTCTGAGCACCTGTTTTAATTCCACAACCACACTGGTCTTTAAGGGATTTTCACAGAGCCACAGCTGTCAGCTGGAATTTTTATTCCTCTTTGGAATCCACAAGTTTTTGAGCCAGGCCAGCACAAGAGATGTGGCCAAGTGACCCTGCTTTAGCCACATTATCCCGTGGGACAGAGAGGAAAACAAAAGCCAGGGAAGCACTCCACACACAAAAACTGGCTTGGAAATCCTCCTTTTTTTTTTTTTTTCCAGGGTTATCCAGAATTTCCTTCCTTTTTTTTTTCCAGCCAGAAGCATTTAAGAAATTAATATGAGCTGTTATAAGACAAGCAGGAAGTGACAACAAGTGGGTTTTTACTCCCTTAAAATCTATTTGGATAGGAAATTCCCTGCCATGGAATTAATCTCATGGAGCACCCTGGCTCCAAGCTGGGTTTCTGTGGGAGACAGGAGCAGCTAAAACCTCTAAAACCTTTYATTGAGAATATGGTTACATCACAGAGCCTTTGAACAAATGAGGGGAGGATTAAGGTTTTAAATTTCCCAAGTGGCCTCACTGGTGGTTCATGCAGTCAGCAAGAGGAAGGAAAAAATAAACCCARGGGTGGGAATAAAAATCTGGGGGATTGGGGGTTTTTAAACAGCACAAACTGCAGTTAAAAATTGAATTTTAAGAGAGTGAAAGTGCTCTGAGGAGGYTGGGGAAGCAGAGAGTCAGGGCAAGGTGCCAGCAGGAAACAGGTGGATTAAGTCTTCACTTCTAGGACAGAAAACTTGGCAAAAAGTAAAAAAGGATTAAAAATCACTTTTTCAGCAGCATTCAGGATCCCCTGCAAGGCAGAAAATATGGATCCATGCTCCTGATGTTGTCAGGGTGATAAAAACAGCAGGAAAAGGTTGTATTGATAATTTCTTTTAAATAACAATAACAAAAATAAAGTAATAGAGCCCATCAGGTGTTCTGCTGCTTTAATTAAAAAATAATCATATTATGACAGAGGCTGCTGATGCCCTGCCCAGTTCTCCCTCCAAAGCTTGGCAACATTTTCCATGTTTTTCTTTGTGTTCCAGACCCAAAGAGAACAAATTGGGGAAAAAGTCCCAAATCCCTCCTGTTAATCTTCCCCCACAAGCAGCACCTGCTCTTTTAGACAAGGCCCCGAGTTAAACCCCGACCTGGTTTAAGGTTGCAACCTCTTGAGCTGCAGCCCAGGCTCAAGTGACTCCAGATCAGATTGATCCAGGGGAAAAAAAAAAAATCCCTTCCAGAGCTTGGCTGAGTTTCTCTTTCTTGGTTATTTGAGGGTTTTTTTTAAGGGTGTTCTAAATTTTGGGACTTTTTGCAAGAAGTCAGATTATGGAGTGAACTCGCTGCTGGTTTATCCTGTTGGATCTCAGGGGGCGAAACTAATGGGAAAAACACTTAAATACACCCAAAATTAATGTTTTCCACGTTTTCTTGCTSCCTAAATCCTCTCTGACCCCAAGGAATCAGGGGCTGGTGGAAGCCTGAGGACAATTCCCACTGATTCCATCYCAAATGCTGGTAATTAAACAACAACCCCAGAAGAGGAATCAGCACATCCTGACTTTCCCTGAGAAAACCTGCCTGGATCAGCTTCCCACAGGCAAGAAAGAGGAAAAAACCCCAAAATCTCAGGGAATGAGGTGAAAAGCAGGTGCTGGGAAGCTTGGGGATGGAGCCAGCAGAAAAGATGGGATTCAGGAGCAGAGTTTTAGGGATGAGGAGCTGGGAGGGAGCTGTTTAGGGCTGTTTATGGGGCAGCAACAGCATTTCCACCCCTGGCAGGGTTGGATATCCCTGTGCTCCCCACCCATGGGCACAGCCATCCCCATGGATGGGACAGGGATGTGGGGCCATCCTCACCTTCCGCGTGCTGCCGCTCTTCGGGCCGTGCAGGAGGRCAAGGCCACCGTCCCTGTCCCCATCCGGGCTCTCCTCCTCGGGGGGCATCATCTCCAGGGATGCAACATCCACAGGCTGGGAATGGGGGGCTGGAGCTGGGGGGGGGCTCCTGCTGGAGCTCACAGGGGGCTTTGGGGGCTCGGCGACCCCTCCAGGGTCCAGATCCCAGCCCTGTCCTAACTGGGGGCTTAAACCTCTCCTAAGCCCTGCTCTGCTCTGTTGCAAAGCCCCCTGCACTCAACATCTGGCCAGATGTGAGCCCACAGCTTCCCGCCGAGCAGAAATAATTTAGGGAAAAGAGGGGAAACAAACCCCTTTTGTAAAGGTACCCCAGGCAGGGAGATGTTAAATCCCACCAGACCTTAAATGGGGGGTGTTTAAACCCTCCCAAAACCTGCTTGGAAGAGCTGCTCTGGATAAAGGAAAAAGGGAGTTTAACCCCCCCAAACTCCCCTAAATAGGGAGGTGTTTAAACTCCTACAAACTCCCCCTATCAGAGTCACTCTAAATGGGATGGGGGGGGTTTAAACAGAGAGACTCGGAATGAGGAGGGAGCCAAACCCTCTTAAAACCCCTTTACAGAGCTACCCCAAATGGGGGCGACCCCCCCCAAAATCCCTTTTAGAACTATCCAAAATGCGGGGGGAGGGAAGTTTAAACCCTCCCCAAACCCCTTTTCAGAACTACCCTAAACACACCGAGCTCAAACCCACCTTATACAGCGACCCCAGATGGGGCGAGGGGTTAAAACTCTTTCCCCTCACAGCGTAAACACCCCCAAAATCCCCCTCCCGAAGATGCTCCGGCCAAGGGGACCCCCCCCCAAAACCTCCTTCCAGAGCCAAACCACAACTCCACAGCCCTTGCCCGCCCAGACCCCAACCCGGGGTGCCCCGGGACCCTCCGGCCGTGCCCCCGCTCACCCCCGGTGCCCCCTCAGGCCCCGCCAGCCCCGCAGCGATCGCGGCGACTCCGCCGAGCGCGGGGCATAAGCARGGCGGAGGGGCGGGGCTTAACCGCCACACAACCATTGAGAGCGCCGCACAGCGTTGATGGACCGCAGCACTRCCCAATAGAAGCGCGGAATTGAGCGAGGCGGTGGGGGGGAGGAGCGGAGGTACCGTTGCCCGTGGCAACGGTGGGAATTAGAACGCGGGTGACGTAAGGGGAGGCGGGGTTGTAAGCCCCGCCCACAGGCGCGGCTGGAGTCGGGGCGCCCCTCACGGCTCTGCAGCTGGGTGGGCTCCGATCCCGGGCCGGTCACATCTGGAGGATCCCAGCTGAAACAAGRGGCACCTTCCGCATCCCGACCACATCAGGACGGCCCCCGACTCCAGCCAGGCGATTCCAGCCGCGTTTGGGCCTGTCCTCACTCGCTGCCTCCCGTCTGGGTGCTTGTATGTTCCTACCCCGGTCACATCTGGACGACCCCACCTACCACAAGGAGCYCCCGCGCCCATCCCAACCACATCTGGGCTGCTCAACTTCTGTTCTCCGCCACCCCCCTGGCCACATCCGGGTGGTCCCTCCGTCATTCTGCCCCTGCAACCCCTGCACCCTCCTCCGCCTGGTTCCCCCCCTCCTCTCCTCAACATCTGGGCTGCYGTGCCCTTGCCCTGTTGGTAGCTGGTCCCGTAGAAACCATAGTTTAATATGAAATATAACGAAAAATTGATGAAGAAATAAAGTCAAATCCACTTTATCCCGTTTTGCAGGCAAATCCTGCCCCGTATTCCTGCTCTGAAACATTGTCGCGACCACAAGAAGGTCCCTGAGTCTTTACGTGGGCCACAATGAAATTAGTGAGTGATAAATCCCATTTATATCAATGGGACACAGGGAATTCCATGCAGATCCAGCTGCTTATTGGGTGGAAAATGTTAGCTGAAGATACACTAAATATTTTACAGGGTGTGGATTTATTTTATATCTGAATTTATTAAGCCCATTCCACCTTTCCCAGTTATTTTTTCTCATTAGGGCTTCAAGGGCTGGGTGATCCCAGGGAAGGGCTTCTCCCCCTCCAGGATTTTCCAATCCAAAAAGAACAGCTGTAGTAGAAAAGTGGAATTACTGATTGATCTGGACTATTTCATGGATACATCCCCCAACAGCTGCTGTGGTGTCACCAATGAGTGCAGGGATCCCATTCCACTCTGGTTTTCCCTAAGGACAAGCCAAACTCACTTTGTGTTCCAATTTTCCCAAGCAGAGCCCTGGATGGAGCTCCCATTCMAATTCTAATTCAATTTCCCATTGCAAAGAGCATTTACAAAGTGAAAATCCATAAAAATACACAAAAACTCTGCTTAATTTCTAATGGATTTGTCCCAGGTTGTGCTTGTGTGGGATTGAGGAGCAAACTGGAGCTGCTCCGGGCTAGGACAGGTTTTTCYCAGCTCACATCCCTGCAAAACCCATCGTGGGCATGGAAAACTTRGGAGAAAGCTGAGTAAATCTCATGGAATCCAGGGAAAACGGGAGAAATCCAAACCCAGGCYGTCCTTGGAAGGAGGCGGACAAGGGCGAACAAGCCCCGGCTTGAAGTTGTCCTTCCCTGCTCCCTTCCCCGGGGCTGGCTCCCATCCCTGGACAACCTCCACTCATCCAGCCAGAAAGGTGGCTTGGATGTGTTTTTTTCCTGGGATGGCGCAACAGGGATCAAAGAGGCTTTCCCAGATCCAGCCCTTCCTCCGGGGGTTTCCGCTCCTGGCCGCGAACCGGGCGGGACCTTCCCGAGGGAATGCGGGGTCCCCCCTCCTCATCCTGGCTGGGGATTCCACATGGAGCAGTGCCCTTTATTGACCCAAACACCYGTGTTTTCCTGGAATTATGGGATTGGTTTGGGTTGGAATGGGATTGAAAGGTCATCCAGTACAGAGGGCAGGGAGACCTTCCACTAGAACAGGTTAATCCAAATCCTTGGATGYTTYCAGGGATGGAGCAGCCACAGCTTCTCTGGGAATTCCATTCCAGCCCCTCACCACCTTCACAGGGAAAAATTCCTTCCCAAAATCCCATATAATCTGATCCTCTTCCAGTTTAAAGCCATTCCCTGTGTCCTGTCCCCCCATCCCTTGTCCCAAGTCCCTCTCCAGCTCTCCTGGGGCCCCTTTAGACACTGGAAGGGGCTCTGAGCTCTCTCTGGATCCTTCTTTTCTCCCCTAATTTGGGGAAAGCTTTTACTCATTATCCCAATTCCCCATGCCATTCCCAGGTGTGCTGCTCACACCTGGTTTGGGATGGCTGAGGACACTGGGAGGCTCAGCTGGGATGAGTTTCCTGATGACATCAGGGGCAGGTTGGAAGCAATGGACTCATCCCATGAAAAAGGCTGGAGAGGAGTGGGATGGGTTTCAGGATGARGGTTCTGGGCAGTAGGACCCAGTGGGATCTGGGCTTTGTGCCCAGGCTCCTCTACATCCAACCATGGAGCTCTGATGAATGAGAGGCAGCTGAGGAAAGTTGGGTTTGGGGATTAATTTAATTATGTAATTGAAGAGGAAGCATCTGAAGCATCTCCTGTCAAATAGGTTTTWCCTGATTATTTTTAAATCCATATTTTCACCCCCATTCTCCACCTGAGTGGTCCAAAGTATTTCCCTGCTTCCTAGGTCTCCTTGCTGAGGAGTTGCTGCTTGAGGCACATCTCCAAAATTCAGCTTTTGGGCTAAAACTTCATTTCCCAGGGTGCACCTTGGGCTGGGAGCCTCCAATCAGGATGAGGGAGACTTTTAAGGAGTTTCCTGGGAGAGGGGGGACTTCCCTTAGGGAAGCAGGTGAGTGGAGAGTGAGGTCTTCTCCAGGCTGGCTGGGATTGGGAATGTTCTCCTGTACCAACTGAGCTTCATCCCAACTGCAGCTGCAAGTGCTCTTGGCACAGCAAAGCCTGGTAAAATATGGAGTTTTTCCAAGTGTTTTCTACTCCCAGAAAAATTTTCAGGATGTTTCAGACTGGTTTTTACTTATCTCTTTGAGAAATCTTGGTGGATTTTTTCCTCAATGTGGAAGTTTTTGATGGATGGGGACCAGGAATATGACCTGTATTCCTTGCATCCTCTTGAGTTTTTAGGGAAAACAGGGATTTGGGAGAGTCTGGCTGCTCCATGAGAAGAGGAGAGGGGAGAGGTGGTGGTGGGGRCTCAATATCTCAATTTACCCTGTTTCTCTGCTGTGCCTAATTATTATTAATTGTGGTGGTGGAAACTGTGAATTCCTGGACTATTTTAGGGAATTTCCTCTTTTTTTCCTTTTATTGCCTTTTATTTTGCCACCTCCAACAGAAGTTCAGGGACAGAGCTCAAGTTTTTTCAACATGGGTCCTCATTAAATCTGAGCTTAGCCCTGTAGGCTCCAAACTTTGGGATTGAGCTGTTGGGGTTTCCTTGGAGAACAAAATTGGGGTGGCACCAACCGTGTGCTATTTCCATCTCATTCCAGTGACCATCCTTGGATTCTCTGCCTTAGCACTCCCAAGAAATTGTGAATGACGGAGCCATGGGGGTGTCAAAAGCCAGTGAGGTGAAGAGCAGCAGCAGGTGGGTGCCATGGAGCATGGCAGGGAATTTTGGGGGGCTCCAGCTTTGTTATTGCACTTGTTTTCCTGGGAATTTCATGCTCAAGCAGAGAAATTCCTCCAGAATTCCTTTTGGGAAGCAATTTTTGGTGCTGCTGGGCATAAGGATTAGGAAGCATGGCATCATGCCATGGTTTGTGGTTACCACCAAGGGGTTGGTTTCAGTGRGTTCAATTCTTCCTTATCCCAGGAAGCGAAAGAGTGAGTTGGAAAAGGATCAGGACAAGCCAAAGGAGCTGGAATGCRCAGTGAAGGTACCACACCCCCCTCTGTGCTTTGGGGTGTCCCTTGTAATTATCCCAAAAAAATCTGTGGGATTCAAACCCATGGCATGAACTTCCTTTTCCTTGATCCTGCTCTGTCCTGGTGCGAAGCCTTCYGCCGTAAAAGGGAAGAAGAAAGAAAAATCAAAAGCCAAGGAAAAGCCACTGCAGGAGAACGTCATCAGCAGGTCAGTCCTTGGAATGGGCTTTTCCATCTGGGTTATCCCAGAGTTGTGCATGRGAAGGCCACGTCCAGCTCTGCTTTCGTTGTGTTGCTTTGATTATCAAAAGGAGTTTTTAATAGGGAAAAATAAAGGGCATGGAGTGATGGGAAAAGGGGAATCACCTTAAGCTGAAGGATAGATGGTTTAGATTGGATATTGGGAAGGAATTCTTCCSTGGGAGGGTGTTGAGCTCCTGGCAGGTGTTTCCCAAAGAAGCCATGCCTGACKCATCCCTGGAAGTGGCCAAGGTCAGGTTGGATAGAGTGTGGAAAAACCTGGAATAGTGAAAGGTGTCCYTACCCATGGAAGCAGCTTGGAACAACATGATTCCTTCCAACCCAAACCATGATCCTAAAATATGTGTGTGTCCCTTCTCTGTCCCCTTTGTGGCCAAGAAGCTCCCTGGAGCAGGAGGTTGCAGATGGGAATGGCCTTGGCTCRAGCCTCTGGAATGGGATCCAAGCCGAGGAGGGAGCTGCGCCTGGGTCGGTACGTGATGGTTGCTGTCCTGAAGGATTGGGGAGCATTCCCGTGGTTTGTTCCCAAGGGAATTGGGAGGGTTCTGTCTCAAAAGCTCCTTCCAGCTCCTGGAAGGAGCTTTTGAGCATCTGGAATTAAATTAAGGAGTAAAYTTCCTGGCTTTGGGGTTGGATATGTCACATTTTGGTGGCTCCATTGGGGAGCACCAGGATATGGGTGACTCCCACTTCTGAAGCAGGAGGTTGGGATTTGGAATCTCTTCCTCAGGAATTTGGTTTTCACTGCTTTCCTTGTTCATGCCCCCCTGGAAGTGTCCAAGGCCAGGTTGAATGGGGCTTGGAGCATCSTGGGATAGTGGAAGAGGGAGGTGAAATTAGATGATCTTTAAGATCCTTTTCAACCCAAACCATTCCATGATCCTTTCCTGGTGCTGGAGAACACAAATCCCAGGAAATCCTCACTATATTTTGCTTTTCCTGTGTTAATTTATCCTCTTRGTGGAGATCATGGATCTGGACACTCCTTGTCCTGTTGTGTAAATCCAGCAGAGATGCTTTTCCTTTTTCYCTCTTTCCATCCCTCTCACAAAGAGGATCCCAAATGTCCCCAAACTCTCCTGGATGGATCAAATTCATGGAGAAGCCTTGAAACCCCCTGTGGTCCTGGCATTCCCAGTACAACCATCAGGCATTTTCAGGCAGGAATGACTTTGGAAGGTCGTGGCTCTTYCTGAATTTCCCAGCAGGTTTTCTGAAGGATTGTGAATCCAGGAGCAGGCGTGTTCCCAGGGAATGAAAGTTTATGTGGACCTAACCAACCTGTAATTAACTCAGGGTTTTATTTTCCCCTTAATGAGTTCACCCAGCGGCTTTCAGGAGAAATGCCTGTGTGGTTTTGGCTTCCCTTGAAAGCCTTGGGAAGAGAAACTTGGGGAAGTTGGGATTTAGAGTGAGAACCTCAGAGCCTGGCAAKCCCTGGATGAGGCTGGGATGAGTTTTGGGATGCCTTGTGCGGTCAGGAGCAGGAGAAGATGGTTCCAGCTTGGAAAACAAGTGTAAAAACAGTGGGATGGGATTTCTGGTGGCCTCCAAAGGACAGRATTTAGGGCTCTGTGTCCTCTACAAGCTCAGTTTCTTTTAGGTTCTCATTTATATTTTGATGTTTTTTCCATTCTTCAGGATTTCTGGTGGCCTCCATGGGTCACATTTTAGGGCTCTATGTCCCCTCTGAGCTCATTTTCTTTTAGGTCYCCATTTTCTCTATATTTTGATGGGTTTTCTTCTGTTCTCTGAGATTTCTGGTGCCCTCCATGGGTCACTTTTAGGGCTCTGTGTCCCCTCTGAGCTTGTTTAGCTTTTTRAAATTTCTTAGAGATCCCCATTTTCCCTATATTTTGAAGTTTTTTTCTTTTCCGGGATTTCTGGTGGCATCCATGGGTCAGATTTTAGGGATCTCTTTGTGTCTACTTGAGCTCATTTTCTTTTAGCTCTTATCCCTGTTTTCGATACATTTTGGGGTTTTTTTCCTTTCTTTAGGATTTTTAGTGGCCTCCATGARTCAGATTTTCAGGATCTGTTTGTGTCCCCTCTGAGCTCATTTTTTTAGCTCCTATCCCCATTTTCTGTATTTTTTTTCTTTTTCCTTGCTTTCTGCTCATCCTTATTGTATTTCCCACCCCGTGGCTTTGCTCCCCACCTCTCTTTCCCTCTTGCCATCTGCTGCAAGGGTGATTTCATCTTCCAAGCACCTGGAATTTGATCCATCTTTATTTTGGAGCCCTCCCATYCCTTCTGTTTGCTGGATTGCTCTCCTAGCAGTGCTTCCAATGAGCAGGTGGTTGAGGAGGGCTGGGAGTTTTCCTTTATTTATCCATAAAATTCTTTTATTCTGCTGTTGGAAGGAAACCAGGGATTTCCTAACCACATAAAACCTCAAAACTTGGGAAAACCTGGTATTTTGGGGTCCTGGATTCCGGCCAAAGGGGCTGAGGGAGGGAAAAGTGCTGGTTTAGGGGTGATGCTGCTTTGGGGTACCTGTGCTAGGGAATCTTTCCCAGATCCTTGATGTTTTCCAGGAGGAGACCAAAGCAACCTCCCCTCAGGGGCCAGCAGTGGGGCTGGAAGGCTCTTCCAGGTGAGTTGGGTCATTTTTTTGATTATTTTTCTTCCAGGGAACTGGAATTTTGTCCTTTTTCTCCTCTTCCCTGTGAAGCTGCACAATCCTGGTTTTCCCTCCTGGATCGCTGGTGCCTTCCTGGAGCATCTTCTCCACATCCTGGGTGTTTTCAGTGACTTTAAAGCTTTCCAAAACCAATCCCAAGTGGAATTTGAGGCTCAGTCCTGGGATTTCAGGGTGGAGAGGGAAGTTCCAGGCCCATCCACCCTCCCTGGTCAACAGGGTGTGATCGCTCAGGTGCACATTCCTACATAAATTTGGGGAGGTCCTGGTGGGAACAACTACCCTCCCAAATCCTGGGAAAAGGCTGTTCTTTCCCTCTAGATCCTGGCAGAGATAGGAGGCAGAATTCCTAAAGCTGGTTAATCCTCTCTGCCTCATAAAAATTCCCAGTGAGAGGCCTCTAATAAAACCTTGGGAGGAAGCAGCTGATCCCAAAAGGTGCTGGAATTTTGCCTTCTGAGTCATGGATCTGCTTCCTGCCAATGGGATTGGAGGGGCTGAGCATGTTTTGCAGGATGCTTTTCCCTAAGGAGKTTAGTGGGATTGTGTAACACTGAGGAAAATGCATCTGGCTCRTGGTTTTTTGGGGTTTTTTTKGGGAACTTGTTTCCATCCCGAGYCAGCTCGAAGGTTTTCCYTGCTTTGATGTCCCACAGCCTGGTAATTAATTATCTGCCTGATTAATTTATGGAAAGGGGCCAAAATTCACGCTTTCTGTTGAAGAAATTTTGGTTAAAAGCAGGAATTGTGGCTCTTCTCTGTTTGGAAGTCCAGGAAGAGTGATCATTATCCTGCTTAGGAGGAGGAAACTGGATTTCCAACTCTTTTTTGGGAAGGATCAGGGCAGCTGGCTGTGCTTCCTAAAGGGTTCCTGCTGCAGGATCCAGGAGCTGGGGAAAGCAGGGGATGGATCTGATCCATGGCTTGAGCTTAGCTCCAGGCTTAGCTAGGATGGACAAGAGGATTTGTTTGGGAGGTGACAATGACCCAGAAGGGAAAGGGACACCATCACCTCGACATTAAACTCATGGAATTCTGAGGGTTGGGAAAAATATCCAAGATCACCACTAAACCATGTGCCAAAGCACCACATCCACTGGGTTTTGGAACACTTCCAGGGATGGTGATCCCATCTGGACAGCCTCTTCCAGTGCTTGACCACCATTTTAATGAGGGATTTTTTCTTATTACCCTACCTAAATCTACCCTTTGGAGTTTTAGGCTCAGCCTAGGAGACATAAGCTTGGTTTAGGCTGTGCTGCTGTTTCCTCATGCTTATTTTCTTGATTTTTCTGAAATATGAACACCTTGAAGACTCACAACTCCCTGCCTGGCTCTAAGAAACCTTGGGAGAAATTATAGGGGCAGGTTGGTGCTTTATAAGGGTTGCAAATCCCACAGAATTCCCAAAGATTCACCTGAGCTCTCTCTGAGCTGAGCAGGGAAGCACTCCTGGATTCCTCACCTATCTGGATGGTGCAGATCATGGGTCTGGACAATCTTTGTCCTGTTGTATTGATGAAGCTCCTTCCCTGCCCATTCCCCACTGGAATCATCCCCACAGTCCCAGGAATTGTGTCCCATCTGTCTCCTTTTCCAGTGTGTCCATAGTTGGTCTGATGCCTTCCTTTCTGCTATTGATGCTGCCAAGCCTTTTCTCCTGAGGTTTTTCTGGGAATATTTCTTTAGGACTTCCCCTGTTTTGTCTGGAGACCTTGTGGTYCTGCTCCTTTGAGCTTCCTCATCCCATAAAATCCAGCTTGGGGTCATTCCCTGCTGCCTCGGGCTATCTCCATCTGTGRTGCTGCCGTGGTTGGAGGGAAATGAGGGAGCAATTCCCTAATTTGGGATGGAAAAGGGGAATGCTGGTGGTGAGAATTGGCTGTGATGTTGTTGTAGGTCCCAGGACCAATCCCAGGSAACAGGACCTGCAGTGGGAGAGCAGCACTTGGAGACCCAGAATGGAATTGGGGTAGGAAAACTGGGGGGAATGTCACCCCCTGGACCTCATYCTGCATCTCCACCATTCACTTGGGGTTTGGGATAACCTCTCTCCTTTCCCAGCATCTCTTCCCTTTATTCCTGCTTCCCACAGGTCCCAAGTGAAAGTGTTGCTGGTGGGGTTGCATCCCCCTCTGGAGATCCTTTGGAGAGAGATGTGGGGCTCACAGCTGTGAGGGGGAGAGAGGAGAAGGAGCTGGATCCCYCTATCCCACAGCAGGAAGAGGATTCCCAAGCCCCAGAAAGAAAAAGAGGGAAGAAACAAGAGGAAAACAAGCAGGAAAGGGGATTGAAGAGAAAAGGAGGGAAGAAACATGAGAAAAACAAGCAGGAAAAGGGATTGAAGAGAAAGAGAGGGAAGAAACATGAGGACAACAAGCAGGAAGTGAGACTGAAGAGAAAAAGAGGGAGGAAGGATAAATTTGAAGATTTKATGGATGGCATTGAGGAGGARAAGGGRGATGAAGGCAGGAATTGGGAAGGGGGACAGGGAAGAGCCAARAAACAGAGAAGCAACAGCAGCCAGGGATGGGATGAAGGGAAAAGAAAGCAGGAGAAGGGGAAAGCAAAGAAGCACAGCAGGGGGAAAGTGAAGGGGGTGGAAAAGGTGGGGAAGAGGAAAATGAAGAAGGAAAAATTGCTGAAAGAGGACCAAGAGATGGAGAAAGATGAGGGAGAGAAAGGAGTGGGAAGTGAGGAGGAGGAGGAGAAGGAGGGACAGGGAAGTGGAAATGGAAAAGGAATAGAGAAGGAGGAAGAAGTGGATGAGAAAGGGGAGGAAGGATTGGGAGAGGCGAGGAGTGCAGGGATGGGACAGGAGGTGAAGGAGGAAAAGGATGAAGGGAAGGGAGATATTCAAGTGGAAGAGAAAAAGAAGAAAAAAAAGAAGAAAAGGCCAGAGGAAGAAACAAAAGAGACAAAGAGTGAAGAGGAAGAAACCCCAGGGAAAACTGGGAAAAGGAAATCTAAGGAAGGAGAAGAAAAGAAAGAGGAAGAAAAGAACAATAAAAAGACTAAAAAACAGAAGGAAGAAGAAAAAGAGGCAGAAAACAAATGGAAATGGTAAATTCCAGCGTGCCTTTGGCAGATCTAACCCTGGGACTGGGATTTTAATTTTATTTTGTGGGGCAAAACAGTGAATATTCCTATTTTTGGCTATTTTCCTGTATTCCCTTGAGCCTTGAACTCGCTACTCTTGGAAATGGGTGAGAGATCAGGGAAGATCCTGAATGCACAGCAAGATTTGTATCATAATGATCTTTATTTTAAAATTTATTTATAACATTTATTTCTTCTCCAATGATTTTCTTGATGCCCATCGTGGGAAGGGAGAAGCTCATAATTATTGGAAGGGAATAATAATAATAATAATAATAATAATAATAGTAACAAGTCCAAGACAGCAGCACCTCTATCAGGGAGCTGTAGAGGGTCTGAATTCCTTCCCCACTTCCTTCTCCAGCAGATTTGGGGTGATCCAGGCAGGTATTTTGTAGGAAAGGATGTGGAATGTGGCTGCTGGATGCTGGATTATTTTTTGGAAGTGTGGCTTCAGCCACTTGGTGTCACTCTCTCCCAGATCTCCCCAAGATCTGGGACAGAGCAGGAGCATTTTTGGGATCCTGTGGCAAACCCTGATCTGGGAGGAGCCGTTATCCCAGACAGGGATATCCATGGATACCTGGAGCTTTAAAGTGGCCCTTGAAGGATCCAGGGTGAAGTGAAAAATAAGATTTCATATATTTTTTTTCCTAATCAATGCCTTGTTTGGAATGGCTGGATCCCAGCATGGAGGCTGGCACATGGGAATTCAATCCCAAAAAATTATCCACAACTGCATTTCCCATGAGGAAATTCCCACGTGTCACCCTCCTTGGCCTCTGGATGGTCTCAGGGGGGCTGTGCAAGGTGAGTGTGGGGGATGCTGTGCAGGAATTTGGGATCCCAGAATTTTGGGAAGAGAGATGATCACAAAATGATCCTGATGCTGCCTTTCTCTGATGCTTTCAGCCCAAATTCCTGGAGTTTGTTGGTTTTCCTTGACTATTTCATTTTCTCTGTTTTTATGGCAAAATGCACCTTTGGATACCATGGATTTATTCTACTCTGCTTCCCATGGGGAGTAAAAACAAATCACATATAACTAATGGGGCACTGCTGAGTGAGAAACAGGAATTTTGCTTTCTCTGTGTGGAATCTTGCTTATTTTCCCAGAAATCCTTGACTTTTCTTTTCCTTGAGATGCTGGGATTAAGGGACCAGTGCCAGCCTGGCTGTGGGACACAGATCCCTGCCTGTCCCCTGCTGTCACCAGTGCTCTTCCTCTGACCCTAACCTGTGGTTTTATCCCTCTTTTTAGAGTCCTGCTCCTGCTTTTCCAGTTGGATTTTTTGACATTATTATTTTTTTTTAATTTTTAAAATTAATTTTACTGAATTTTTTGTTGCTGTTTTATAAATCCTCACAGTCAAAACTTGTAGTGGCTTTAAAATCCCATTTGCWTTGGCAGGTGGAAAGATTCTTTAAGATCTTACTTGTGTTGAAATGATAATTATAAATGTTTATGAGGCATAGGTTTCCCAGAGAAGCCTTGGCTGCTCCATCCCTGAAAGTATTCCTTGGATTGGATGGGGTTTGGAGCAACCTGGATTAGTGGAAGGTGTCCCTGCCCATGGGAAGGGGTTGGAATGAGGTGGCTTTTAGGATCTCTTCACTCCCCCACTGAGTTCCTCCATGTCACCACACCTCAATTTCATGGATTCCATTCCGGTTTTCCTTGTTTTAGAGAACAGGGAAACTGAGGCAGCAGTGAAGAAAATGGGATTTCACCTGGAACCTTTATCAGCTGTCACTGCTCCGAGCATTCTCCCAGTGTCACCTTGGGAGGAGGTGCCAGATGCCAGATTTGGGATGTTCTCATGGACTCCTGTGTGTCTGTTCCAGGTGGGAAGAGGAGAAGAAGGAAGATGGAGTCAAATGGATGCAGCTGGAGCACCGAGGGCCCTACTTTGTGCCCCCCTAYGAGCCCCTGCCCAAGGATGTGCAGTTTTATTACGATGGTACAGCTGTGATGGGACCTTGGGCTTGGGGTGGTGCCCTCTCCTTAGGGAAGATGAATATCCCATTGGAAAAGCCATGGGTTCAAGCTGGAGGATCTTATACATGGTTTGAATTATGGAGGTTTTTTGGGGAGGTTATCCTATTTGCTGTTTTTTCTCWTTAAGCTGCATTTTGGGTTTGGGCTTTGTCAGCTCATCCATGTTTTCCAGTGAGCTGGAAAAATGTGATTTTACTGATCCATGGCCTCAGTGACTGACACATCCAAGGATCTGGCTGGGCTGCTCCAAGCTCCTGATGTCCCCAGGGTCACCTCACATCACCTTAGAGCAACTCAGGGTGTCACTGGCCGGACGAATCCTGGCCTTTGCTGCCTCTGTGTTTTCCTGACATTCCCACTGGGATTCCTGCCATTCCCTGCTCTCATTTCATTGCTGAACTCATTTTTGAAGGGCCAAAGGGAGGGGGAAATCAGGACATTGGGGGTCAGCCCAGGGATGGTGGAGATGGAAAGGGATCACATTCCCTTGGTGTTCCCCAGTTCCCTGGGGCTTCCCATACTTTTTTTTTGCAGTAGGAAAAAGGCCACTTTGGGAAAAGGAGGTGCCTGGCAGCACCACAGGGCACTGCTGGGACATCCATGGGRCTGTCAGGGATTTTGGCTCCATGAGGAGGAGCCTTGAACAGGATTTGGACCTTCTCTGTGATCTTTGAGGTGTTGTGGATCTGGGCTGGTGGCTTTGGACTTTGGGATCTTTGATGTTGACTTTTTTTTCCTAAAAAATGTCACAATTCCTGGATGGAAAAGTGTTTATGGGCAGGCAACAACCCCAAGCAGGAAGGGCCCATAGATGAGCTGGTGTTTGGGGGTTGTCATGGGACTGCTCCAGGGCTCCATTCCCTTCAGTCCAAAAATGCCAAAAACCAGTGGTTCAAATAGGAATCAACCATTTCCTGCACATCTMCAGAGGAGTTTTTCTTAAAAAAAGTTATTTTCAAGTAATTCCTAGGATGAACCAAGATATTCCTTGGTTTTGTTGTATTYCTCCAGCCAAAGAGTTCAGGAGGGGATGGTGGGTTTGCCTCCAAGRAATGATTCAAGATCCTTAGAAAATCTAAGAAATAATCCAAGGTTCTGCCCACAGAAGYTGTGGCTGCCCCAYCCYTGGAAGTGTTCCAGGTTGGACAGGGCTTGGAGCAGCCTGGTCTAGTGGAATTTGTCCCTGCCCCTCTTTTCCCAGGAAAACCATTGAAGCTGAGCCTGGCCACWGAGGAAATCGCCACATTTTATGCCAAAATGTTGGATCACGAGTACACCACCAAGGAGATCTTCCAGAACAAYTTCTTCCATGACTGGAGGAAGGTACCTTCCCTGGGAGGGCTCCTTGATATCCATCAAACCCATCAGCCCCAGGCTGTGGTGTGGGATGGAGGGAATGGGGGGATTTGTTCCTTATTTATAATTATGAGGTTCTAAATCCTGATTTACTTCAATTTTTTTTGTGTGTTTGGGCTGGGATTTGCTTTCTGTGCTCCCTCTGAGTTTTAGTGATGGGTACAGGTGGTTGATCTTGCAAACRGCTCCAAAATCAATTTGGGACACCAAAGGAATAAAAGAATAACCTTTGATCCCAAAACAACCCCAAACTCTTTCTAGGGAATGTTTACACCTCCCAAATATATTTGGTGCTGTCCCTGCAGTTGTGTTTGGGGACTTTTTTCCACATTAGGTTTTCCCACCCCAGAACTTGCTGTCTTTTTTCAAAGAATGGGTCTCTATTCCCTTTTCCAAGGACAGGCACAAGCAGCAGCTTCATGTGGAATTAGTTTTGCCTCCTGGCTTTTCCCAGCCCCTCTCATCTCTTTCCCAGGAAATGACCTCAGAGGAGCAAGAGATAATCAAGGACCTGGACAAATGTGACTTTGGGGAGATCCACAAATATTTTGTGGACAAAAATGAGGCTCGGAAAGCRCTTCCCAAGGAGGAGAAGCAGGTGAGGACTGGTTCCCATGACAYGTTTTGGGAATTTTGGCTCCTTGTTGTTTTCTTTCCTGGTGTTGTGCCCTGAGTTTGGACTTCTTTAACTTAGCTGTCTCCATGGCCATCGCACCCCTCTTCCTGAATTTTCTCAGCAGATCTGCACATTCTATGGATTTGCAGGGTGCCAGTTATCCTTGGATCACGTTTTCAAGTCCTTCCCTGTCCAGAGGATTGTGGACTTTGCCAAGGGAATGATGGCACTTAGACTTCTTTGTTGGAATGTTAAAGATCCTTTCCAGTCCAAACCATTCTGATCTTTTTTTTGGTGGTGTCCCGGTTTCAGAAGCTGAAGGAGGAGGCGGATAAGATCCAGGAGGAATATGGATACTGCATCCTGGATGGGCACCGGGAGAAGATTGGCAACTTCAAAACTGAACCTCCAGGGCTCTTCCGTGGCCGTGGGGAGCACCCCAAAATGGGGATGCTGAAGAAGAGGATCATGCCAGAAGATGTCATCATCAACTGCAGCAAGTGGGTTGTCCTTGGAAGTGCTGAGCTCCTGGGACTTCCCTTGGGATTGGGGGGAACTGGGCACTTCCTCTGCCCAGAGCTGGGGTCTTTCCATTTTTTAAAATCCCAGTTTTCCACATCCTGAGAGTGATTTTCTCTCTTGAGTTATGTGAGCTGGAGTGGTCTTAGCCACCCATTTGAGGACCTTGATTCAAAACATTCCCCACCAGTCCAGCAAGTTTTCCTGTTGTTCCCAGCATCCAAACGATAAACACCTGATTTTTGGAAGGATCTGCAGCACCAGGAGCAGCTGAGGGAGCTGGAGGGGCTCAGCCTGGAGAAAAGGAGGCTGGGSKGGACCTTCTAAAACTCCCTGACAGGAAGGTGGAGCCACATAGGGCTTGGCTTCTTCTTCCAGAAAAAATTATGGTAGAAGAGGAACTGTCTTCAAGTTGTGGGAGAGGAAGTTTAGGTTGGATATTAGGGAAAACATCTCCACAGAAGAGGTTGTCAGGCTCTGGAAGGGGCTGCCCAGGGCAGTGGTGGAGTCACCAGCCCTGCAGGGGTGTGAAAGCTGTGTAGATGTGGCACTTTGGGGACATGGTTTGGTGCTCCTGGCAGTGCCAGTTCATGGTTGGACTCGATCTTGGAGGAGTTTTCCGACTTTAATGATTTCATTGTTGTGGAGTAATTCTAGGCGGTTTCCATGTTTTCTCAATCTTTGGCTCACTGGAAACTTTATTCTTTATTCTTTATTCTTTATGGTCTGAGGGCTCTAATCCTGCTCTTCCCACAGAGATTCCAAGATTCCCGAGCCCCCAGAAGGCCACAAGTGGAAGGAGGTGCGCTTTGACAACACGGTCACCTGGCTGGCCTCATGGACAGAGAACATCCAGAACACCTCGAAGTACATCATGCTGAATCCCAGCTCCAAGCTGAAGGTTGGAATAATGCCCTTGGTCAGGTGTAAACAATCTGGGAAAGCCAGAATGTGAAGTATCAAAAAAAAWTTTTTTTTTTCTGACCCTTCTCTTAAAAGTGGATAAACAAAATGAGGGAAAGGACAGATGATTGTGAGGCATCAAACTTATTCCAAGGAAATGGGTTGCTCCTGGCAGAATGATCCTTGTGCCACGTTGCTCATGTGTGTCCAGAGAAGACTGTTGGAAGCCAGATGGGGGCTGAAAGGATCCACAAGGGCTAAGAAGATCCACAGGGACCAGAGTTGGGTTAATTTATACCAGGAAGTGGAGGGTAGGAAGAGATGGGATTGAACTCTGTGGGAAGAGAAAGGGGATTTGAGGCTGTTTCCAAGAGCTCAGGGAAAGTGGGAATGCTGCCCAGGTGGACACAACTGAGCAAGTGCTGTGTCAGTCCACATTGGTGTCCAAGGAGCCACCTTTGGCCATGGTTTGACTGCTTGGTCTTTGCCATGCTCTGGCTGGTGGAGAGCACCCTGACTTGGCCAGGATCTAGATCCAGCATGGCCAGCAGAGGGCACAGAAACCCTGGATGAGCTGTTTCTTTCCCAGTTTCTTCACTTCATGGATTTTTTCCCAAGAAAACAGTGGGGTTTGAGCAGGATTTAGATGGTGGAGGTGTTTCTAGAGCAGGACTTGACTGGTAGGGGTGGAATAAAGATGGGGCATGGAATGGAAAATATCCTGGTTTCCCATTCCAGGGGGAGAAGGACTGGCAGAAATACGAGGTAGCTCGGCGCCTGAAGGATGTTGTCCACACAATCCGGGCTCAGTACAGAAAAGACTGGAAATCCAAGGAGATCAAGAAGCGGCAAAGAGCAGTGGCCCTCTACTTCATTGATAAGGTATCCACAGCCTCACCCCAGGTCCCCCATCCACGTGGAAGTTGGGAATTCACTTCCCTGATCCACCCCACCGTGTAGTTTTTGGTGTTTGCTGGTTCTGCCGCCCAGGGTTGCCTCCACATGAGGAATCTGGGGATGATTATGGAATCCTGGAATGGTTCGGTTGGATGGGACCTTCAAGATCATCTCATTCCAGCCCCTTTTGGTTGGATGGGACCTTCAAGATCATCTCATTTCCAGCCCCTTTTCATGGAAAGGGACACATTCCACTTAACCAGGTGGTTCCAAGCCCCATCCAGCCTGGATTTGAATATTTCCAGAGGTGTGGAAAATGAAAATTGTCCCTAGTGGAAGGTGTCCACTAGGAAGGTTGGAATTTGATGATCCTGAAGGTCCCTTCCAAATCATTCTATGAATCTATAGATGGAGATGATCCATCTCCTCTAGTCCTGATCCACTTTAACAACCTGGGAAAGGGGAATTGAGGTGGAATGGCACCGGATGGATGACTCCTTACTTTCTTTCCAGCTGGCCCTGCGAGCTGGGAATGAGAAGGAGGAAGGGGAGACTGCGGACACGGTCGGCTGCTGCTCCCTGCGTGTGGAGCACATCCAGCTGCACCCCCAGCTGGATGGGCAGGAGCACGTGGTGGAGTTTGACTTCCTTGGGAAAGACTCCATCCGTTACTACAACAAAGTGTCCGTGGAGAAGCCAGTGAGTGGGGCAGGAGTAGAGGGAGTGCTTGGTTGTCTGGGTTCCCTCAGTGTTTACCAGTCCCAAATTTCCAGCCAAAAGCTGTWACCAAGTTGTGCTTTAAACCTGGAGAATGGGAGGAATTTTGGGATAGGACTTCCAAGGTTGTTCTACTTCATGAGGGAGAAGTCCCAACTTTGGCTGGAGCACCCTCAGATGGCTCACGTGTGTAGGACTTGAAATGTCTCCATTTATATGAAATAATTTTCCTTTGTCCGTGGGAAAAAAGATTTTAGTGGTGTTTGTGGAGAAACTGGAATGTCGGAGGTGGGAAAGATGGGGGGGAACACCCAGTGGCACCTTGAAGTTGAGAAGGTTGGTGGGATGTGCCAACACGAGGGTGAATCAGAGTCCATCTGGAGGAGGAGAGAGATGAGGGAGATGTCTGGGAGCAATTCATTCCTTGGCCCTGACCAGGGCTGTCCTTTTCCCCTCTTCAGGTGTTCAAGAACCTGCAGCTGTTCATGAAGAACAAAGACCCCAGCGATGACCTCTTTGAGCACCTCAATGTAAGTTGTCACCTTGGAGCTTTTCAAACAGTMCTGGTGGCCCTGAAGGAGGAGAAGCCAGACCATGACACCCTTGACCACCTTTGGTGGTCACCCTTTGCCTTATTTTACCTCTCTGCTCTCCAGGGACACCACTGTCACTGTTTGAACATCTTTTGAGGTTTTCCAGCCTCTTTTTGCACTGCTTCCATGTGTCCCTGCTGAGGAGCTGGATTCCTGCTCTTTCCCTCCTCCAACTCACCCACTTGGGCTTTTTTTTTAGCCTGGGAAGGTCTGCCCACATTTTGGGGAATTACTGGAGGTACCAGACCTCAGCTTTTTGTTGCTTTTGCACCTCATTAGGGCTCCACGGAAGTAGCAGAGGTTGCTGGAGGGATGTGCTGCCTTCYCTCCTGGAAAAACCTCCTCCCTCATCTTCCCTTGGGATGGGATATGGGATCAATGAGAAGCTCCATGTTCTCTGTAGAACAGGGATGTGATATTGGATGTGAGGTCAGGCATGATTGTTTGGAAAAGACCTCTAAGATCAYCAAATCCAAGCACTAACCCAGCACTGCCAGGTCCACCACTAAACCATGTTCCCAAGTGCCARTGTATGTCCTCTTGGACATAGGTGGGCAGAAATTGTTGATTTCCAGAGAGATTTTTTTGTGGATTTCGGTCGAAATTTTAGGCCAGTTTTGGGTAGATGATGACCTGACCCCACRAGTAGCTCTATAAGCTGCAGAATTTAATTTTTTGTTAATGCCGAATTTTGGTTGCTTAGGCAGAAGATGGTGTAAAAAGAGATTTGTTCCAGCTTCTGCTTGTCCTATTCCTTCATGGAATCATGGAATGGTTTGGATAGGAACAGGTCGTAAAGACTGTCAAGTTCCAAATCCCCACCATGGGCAGGGACACCTTCCACTATCCCAGGTTGCTCCAAGCTCCATCCAACCTGGCCTTGAATAATTCCAAGGAYGGAGCAGCCACAGCTTCTGTGGGAATTCCACTCCAGGGCCTCACCAGCCTCACAGGGAAGAATTCCTTCCCAATATCCTGTCAAACCTTTTGTCATTTTGCAGCCATTCCTCCTTGTCCTACCACTAGAATTCCTAATGTGTGTTTCCCTACACTTTTCCCTGTTTTTCCCTCCTCCAGACAACCTTCCTGAACAAACACCTCCAGGACCTCATGGATGGTTTGACGGCCAAAGTCTTCAGGACCTACAACGCTTCCATCACCCTGCAGGAGCAGCTCAAGGCCCTCACCAACCGTGAGTTCCAGTGGCTGTGGTGTCACCAGAGCATGGCTGGGACCAAAGGGCTCAGGAATGTCCATCCATTGTCTTGGGATCCCTAAAACTGCCCATGTCCCACCACCTGGGCAGGTGGTGCTCTACATAGTGGGGTGGGAGTGACATGTAGGGGTGAGCAGCAAGTCAGGGATGTTGGTAAGTGAGAAGTGGTGAACTTGGGCATACTCTGACTAACTGAGGGCCAGGATGGGAATGTTTTTCCCTCTTTTCCTTGTGTTGCTGGTTGGCTGCACTGTTTCTGCCTCCTTGGGTACGTGAGGGATGAGTCACAGCACCAGATTGTGATGCTCAATTGTCCTTTCCCAATTCCCACAGCCATTAYTGCTCTCCCTGGAGAGAGAATGCAACAGCAACTTGTTTACCAATCCTTCTGCTGTATTCCCTGCTTTTCCCAACTCCTGGAATGGAGTCAGAGTGATGTTTTCATTTCTTTCCAGCTGAAGACAACGTTGCAGGAAAGCTCCTGTCCTACAACCGAGCCAACAGGGCTGTGGCCATCCTGTGCAACCATCAGAGGTCTATACCAAAAACCTTTGCCAGGTCCATGCAAGTCCTCCAGGAGAAGGTGAGACAGACCCAGCTGAGAGATCCCAGACCTAATCCGGCCTCGGAATTTTAATTTTGGTCTGGGGTGATGTCTGGAGGAATCACCTTGGTCAAGAACATCAGGGAATGTCCTGGGAGTAGTGGATTGCAACCCAGGAGTGGAGAGGGATGTGGTGATCTCAAATACTGGGGGAAGCTACTTAGCACAGAATTTGGGTGAGTTTTTATGATTTTGGGGCATTTTTCATCACTCTGTCTTCAAGCCAAGCTGGGAGTCTTTTGTGGTGGCAGCTCTGGCCCAGTTGGATCAAGATCAGGGAAATTGGTTTTCCTGTCTTTTTGCAGGAGGAGCAGCTTGAAAATACCTTAAATTACCATTTTTAATTGTCCTCAGTTTTTGCTCACACCCCACTGAAGGGCTGGGACTTTTTTGAGGGCTCTGGTGCTGTCACAAGTCCTTCAGTCTCAGGCAGGTGCAGAAGATGGACAGATTTAGGAGTTCCAAGTGTTTCTGGCACCTGGGCTGGGATGGTATTTTGGAAGWTGCTAAAAAATGCTTGAGCCCAGAAAATGCTGCAGGGACAAATTGGGAAGTAGGGTTGGTAAGAAAATGAGGAATGGTGTGTGAAGGGAAAGAGGGAGGAAGCTGAAACCTTCAGGGAGGTTGGAAATGCTGTCTGACTTTTTCACCTTCACAGATTGACGCCAAGAAGAAACAAGTGGAGGAAGCCCAGGAAGAAGTGAAAAAAGCTGAAGATGAGTTTAAAGACACAAAAGATGCCAAAGCAGAAGTGTGAGTGGCTTTTCCTTGGAATCCTCTCTTGCAGAGGGATCCAGAGGGCCCATGGATGGGGCTGATGTGTCCCAACACCCCATCAGAACAGAAATGCCCATGTTTGGGATTGGGTCCTTCTTTTCTCATGGAAGTTTGGAAGATAGTTAAGGTCTTGTGGACGGTTCCCTTCAGGGACACCTCCCACTCTSCCAGGTTGCTCCAAACTCTGTCCARCCTGGCCTTGGACACTTCCAAGGATGGAGCAGCCCCAGCTTCTCTGGGCAGCCCATTTCAGGATGCTCGATTTTGTTTGCCCACTTTGGTGGTGGAAATTACATTTTTTTTTTAGTGTTAATTTTTAATATTAAGAAAGCGTCTCACCAGATCCAAACCCTTGAGAAATGGGTTAGTGCTGAATGGCACCTTTGACTCTGCCATTCCAGAGAATTTCTGGGCTTTGGGACATTCTGTGTTGTTCCTTCTCTGTCCTCAGCAACGTGGAGAAGAAGAAGAAGCTGTTGAAGAGGCTGGAGGAGCAACTGGACAGGATGAACATCCAGGCCAYGGACAAGGAGGAGAACAAGCAAATAGCTCTGGGCACATCCAAGCTGAATTACCTGGATCCCAGGATTACCGTGGCTTGGTAAGTCTTGGGTGTGAAATCATGGAATGGTTTGGGTTGGAAAGGACCTTAAAATTTGTGGTGTTCGATGGGCAGAGACACCTCCCACTGTTCCAGGTTGCTCCAAGCCCCATCCAACCTGGCCTTGGAGACTTCCAGGGATGCAGTGGAGAGGGCACTGCTGGGTAACTGGTCCCCACTGGTGTCTTGTGGTCTGCACAGGTGCAAGAAGTTCGGGATTCCCATCGAGAARATCTACAACAAGACCCAGAGGGAGAAGTTTGCCTGGGCCATCGACATGGCTGGCGAGGACTTTGAATTCTGAGCCAGTGCCTCCCACGTTAAATCCCAAATCCTGCTCATTTGGTGCTGCTGGGAAGCTATTTTCTTTTTTAATTTGCTGCTGGTGGTGGCTGAGGGTTGTCTGAGTTTGGTGCCTTTTATTTTTGGATGGAAAAGCAAGCACCTGGATTTCCAGTTGAAGCAGGTATTGCTGATTGGGATTTCGGACTTTGGGAACTCTTAATTCCTCTTCAGAGTTGCCAGGTACTTGGCCTTCCTCTGGAGTCCTGGAAGGAGATTAAAAAAGAGCCTTAACTGTGCTGATCAACAAAATCAGGTCTAATGCTGTCTCATTGGTGTAGTGAGTGGGATGGATGGGGAAACATGATGTGATCACAGCAGGAAAACAGGAACTGCAATATATAACCCAGGATTGGGTTAGGGATGCACTGGGGGCAAAGGAAAAAGCCCAAGGTTTTACATTTCCAGGGACTTTGTGCTCTTTCACCTCCAGGAGGGGAGAAAGTTGTGCAATTGCAGGGATATTAAATGGAAAAAACATGGGAGGGAATTTGTGTCACGTCAGGAGAAGGTCGAAGGGAAGATGTTGGATTTAAAAGCAGTTTCATATTGCAGGGGGTTAAAATTCTTGGCCATGAACAAAGAGCATTTTAAACACCCCCATGTGGTAAAGTTCTATCTGGGAGAACACATCTCACTTGAGGCCATGATAATTTCCTTATTTTCTTCACTKGGCTCTGGTTTAGCTCCTGTATCCAGAGCAGGATTGCTCTGTCCAGACAGAGGCTTAGGAAATGGGGGATTTCCTAGGAAATAGGATAATGCTGGGCCAGACTCTGTGGGATGTGTGGTGGGGAGTGGGACCAATATTCCTGGAGCTGCTCCTGTGTTGGGATGATGCCTTTGGCACCATCCTTCCCACTCCAGCTGGGAATGGAGCAGGCAGGGATCAACAGCATAAACTGGTTGTGTTTGCTGCTTTCCACATCCCCAAAAAAGGCAGTATYAGCACATTCCTGGCAGAATTCCCACGTCCCAGTGAATCCCAGGTGTGAACAAACTGTTGCATTGGCAGCAAAACCTTCTTGCACCTCAGGGCAGATATTCAGGGCTCTGTATTCCAAAGCTCCTGGTGCTTCCCATGTGTTTATTTCCACTCATTCTTGTGTTGAAATTGTTGCTGTTTTGGTTGGAAATTGAGGTCTTGGAATGCATTTCATTAAAACCAGGAGTGATTTTTTTTTTTCTGAGTATCCGTGACTGGAGGCTTTTTGCAACTCATTCCACATGTGGTTCTGGGTGTTCCATCCCTGGAACCATCTCCAAAGCCAAGTTGGATGTGGCTTGGATCAAACTTGGATAGATGTCCCTGCCTGTGGCAGGAGCTTTAAGGTTCCTTTCAATCCCAACCATTCTGGAATTCTATAAAATAAAGGAGTAATTCCAGAAAGGCTGAGCTGTTGCTGTCCCAAATGGTCCTGTCCATCCTCACCCTGTTTTTCCTGGAGTCCTCCAAGGGTTTCTGGCAATATTCTGTAGACCATTCCCATGGCCTAATGTCCAGGAGCTTTTCCTGCTGCTCAGAACCCTGCTCCTATCCCAGAGAGGAGGATCCCTCTCCCACCCCAATAATTTGGGGTTATTTGGTGGCTCCAGGCAATGCTGATGTGCTCAGATGACCCCTCCTCACTTTGGCCCTTCCAGATGCGGTTTCAGCTCCGTTTTTCCAATGTTTTCCTGAAGTCTCCATCCCTGGAAGTGCTCATTAAAAACCTCTGGAAATGGCACTTGAGGATATGGTTTAGTGGTGAGCATGGTGGTTGGACTTGATGATCCTAAAGGTCTTTCCCAACTTTCTGTGGTGTTTTAGGCAGAGGAAAACCTGTATTTTTGGTAGCCCAAGATCGTGACAGCATTTGGTGAAATTCAGAGTCAAAAGTTTAGCATTTTTCCGTTGTGATGACTTCCTCTTTTTATTCAAAGTGAAGTTGTGGTTTGTGACAAAACCAGAAATGACACCCTCCCATGTGATTTCTGGTTGCCTAATTTGCTTTTCATAAAAGCCTTCTTTTTCAGTATGGGTGGGAGGAGACCTCACCCAAAATCTACCCAGGGATGCAGTTGACTGCTCAGGCTGGTACTGGAACTTAGGGCTGTTCTAGGTACACAACGGAGATTTAAGAAACAAAAAGAAAAAAAACATAAAAAACCCAAAAAAAACCAACAAAAAAAMCCCCAAACAAATGAAAAAATCCCTGAAAACCATGTGAGGGTTGGGAAGTTTGTACCCTTCCTGCAGCCTGGRGATGTCCTACACTGATGGCTCTGGKCAGTGTTGATAGAGGAGCTCTTGGAGAAGATAAATTTAGGGGTGGGAGGAGGTGATGAGAAGTTCCTCTTGTGTTGTTGTGGTATCTGCTGCCCCTGCCCAGACTCTTCCCAGAAATCCAAGGTTGGGAAGATCTGTGGAGGGCTCGAGTTCAACCTTCTCCTCAAAGGAGAGTCAACTCTGTCTGGATTTTTCTGTGTTTTCTCGAACCTAATTTCAATGTTTCTGTGCAGGGAGATTGCTCCACCATCTCTCGCTGTTTTGGAAATGAATCACTGCTCTGGCAAAGCTTTTCCTTCCCTGTGTCTGGTTGGAGTTTCCCTTGATGCGTCTTAGAAGTGGCTGCTTGTCCTTTGTGCARAGCCAGAGACAGATTATCCTTGGACATCAGCTCCATAATTGTCCCTGTTAAAGGCAGCAACTCCATCCCCCCTCATCCTGCCCAGTTCCATGGGATCACTTAGCCACAAATTCTGGGACTTGGAACTTAAACAAACGTGGAAGGGTTTGGGTTGGAAGAGACCTTAAAGATCATGGAATTCCACCCCCTGCCATGGGCAGGGACACCTTCCATCATCCCAGGTTGCTCCAAGCCCCGTCCAACCTGGCTTTGGACACTTCCAGGGATAGGGCAGCCACAGCTTCTCTGGGAAACYTGTGCCAGGTCCYCACCGCCCTCACAGGGAAGAATTCYTTCCCAATATCCCATCTAACCCTGCCCTCTGGCAGTGGGAAGCCATTTCCTKTGTCCTGTCCATCCATCCCTTGTCCAAAGTCCCTCTCCAGCTCTCCTGGAACCCCTTCAGGCACTGGAAGGGGCTCTGAGCTCTCCCTAGAGGCTCCTCTTCTCCAGGCTGSATATTCCCAGCTCTCCCAGCCTGGCTCCAGAGCRGAGGGGCTCCATCCCTTGGAGCATCTCTGKGGCCTCCTCTGGATCTGCTCCAGCAGCTCCACATCCTTGTGCTGATKCTCCCAAAATTGGATTCAGTGCTTCAGCTCTGGTGCCCCCAATCTGAGGATGCCTCTACAAGCAATTCCTCTTCCCACAGAAAGCTCCAGTGGGATCCATCCCTGCTCGTTGCTTCTGTATTAGCATCCTGGAGATTTGGGAACATAAATCCATTGGCCAGGGCTGTGCACATCACGAACCTTCCCACGTCTCTCTCAGAGGAATGAGTCAGAATCTTGCTCCGTGTCCAACTGATTATTAGTCCTCGTGGATGAAAAAAACCCAACTCATCAGCCTCCTGTTTTCCAGAGCCACATTCCATACTTTTAGGTTGGCAGGGCTCCCCCCCTCCCCTGGCCCATCAGATGATTTAAATCATGGAATCCTTTAGGTTGGAAAAGCCCTTTAAGTTCATCAAGTGCGGCTGTTTAATTGCTGTGTTCACCACAAGACAATGTCCCCAAGTGCCACATTTCCATGTCTTTTACATCCCTCCAGGAATGGTGACTCAGCCACTTTAGGGAAGGGAACTCATCAGCTCTGCTTGGCTGCTCTCTCATCTGCTTAATGATGGGGCCTTCAGACTTGAGGAAAAGTGGAATTTCGGCTGATTTATCTTAATTAGYGCTGAGAGGGGAGGGGAGGTGATGGAGCAGTTGCTGCTCTGCTGCTGCAGTCCCTGGAGTGATGGGATTGAAGGAAAAACCACCCACCTGAAGCCTGCCAGACTCATAAAAGGTGGGAAACCCCGGTGGGGTTTTGAGGAAGAAAAAGGTGAAGGATTTCCAGAGGGTTTTTCCTCCCTGCCCTTCTCCCTGTGAGGTCTGATGTTGCAAAAATGAGGGGAAAAAATGGAAATAGAGAACAGAAACTTTCAAGGGAGTGTTTTGTAGTTTGAGAGGAAAGGGAAGGACWTTTGAGGCTGTGGCTGCTGTGATTCAGATGCTGTCTCTGAGCTCAGTGAATGGAGACGTTTCCTTTTCCAACCTTTTTTAGTGGGATACAAGAGAGTGTGGCTGTGGTTTGGCATAAATAAAACATGTGCTGAAAGAGCTCCCTGGAWCTCTGTCCCTTCACACTCAGCCAGGCTCAGATGGATGGAAAATCAGCTGGAATTGCAGAGCCATTATCCCAGGCCATGTGTTGGGAAGTGCTGATGCCAAGGAAAGTGKCTGCAAGGAAAGCAGCCTGGGAGAAATTGGACCCCTGGGATAAACGGAAGGACTGGGTAATAAAGGGCAGAGGAAAGGCTTTCAAGGAAGGATGAAACTCCAGGATCTCAGGTTTTTACCCCTTGAAAGAGCTGACACTGGCTGTGGGGTGAGGATTGCTGCACATCCTGGATCTCCCATTAGGAATGAGTGGATAACATGCAGCCTGGCTCTTCCTATCCCTATTTTTGGCCAGTGGACACTCTGTTACTCAAAACAAAATAAAGAATCAGGAAAAGCTCAGCTGAGTTGTCCSAAGCCCTGAGATTGACTTCTCCAGACTTTATTTCTGAGCCATTGCAGGCTGGGGCAGGAGAGATCCCAATAAATTGCTTTGTTAATATTCTTAATCCAAGCTGGGATTAAGCTGCAATTATGATTTGATTGGCTTGGCTCAGGAATAAGCTTTGGGATAAAGGCTCTCCCAGCTGCAGGGAGGCTTCTAAATTCCTTCTGCTGCCATGAGCCTGGAAAGAAAAGAGACCATGGAATCATGGATTGGTTTGTGTTGGAAAGGATCATGGAATTCCACCCCCCTGCCATGAAGGGKCTTGCTCCAAGCCCCATCCAACACTTCCAGGGATGGGGGCAGCCACAGTTTCTCTGCGAATTCCATTCCGGGGCCTCACCACCTTCACAGGGAAGAATTCTTTTCCAATATCCCATCTGACCCTGCCCCGTGGGAGTGGGAAGCCATTCCCCCCTGTCCTAGTGTAAAAAGTGCCTCTTCCAAGTGGCATGGAAGCAGCCTCTTCCAGACTGTAGGAACTTCCARAGGTTCCCTGGGATTGCCCTGTGTTGCAGGAGGCAGACAGCTGATAAGTTCCCAAAAAATTTCCAGGTGGGTGGGTGGCATCCAGGCTGCCCCTCCTCTGGATTTGCCAAAGTGGAGGAGAATGGGGTGGCAATTAACTCAACCAGCTTTAATTGGGGCTCCTGTTCCAGTCTGGGCTGTCCCCAAGGCAGAAACAAATTCTGACTTTCCCACAGTTCATTCCTGSTGCAGGAAGCAGCACTTCAACTGGAGGGAACACCTGGAGGGCTCAAATCTCCACTTCCACCCCTCTCCTGTGCATCCCTGGGTCCAATACTGGATTTCTGACAAAAACAGGCATGGAATTAACTCAAATATCCTCAAAGCAAATTCTGCTGCTGCTGGGGCTGGGAGTTGAAGGTGGTGAGGGGAGATAAACTGGACCCAGAAGGTCTGGCTGCTCTTCCAAGCCCAGGAACTCAGCACAATCCCTTTTTAAAAAATTTGGCTTCTCTTCCTTTGCCTGTGGGAYCCTCCACTGGATGGCTACAGCCATAATTTCATTCCCTTTTTTTCTCCAGCCACTTGGGCAGGCTTTGGAGTGTGTCCCTTTCAGCAAAAACCTGGCTGAACTGAGGCTGCATAACCCCTGGCTCCCTTTTGTGATTAAAAAAAAAGGCTATATGTATTTTTTATTTATTTTATTTGTTTGATTTCCCTCTATGTTCTCACATTTGACACAGCTCCTCCAAGGGGCTGYGCTGGGTCATTCACACAGGGCCCTCCTGTGTGCTGGGAAAAAGAAAATAACACCACAAAAACTACAAAAGCAGGAGATAAAATTCCAGAAATAGAACAGAGAATTGTTCAAGCCAGGTCTTCCTCTTTGAGTCCAAGACAAGGTTGCTCATTAGTTTGGTATTTTCTATGGATACTCCTCTGCCCCACTCAGGTTAGACCTACCTGGAGCACAGTGTCCAGATCTGGGATCAGAAGGGTGTGGATCTGATGGAGCAAGTACAGGAGAGGCCCTGGAGATGCTCCAAGGRTTGGAGCCAGGCTGGGAGAGCTGGGAATGTCCAACCTGGAGAAAAGAAGGCTCCAGRGAGAGCTCAGAGCCCCTTCCAGTGCCTGAAGGAGCTCCAGGAGAGCTGGAGAGGGACTTGGGACAAGGGATGGAGGGACAGGACCCAGGGAATGGCTTCAAACTGCCAGAGGGCAAGGATAGATGGGATATTGGGAAGAAATTCTTCCCTATGAGGGTGGTGAGGGAATTTTATGGAATTCCCAGAGAAGCTGGGGCTGTTGCTGGATCCCTGGAAGTGTCCAAGGCCAGGCTGGATGGGGCTTGGAGCACCCTGGGATAGTGGAAGGTGTCCCTGCCCATGGCAGGGGTGAAACTGGATGATCTTTAAAGCCCCTTCCGCACAAATAATTCCCTGGTTTTCCTACCAGGTCACCAGCTTTGAGTTTGTAAAACCTCTGGATTGAGGCTTCTTAAATTTGCTCAGACTGAGTTTGTCTTGACCTGCCTACAGCTTCTTGGTTTTGGTTTTTTTTATTTTTATTTTTTAATCTTGGCTGAGTGTGGAGATCAATTTTCCTAATTGACCAAGTGGTTCTGGCTAATTAGCTCTGCTTTTGTTTAGCTTTGTATGGAGCAGCTGTAGATTTGTATAAATAGCAGCACCAAGCCATAACTCAGCGCAGGATGAAGGATTTGTGCCTCTGATTCAAGGACACAGAATAGGGAAATTCTGTCTTGGAGGCCTGGAGGAGGGGAAATGTGGGATGGGAGAGACGGGCAGGTATGGAATGATTGAATGGGATGAGGCCCTGGCACAGAGAAGCTGTGGCTGCCCCATCCCTGGAAGTGTCCAAGGCCAGGCTGGATGAGGATCTGAGTAACCTGGGACAGTGGAAGGTGTCCTAGTCCATGGCAGGGGGCTGGATTGAGATGATCTTCAACAACACAAACCATTCCACGGTTYTATGAGTTGTCTTCAAAACAGGAATTAACATTCATGGAAAAGCCTCCATCCAGATTTTCCCCTGTTGCTCTGCATAGGATTAGTCTTTATTTTCCTGGAGTGGGCAGCACTTGGATGATCCTTGAGATGCATTTCCACCTTCCAGAGGATGCTCTGTGGAGTCACAGGAGAGAAATCCACATGGGCACAGCAGGAACAAGCCCTCCCCAAGGCTCCAGGATTGACCCCAACTGGACAGTCAAAACTGGGGTCCTGGTCCTCACAGAGTGGTTTCTCCTGGCTGGATGCAGCACCATGGAAATCCAGGRATCCCCATCCTGGGGTATTTAGGAAGTCAATAGGAATATGTTAAGAGCTGGGCTGGAGGTTGGTTTTCCTTCTCCTTCTTGCTGTCACAGCTCCCAAAAAAACTTGGCCTACATACTTGAAGTGCCCTTGGAAGCTTCTTGTCCCATCCYGATTCCTCAGAATCATGGAATGGTTTGGGTTTGAAAAGCTCATCTTGTTCCATCCTCTGTGGGCAGGGACATCTTCCACTCTTCCAGGTTGCTCCAAGCCCCATCCAACCTGGCCTTGGACACTTCCAGGGATTCCAATTTATATGGACAACCTGTGCCAGGGCCTCACCATCCTCAGAGGGAAGAATTTTTTCCCARTATCTCATATAAACATTCCCTCTACATCTACCATTAAAAAAACCCAAAAAAACCAATTCCAAGATGTTTATTGTTTATTCTCTTTTTATGRAGAGCTGACTCATAGCAGGGCTGGTGGCTGGGAACAGGTTGTTCATGGAATTACACAGGGAATAAAACAAATGGAAGTGAGTAGGAGGAAGATGCAATCCAGATCAGCACAGCTCCAGCTCTCTGCGTGTCTCAGCCAGATGGAAATTTCAGGAGGTTTATGGCAAAAAAGTCTTGAAAAATAATGGATTTACAGCTCCAGTRGTATTGTTCCTGTGTCCTCTCTGGAGAAGGTCTGGGATTTTGGATTTGAGATTTTCAGGGATGGTCTTACTTGGTCAGGTCAAAGCCATGCTGAGGAACACATTAACAATTTAAAAGTGTGGACAGCTGTTCAACAGCCCTTGGAATTGTGCATGGATTTTCCATGTATTATTGGTATAGATTCCATGGCAACTCTCCTGCAATGATTCCAGCCCCAGGGGAGATCGAAGGGCTGTTGGATCCCCCCATTAATCCCCAGGTATAATCCTTTTTGTGACCTAAACAGATCCAGCTGGGATTTGGGCAATACAGGAGCCCCAAAGACACCATGAAATCAGGTAATATCCATCACCAGGGATTTGGGATGGCCCCAGGGCACCATTTCCCTGCCCTGCTTGGAAGAGAGGAAGCCAAAGGGCAAAGTCTCAGGATTTCAACACCTTGGTGTATCCCAGCCCTGGGCTGCCCACGCTTGGTTCCTGATCCTGAGTGTCTCCTCTCCATGGAAATAGACATGGAGAGCGTCCAGGAATGGGGAAAAGTGCGGGAAGTTGGCAGGAGCAGCCACAAGGACCAAGTCCTTCCATGATTTAGGACTTAAGCAAAGGACTTAAGCTTGTGTGGGATGAACTCCAAGCTCCTCTTGGTTTCCTTGGAATCTGAGCACCTGTGAGGGTCTGAGGTGAGGCCAGGTCTGTGTTGGGGGCGTGGTGGTGACAGCTCACCTCGGTGTCCTGATTTTGACAAGGTCACAACCAGGCAGGATGCAAAGAATGAGCCTTGCAGGATCAGCACAGAGAAATAAATCCCTGTGGAGAAGGGATGGGAAAAAGAGGGAGGGAAAATCACTTTTCACTCTCGTTGGGTCAAGGGAGGGAAGATCTGGAGCTCTCACTCTTCCAGGAGGTGCTCAACACACACAGTTCCTCTTCTCCCAGGGCCACGTGTCCTTCAAAATGCTGTCATTTCTGGCAAAAAAGTGGTGCCATATTTGGCCTCTTCCTCCCTCTAAAACTCCACAAAAAAAAAATAAAAATGAAGGATTGGGAGCAAGACTCTGCAATTGCTTCAGTGGGTTTTATTTAGGGCTGGAATATCAATTGAGCTGAGAACCAATTCCATCCTGCAGCCTCAGATGCGCTACGACTGGGTGGGGAATGGCAAAACAGAGGGATAGATGAAATTATCTGGGGATCTCCTGAGGTGCCACCCGAGAAGGGATGAGGCAGGTGTGTCACCCTCTGACCACAGGGGAGCTGAGTGGGTAAAAACTTCAGGACATATAACAGGAAAAGGTCCCACGATGTTTCTGTCCTTCCTCATCACTGTGTTTCCTATGTGGAGGAAAGAAAACTTTTCTGGGGCTATTTTTGAGAAGAACCCGGTAAAACGCTCCCAAAAAACAGAGCAGCTCCCTCTTCCTTAACTTCTAGTCTCTGTTCTGCATCCAGGAGGCTTCAACAGCCAGAACATTCCAGAGATCAGGCAAACAAAGCCACATTTCYATGGCTCCAACACAGGCATGTAGTGCAGTGTTCCAGAGCCAAGAGTAAAATCCAGGATCGAGTTCTCATCCTGAAGGATGTGATTCAAATGCCTGCAAGGGCCTGATCTCCAAGGATGAACCTGAGCTAGGGAAAGAAACAGTTGCTAGGAACATCCCTGGTCTGGAACATCATCCACAGCATTTAATTAGTTGGTTTAATTGTTGGTTTAATTCCCTGGCATGATTCTAGGATGGATCAACCATCATTACTCCATGGAATAAATACTCTGGAATAAAACAGAAGGAGTGGCGCAAAGGAAGGATTATTCCCAAGAGACTGATATCCTGATATCCAGACTTGGCCTCTGTGCTGGAGATGGTCCTGAAAAAGCTGAATTCACTGCCACAGCTGTAGCCTGTGGATACTGGGACACCTTTTTCCCAGATCTTTGCCCTGACCCAGCCAAGCCTTCCATGCTCCAGTCATGCTGCTTCCATGTGCTGGCCATCCAGGGTGACACCACCATCCTGAGGAAATGCCAGCCATGGCAGTGCCACACCTCACAGCTGCATCACACATCCCCAAGGCCGGGATGGTAACTTCCCAAAAATCTGGTTCAGTGGGCCACTGGCAACCCCCAAAATGGGAGTTGACCCATCGTGCACTTCTGTCCATCACCCCACTTGTTCCTCAAGCCACTCCTGCCAGTGGAGCTGTGGTGGACCACTTCCCATGGCCTTGGAGATCCTCTTCTGGCTGTCAGTGAGGAGCAGACTTTAATCTGGATTTGGTGATTTCTCTCTGGATCTGTATCAGGCACGACATTATTTGTGTCATCAGTCCTTGGAACTGAGGGAATAAACGTTAATCATGGAATGGTTTGGGTTAAAAGGGACCTCAAAGAGGTTTCAACCCTCTGCCATGGGTTGCTCCATGCCCTGGCTTTGAACACTTCTAGGGGTGGAGAGTCCACAATCCCAACCATACTGAAGAGTAACGCAATTATTTTCCCATTTTTTTCCTAAAAAAACCCAGCCAGAACTGGTRAAAACAAAAGGACAGAGCTTTTCCAGGGTGCTCCCAGTGCTGCAGGACGCTGAGCCTTGCCTTCCCAGGCTGACTTCCAGACTCCCCCAAAGAGTCACCCCTGATGCCACGATGAATCAGGCTGGCCAATCCTTATTCCCTGGAACRCGTCCTGCTCTTTGGTCACTGCCTTGTGACACCTGGCAGCACGGACACACCTCCTCCCTCCGGCATTCCTGGGGCACACAGTCCCCGAGCCTGGCACGGCTTCATCTCTTGGGCAAGAGATGTGGTTTATCCTCTCCACACCCAGGTGTAGATCCACAGGAGAGGATTGGCCAGTGCTCCTGGGGTTATAAGGCCTGACTTCCCCATCCTGTTGCTCCAGTTTTACGTCAGCAGAGCCGGTGGTGTGAGAAACCTCCAAAATATCTGTGAATCGAGCAAAAAAAGCTCTTTGCAAAATTTCCCCCAGCTTTTGTTTCCTTGAAAAGGAAGATGTGGTGGGTTTTGGTGTCTCTGAACTTCCTCTGGTCCTGCCTTCACTGTAGTCAGTGGTTGATCCCACTGGATGCTCTGAATGTCTTGGATGAGCATGTCCTCTGTTTCAGGGAATTTTGTTCACCTCACTTGGCTCCTGCCAAGAAAATTGTGTTGACCCCCAATCATTTTAACCCTCGCCTCATCCATCTTTCTTCCAYGAGGGTTTTTGGACCCTCTGCCTCTTTTGCTTTTCTGTCTCCTAAATCCCAGGCTGTCTCAGTCTCTGCCCTCTTTCCCTGCAGGGCTGAGAAGGGAGGGATAAGSAGACACCTGATGGCCCAAGTGGCTTCACTCCAAGGGGCTCCTCCTGCTTCACCCTCTCTGCTTCTTGGTGGCTTGGTGATTCATGGAGGTGTCGCCTGATGTCCAGCACTAGACATCCTGATAACTCTTTCCTTGGACAGGCAGTTGGATGGAAGCCCCAGAAGGGATGAAGTTATCAGCTCCAGCTCCACCCCTTTCATGCTGAGAAATTGTAAAGGCTGGGAATGTTTTTGTCTGACTGGTATTGAGCGGGACTTTGAATTGGATGCTCCATGGAAAAGGGGACAAAGCTGTTTTTAACTCTTGCTGGAAGTGTTCAAAGCCAGGTTGGATGGACACACTGCAAGGTGTCCCTGTCCCTGGCAGGGGGTTGGAATGGGATGATCTTTAAAGTCCATTCCAACCCAAACCATCTGATGATTTTATGATTTAAGACTTTGTAGGYAACCAAGTGATGCATTTCCTGTCCCCATGAATATATAGCTTGCTTTACCCTGACTGTAGATGTTAGTAGTTTTCCAGGTCTAACCTGGAAATGGAATTGGCATAATCCACCCAGATAATTCCACTAATTTATGCCATTTGTTCCTATTTTCCTTGGAGAAAAGGAAATAACCTGGCCACAGATGCGATGATCAGAACAAAACCCCCACCCAGACATCAACAGCACRGCTGGCCTGACCAGAGATGAATTAAAGGATTAATCCCAATAAATGGTGTGAATTCCCAGAGTGCTTTCACTGCTCCCTGGAATCACCAGCCCAGCCTGAAGGCAATGCTGAGGTGAGAAAACAACCCACGAGCATTCCTGGCCTCTCATCTAATCCATGATCCCTGCCCACTCTTTCCAAATCATTGGCTTCCTCATCACCCCGTCCAAAGGCAGGGAAGATTTATATCCTGTCCCCAGGTGAGGGTGTTTTTCCTGGGCTGCGGAGACGACCGGGAGAAGATGAAGTTCTCCCTCCTTGCGGTGCTGGCTTTGGTCCTATTTGCAGCTCAAGGTGAGGTTTGCTCCTAGATAAAGTATAGCTGGGTRTTTTAAAGGGAGGAATGCCTCATATCCAGGGAGAGAAATCATGGAAGAGAGCGCCTCAGCTCTTGGAATGGTGCAGGTGAAGGATGCAGTGCTCATTTTGGGGTTTTTTTTTATCTAGAATCTCAGTCTGGGTGTGCAAAAAGTTAATTTTTGACTGGAAATTTCCCTGTCCTGCTGGATTTTTATGGAAACAAGACAGAAAAAAGGAGGCAGTTCCCACTGGTCTGCCTTTGCGAGACCTTCCAGGGTGTTCTGCTGTCAGGGTGGTGTAAGACTGTGGTTACTCCTAAATTTTGATGAAGATAGCACAATGCTCTGTGTTCCTGGTCCAGGAGGGCCACACCTCCAACATCTGGCCCTGTGCAGCTGTTTCTACCCATCTCCAAGAGCCCACAGCTTGCTGACTTCGTAGATTTTGGGACAAAATCAGGGAATTAGGGAGAAGTTGGGATGTGGGCTGAATGGGTTAATGGTGGTGGGTATCTGCATAGGAATTGTGTTATAGATGGTGTATTTTATTTCATGGAGAGATGGTAAATTAAATCAGAGCCTTCTTTGAGGAATATGATCCCAAATCCTCTATAGAGAGAGAATAAACCTTTTCCTCATTTTGGAGAGCAGGACAGGCTTTGCCAGYGCTTGGAATTGTGCCACACGTCTGGTGCAGAAAAAGAATTCCTTGGAATAGTTATTTCTGGCTCATTGTGGCCTAAGAATACCTTTCTGCTATTTAGCTTTGTTCACTCACCAGAACAGTGATCCTGACAGATTTCCAAGTGTTAACAAGGCCCGGGAGACAGGGAGGTTGTCCTCAGTGCCAAAATGAAGCCTGGCCTAATCCACGTTGGATTATCCAGGCAGTAAAAATTAAGCATTCACTGCATGTGTTTTAGGGCTGAATTCTCACAGCAGAGAGTAAAAAATCCTTCTCCTCATCTTCTCTGTCCTTTAAACCAGGTTCTGGATTTCTTTTGGGAGGCATTGATGGCCCACCCAAAGACAAAGGCATGGGAGCCTGGCTTTTCTAAACTGTGGGGGTCCCAATTAACCCTCTTCATCTGCCAGTGCTTTCTGCCTAATTAGGCTGCAGTTTAATAGTCCCCAGCAAGTAGAAAAAGTGACCCCAGGCCTTGGGACATCCTTGGAAACTCCTTCAGGAGTCCCTCCCCTTCCCTGCTCCAAGCATCTCACCAAGCTTGGTGCCTTCGGCCTATCAAATTGAAGGAGGGGAAATTTACGTTGGATATATGGAAAAAATTCTTCCCTGTGGGGGTGCTGAGGCCCTGGCAAAGGATTCCCAGAGAAGCTGTGGCTGCCCCATCCCTGGAAGTGTCCAAGGCCAGGCTGGATGTGGCATTGGAAGAGTGGATTGATTCTTTCAGCYCCATTGCTTTTATCAGATCTGCACCGTGTGTATTTAGTATTCCATGAAAAGTAGGGGATGATTTTTGCTGGCATTTCACAGAATTCCAGAATAATTTAGGTTAGAAAACACCTCCAAGATCCTCAAGTCCAACCTTTGATCACCACCAGAGCTCTGAGTGCCATGTCCAGGCATTCCTTGGACATCTCCAGGGATGGGGACTCCACCACCTCCCTGRGCAGCCCCTTCCAATGCCTGACCACCCTTTCCGTGAAGAAATTCTTCCTGATGTCCCACCTAATGTAGTTTGRGGCCTTTTCCTCCTTTCCTGTCCCTTGTTCCCTGGAAGCAGAGCCTGACCCAGCCCTGGCTGCACCCTCCTGTCAGGGAGTTGTGGAGAGCCAAAAGATCCCCCCTGAGCCTCCTTTTCTCCAGGTTGAGCCTCTTTTCCCAGCAGGTCTTGGTGCTCCAGACCCTTCCCCAGCTTCCCTGGACACGCTCCAGCCCCTCAAAGTCTTTCTTGCCATGAGGGGACAAAACTGGACACAGGATTTGAGGCATGGCCTCAGCACAGAGGGACAATCCCTGCCCTGCTCCTCCTGGCCTCATCACAAGCCAGGATGATTCCCTCTTCCCTTGTTTTGTGTCTCTTCCTGCAGCAAATTCCCTGTACTGCTACACCTGCAACTGGGAGCAAAGCAACTGGAACTGCCTGAAGGCCGAGAAGTGCTCGGACAAGGACGAGTACTGTGTCACCAACGTGGCCTCCGTGGGAATCGGTAGGTGCTGGCTCTGGATCCCCTCCTGGGCACTCAGGAATGGGATGTGAGGTCTGGGCTGGATTTGTGATGGGCTGAGGAGTCGTTGGGAAGCACAAGTTGGAGGTGGAGGCCTTTCTAACCCAGCCTGGCGGTGCTGAAGGTTTGTAGTTCTCCTCCCCATCACACATGGAGATTTTCCTCTTGAGCTGTTTTATTCCTGCACTGAAAATCAGGAGACATTGAGAGAAGAAGGAGGATCCTTCAGAGAAAGAATAAATAAATTTGAACCTTGATTCCTTGTTCCATGGGAGCAGAGCCTGACCCCAACCTGGCTGCACCCTSAGGGACTTGTGGAGAGTGAAAAGGTCCTCCCTGGAGCCTCCTTTTCTCCAGGCTGAGCCCTCCCAGCTTCCTCAGCTACTCCTGGTGCTCCAGACCCTTCCCGGGCTCCATCCCCTTCTCTGGACATGCTCCAGCTCCTCAGTTTGTTGCTGTGAAGGCCCAAAAACTGATACCAGGMTTTGAGGTACGGCCTCACCAGTGATAAGAAAGGGGAAAAATCACTTCCCTGGTGCTGCTGCCATTTCTGATCCAAGCCAGATATAGAGGGAAACAGAATTATTTCCCTCAAGCAGAGAAGCCTGGAAATATGATTTAAATCCAGGAATGAACATTGTCATTGTACACCTAAAAAAGTCTTGATATGAGGATCCATGCTGGGAAGCGCTGGATGCCCARCATGGATATAGAATTCCTTGTGTAGGAGGTCACCAACAATTCCTGGGCTGTGGTGGGACCAGGATGAGTCTCATGCTGATCTCTGGAGCTGTGGGGGGACAGTGGGACTCATCATCCCAACTCCATCCTGCACAAGGATCACTCAACAAACCCTGTTGCTAATCCCGCTCTCTCCCTTCTCTGGGCCAGGCTTTTTGTCCCTTTGGAAGAGGATCACCAAGAAGTGCTCCAGCACCTGCCCACACCACAACTTCCTCCTGGGCCTGGCCACCTACACCTCCTACTGCTGCCAGAGCTTCCTGTGCAACCTCAGTGCRTGCCCAGGGCCCCGGCTGGCTCGCCCATGAGGTGCCAGGGAGTCCCATTCCGTGTCCTCCTTCACCTGCTGGGAGAAAATGGACCCTGAAGGGCTGAAGAGCTTGGCCAGATTCCCCCAGGAGGGTTTGGACATCAAACATGAGGAATAGATAAAGTATTGTGGTCATTGTCTTGTCCTGTGGTGCCTCCCAACTTTCTTCTCGCTTTCTTCTCGTCCCTGAGCTCTGCGGCTCCAGCATCCCCACCAGAGCTCTGAGTGCCACATCCAGGAGTTCCTGGGACACCTCCATGGATGAGGGTTCCACCACCTCCCTGGGCAGCCCCTTCCAAAGCCTGACCACCCTTTCTGTGAAAAAAGTCTTCTGATGTCCATCCTGAACCTTCCCTGAAGCAACTTGAGGCCTTTTCCTCTCATCCTGTCCCTTGTTCCCTGGGAGCAGAGCCTGACCCAGCCCTGGCTGTCCCCTCCKATCAGGGAGTTCTGGAGAGTCAGAAGGTCCCTCTGGAGCCCCCAGGCTGAGCCCCTTTCCCAGCTCCCTCAGCTGCTCCTGGTCTTCCAGGTCCTCCCTCAGCTCCATTCCCTTCTCTGGACATGCTCCAGCCCCTCAATGTCTGTCTCAATGTCTCTGTTCTCCAGCTTTGGGAGGGAGATGCCCCTTCTGCACTTCCTGCATCTCTAGAGGGGTTTATCCTGGGATTTTATCCTGTTTTGGGTGCAGTTGGAGCTACTCAGTGGAAACTTCTGGGCAAAAATAACCCCTCTTATGGGCACATCTGTCCTCACCTCCACTTCCACCATCCTTGGGAATCCCTTCCTTCACGTCGCTTTGCTGTTGTTGGAGCCACACGGCCTCACTCAGGGCCAGCAGCTCTCTGGATCCACAATTCCTACAGCTTGGAATTGTGTCTTACAGCAATCCATTAACTCACCTTTCCCTCAGACAACCAAAGCAACAGCAGGGAAATCATGGAATATCCTGAGTTGGAAGGGATCCACAAAGATCATCAAAGTCCAACTCCTGGTCCTGCACAGGACAAACCTGACAATCCCATTCTGTGCCTGAGAGCTTTTTCCAAGCACTCTGTCAGGCTTGGTGCTGGCMCCACTTCCCTGGGGGTTCCAGTGCTCAAAGCCCCTCTGGATGAAGAGCCTTTCCCTAAAATCCAGCCTAACCTTCCCTGACAGATTTCCAGTTGTTCCCTCAGGTCCTGGGCACCAGAGAGAAGAAATCRGTGCCTCCTCCTTTGCTTCCCCTCATGAAAAGCATTTGCAGCATTTGGGTTGAGCTGCTGAGGAAACTTGAGGAGGTTTACAAGGAAAAGAGATTCCAGAGAGGCCAAATATTTGATAGAGTTGTTTTCAGAGGCTGCAGAGAAACGAGGGCAAAAAGGGGCTGGAAAAATGAACAATGACAAGAAAACAGGGTTTTTTTCTTTGCTAGATGTGSTCTGGGTGCCTCTCCTTTTTCCTAAACAACACTTTTTAGAGGAATTTTGCACTGGAAAAATCATGGGAATGCTTTAGCCCGAGTCAAAGCTCCCAGATCTGCAAAACATTGCTCAGCCAAGGGATGACACTCTGTGTTGTGCTTCCAACCCACGCCTGGTAAACAACGGGGACAAAAGGGGCTTTGAGCTGTGCTGAGCAGGGTTGCCTCAGGCTGGAGCCTGGGGCTGCTCAGATTGGAGGATTTCTTTCCAAATCCTCCAGAACAGGGAATTTTTAGGGGTGTGTCTCTCTTTTATTAATCAATTTGTTCTTTCCTTCATCCCCTCCTACGGCGTGAAGAAACCTTTTCCTCTTATTTACAGCACGATTTCTTCCCAACCCTCTTCGGGAATTTTTATTTCCCACCCTAAAGCAATTCAAGCCCCCTCCTTACCCTGAACCCAAAACTCTTWATTTACTCATCACAAAATATTTCCTCACAAAAACAAAACAAAACAACAACAAAAAGGGGTTTGTGTTGTTCTTCTCCWGCATTCCAGAATTTTTCAGCTCTCTGAAAGCACTGAGGAATCCCAGTTGGACAGACTCTAATAATTAATATTTCATTGGGTTGGATTTAGTCTTCCTGCAGTCGTGGAGACAGAGGCTCCCCCAGCCTGCAGGAAAACACAGTCGGGAATTTTTTTTTGCTGCTTTAAAGCAAAACTGGCTGGGGTTTTTTGCTTGATTTGCTGTGCCTTTGCTGCAGAAAAACTTCCTCGTATCCATGGATAATAGAAAGGGAAAATAAATCATCCTGGGCATGGTTGAAGAATAAAGGGTTATTTTTTTTACAACATTAAAAATAAAGTAAAAGAGAGGAGGTTTAGATGGGATATTGGAAAGAAAATCTTTATTTGGAAAGGAGTGAGGCCCTGGAATGGATTTCCCAGGGAAGCTGTGGCTGCCCCATCCCTGGAAGTGTCCAAGGCCAGGCTGGAGAGGGGTTGGAGCAATCTGAGATATTGGAAGGTGTTCCCATGGCAGGGGGTGGCACTGGATGATCCTGAAGGTCCCTTCCAACCCAAACCATTCCATGATCCTGTAATTCCCACTGCAGCTCAAGGATATGGAAATATCTCCTCCTGTAATGCCAATCAACCTGGTGGCAATTACTCCTCTCCAAGACATCTGAGATGTGCAGGAAGGAGAGGAGGGTGTGATTCCCAGCCACTAATTTTGGCCAGGAATTAGGGCCAGTCGGGACCTCGGAGAGATGGGAGTCATTAGCGAACGGATGAGGCTGCCCAGAAAATTACCCCAAGMTGTGTCCTGCAAGGCAACATCCACCCCTTGGGTTTGGAAGGTGTTTGGAGGATCCTAAACAAAAAAAGGGTTGTAAAAAACGTTTTATCCTTGCTCCAGACTGCTCTGAGCTTCTCTGACCCCATCCAAAGACTTGGACAGGGATGAAGATGCTCCAGAGGCTCATCCCGGTGTTATCGCAGAAGTTGAGGAGGGAATACCCAAAACATGGGGATAATAGGGGGACAGAGGGGAGATACTGTCCTCCAAGGCATGGAAAAAGCTCCTTGGAGGAAGAATTCCCTGAGCATGGCACTGAGAGAGGCAGCACAAAGCAAACACAGAGCCCTTTCAGCGTCTGGAGCCAGCAGGATCACGTGGAATTGAGATGGAGCAACACTTCCAAATGGAATGATAAATGCCTGGCTGTGGATAATCATCAGTTTAAATACCTCAGAGACGTGTTGGACGGAGTTGTGACGTGGTCCAGGATAGTTGTCACCCTTCATCTCTGCTATCAGAGCCACCAACAGCCCAATCCCATGGAAAAATTGATCCCTGTGCTGATCCGTGTGTGTGGGCGAGGCTGAGGAGTGCTGGGAGGGAGGAGGGAATGAGATACAGCCATCAAACCTTTRAAAAAGAGGGAGAGGAATTGCCAAGGCAGGGATCCATGAGAGAGGGGACATCAGATGGTGGCACGTGACCAGTGGCCACCCCACTGTACCCCTGCCACCCCCACGACGAGATGAGTGTTGGGCCAGGCAGGAAAACCCCAAACCTCCTCTCTGAGGCACAGCAAGCTCAGAGCTGTTTCCTAACTCTTTGTAGGGTTCAGGGAAGGGAGAAAGGCCCTCGTTTGGTTTTGGGRTTCCAGAGTGACTGGCTGGATCACAGAAACCACGGAATATGGAGAGGGGAGAAGCGAGCCAGGGATGGATAAATGCATCTCTGAACTCGTGACATTTTTCTGCTGGGAGTTTGGGTGGAAAAAATGCAGGAAAATCAGCTTTGGGGGAAATACCAGCTTTTTAGGGAAACCAGGAGTTTTCCAAACCAAAAGCTGGATGGTGAAATCTCTGGAGATGTTTGGGGTCAAAATGGAATGAAAAAAAAAAAAAGTGTTTTAAAAAATTTTAATTCTCCTTTTTTTTTAGCTTTTGATGTCATAAAACATGTTGGATTTCCAGCATTCCAAACTGAAATAACTTTTGGGGATTCATGTCCTGGCCTTATTTCAATGCTGGATGCCTCAGGCTGTGTCTGCCCCACAAACTGCAGATTTTGGGATGAATCCACCCTGCCAGGACACCTGAATGGCTCCATGGAGACCCCCAAATCTTTCCAGAAGTAAATCTGAAGGATCAWCCCTTTCCATGCCTAAATGAGTTGTTTTGAATCCCAGACTGAGTGAGGAAAATAAAACCAATTAAAAAAACAAAGGTGGCAAAACTATAAAAATCTCACCCGCCTACGAGGTGGGATTTGATGAAAATTGGCACTTTTCCATAAAATTTCCATGCCTGGGGCACTAATGAATATTCTGAATTGCGGGAGGGTGGGGGGAGGACACACAACAATAACCCCCCCCACTTTTTTAGGAAATTCTGGCWGCTTTCCAGCACGAAGAGCAAGACAAAGCCCACGAGAGGGAGCTGCTGCCTCTGTCCATGGGATGCTCCAGCCCATGGAGAGCCGCTGATCCCGGAGCAATTTCCAGGGAAACAAAAAGCGAGCAGCCGTGCGAGGGATGAGCTAGCTGGGCTGGAAGCAGCCCAGGCAAGGATTCGTCCAGGCTGTGTGTCCATCCTGCTGATTCCACCCGAGCCGACAGCAGGTCCTGGCCATTCTCCAGCGTCTGCTCGCTCCCACGCGGTTTGCAATCCGGGATGATCCTGCCTTACTTTGGACTCCGGGATGATTCTGTGTTAGAACAGGAGGAATTTCCATCCGAATCCCAAAGCCCTGCAAGGWGTTAATCCAGAATATGGGCAGCTTGGAAGGGGGTGTAACCCTCTGTCCCACTCTTGGGAATGCCCAAAATTGTCAGGATGGGCCTGGCAGCATGAAGGGAATTTTATTTTCTTAGCACCCATGAAGTTTTGGGGAGGGAAGAGGGGATCAGATTGGATGGGGCTGTGCCTTTTTACTCCATTCTGGGTGATTTTTCCTGATTTTCCTATGCATTCCCTCTTTGCAGTGACTCCTTGTGCAGCTTCCTGCCCCTCTAAATTCCACTGGCTCCCTCCAGGAATGGTCACAGCCAAAACACAGGGCCACAACTTGGCCTAATAATAAAAATTCCACTTTTTCCTTCCTTTTCTCTGAGTTTTCACCCTGTCTTCAACCTGATTCCTTCATTCAGCAATTCCACGGAAGTGGAGCAGGGAAGAAGTTCTCCCAATTTTTGGGGGGAGAGGGTGGTCCAGGTGGGACTTCAAGCTTTCCCACCACTTCCCTGTGTCTGACCTCAGGAGAGTCACTCAGTGTCTGATGTGATAAAAATGGAGATAACAACTCCAGGTGACCTTAAGACTCTTTGGATCTCCGTCCCTTGGGAATGTTTCATCCAGGGATGACCTCAGAGCAGGATCAGGAGGGTCAGGCGCCCACCCACAGGGTCTGGGCWTCTCCCAGGGCCCTGCAGCTCCGTGCTGCTCCAACTGCTGGGAACGCTCCTCCTTCCCACAACCTGTCCTGGCAACGCTCCCACGTCACTCCCTCCCCCAGAAATGCTGTTCCTTGACTCACTGGAAAGCTTTTTTTGGGAGTTCTCTTAGCAGCCAGGCCTGCAGAAAGACATCCCAGCCCTCCTCCCCGTCACAAAGGAGCTCRATGTAGGCACAGAGGTGAAGATGAGGCTGGGGGGACATTGCTCAGGGCCTCGGTCACTTGGACACTGCCTGGTTTGGTGTCACCAGGGTGACAGGGTGAGGTTGCCCGACAGGTCTGGCGGGTTAAAGGACCCCTCGTTCCACTTGGAGGGTCCTGGTGGTGGAAACAGAGGAGCTCTGAGACCAGGATTTGGTCCCTGGAGTGAGGTGGGTTCCAGGACGGGATGCAGAGCCCTGTACCCTCAGAAAACCTTGGAAAGCTCCATTGATCTGCTTCCCCCTCCAGCAGCTGCCCACGCCCAGCACTGTCACAGGTTTGCCGCACAGCAAGGAGGAGCTCAGGGATCAGCTCCACCCTGGAAAATTGGGAAACTGGCTTGTCTGCTCTTCAACCAGCTCCCAGCTGGATGACAGCAGGGARAAAGGAAGATGGTGCTTTGCCCCCTCCCCACAGCAGAAAAACCCCTGAGAATCCCGGAATGGTTTCTATTGGAAGGGACCTTAAAACTTATCCCATTCCACTCCCTGCCATGGGCAGGGTCACCTTCCCCTATCCCAGGCTACTCCAGACCCCATCCAACCTGGCTTTGAACATTTCAAGGGATGGGGAAGCCACAGCTTCTCTGAGAATTCCATTCTAGGGCCTCACTACCCTCATAGGGAAGAATTTCTTCCCAATACCTGATCCAAATCGCTCCACTTTTAGTTAAAAGGTGTTTCTCTTTTCCCTATGCTTACAATTCAAAGCTTTTCCTGGACACRTGGTCCTTGCTGCAGGGTTGGATTATCTGCAGGCAGATGCTCTTCCCAAGGTTTGCTGCCTGCTCTGGGGCTGACAGGTTCAGAGGAAGCAGAGCTTGGTGGTTTTCTCCATATAACCACATTTCATTCCCCAAAATACCCCCAGCCCCCCAAGGTTTGGTGGCAGAAACACAGAGCTTCCCCTGGATGCAGTCCTGCTTCCAAGGAAACCGGCAGCAGTGGTGTTCCACATCTCCCAGGCCATTCCCAAAATGTTCCTTCCTCTCCTCTGCAGCAAGAGGGAGCTGGGTTGGAGGCTGTCCCATCAGTGTCCCCACAGACCGTGTCACCTCCCACCCCAAATCCTCCACCCCAAATTTGGCACTGCAGGAATKGGAAGAGGCAAAACACGTGAGAAAGGTCCTGAGGTTAAATCCTACAGGGAGAGGCTCCAAACAGGCAGATAAACAGCACAGGGCAGGGGGTGTCCCCCAGCTGTGAGGACACGTGTCACAGCGTGCCTGTGGCACCCTTCCCTCCCCAAAACATCCAAATCTGTCCCCTGGGCACGGACTGGGAGGAGTTTCTTGGCACGGGGCGTGTTGACAGCGGGAAAATGCCAAGTTTTTGACTGATTTACTGGTGCAGAAGTTGATTCACAGCTCTTCTTCATTATCAGAGTACTTTGTGAACCTGCCCAGTGGCTGAGAAACCCGAAGGAAGCAATTCCTGAGGATTCCTGAGGATTGCTTGGATGGCRTGGTGCATCCTTCTCTTCCCCAGAGGAATGAGATGGACCAGATGAGGTGGGCAGGAGCCATCCCACCATCAGGACCAGGTGGCAGTGAGGACAGAGGGGATGTCATGGCTGGATTTTGGCGCTGGAAGTTCCACCAGAGGCACTTGGTGCTGTGGAGGAGAGGACATTCCCAGGATGTCACAGTGAAAGCCATTCCCAGGGAGCAAGGGCAGAGCTTTTGGCCTCCAGGTGCTCAGCCAACCCCAAATTTGTTTCTGTTGGCACTTCCTTCATCCYATCTCCCTTTCAGCTTGAAGGAAAGCGGATTTTCTTCCACGTAAGGAGTCAGGGAGCATAAACCTGGGCCTGATGCCAAGAAATGGCATTGCAGAATGTTGTTGAGGGATAAGTTTCTGGAAATTTTCATGGACCTTTATCTCCACTGGAGATCCTCTTTCCTTCATCCTCCCCTGCTCCTTGAGCAGTAATTGGGCTGCAAAGCAAAGCTGGAGGGAGGCTGAGGAACCAAAAACCATCACTCTCCCATGCCTGTGACTTTGGGAATGCCTCTCCCAGCTCAAACCCRACTTTAAGGCTCTGGAAATTCTTTGCTGAAACATTTTAAAGTCCYCTCAAGACCTGGTTGTGCTTTTCCTGATAGTTTAATAATTTAGGAATGAGTCAAACACAATCAGCAGAGGGTGAGTTGTTCCTACCATGCCCTTTCCTTGGCATGCAGGTGGTGCCTGCAAAGCCAGGGTGGATTTGGAACCCTTCTGTTGTTCCCTGGATCATGTGGGTGGATTTTGATTCCCATGCCCCTCCCAGGCCGCCATCCATGAGGTTTCCAAGCCCTTGTTTCTCCTCTGGGCTCAGAGGGGATCATCTGCCAGTAGATGGATTTGATTTTGGCACTTGAGCTGCCCTCACCAAACCCCAGGGCTGGTGGGAAGAAGCCAAACCCAACTGAAATGTGCAGGGATGCACCTGGCCTGGACTAATCCCTTCCCCTCCTTCTGTCCCGCCCTCACAAAACCATTCTCTGCCTTCCCAAAATAATAATAATTAAAAAAAAAAACCCCAAACTCAAACAACAACAACACAGCCTTGAATTTTTGGCCAACCCTCCTGGGAAAATGCCCATCATCTCTTCCAGTGGAGGACATGATTGAGCTCTCAGATAGGACTGTTTGTTTCTGTGCCCTGGTGGCCACACCCATGGGGTTGGGATGGTTTCAGCCAAGATTTTTTCCTGGCTCTGGAGCTCCTCTGCCAGCATGGGCTCTCCCTGGAGACATCCTTGCTGTCCCTGGCCATGGCTGGGGAGGTTTCAGCAGGGCCATTACAYGAGGTGTGACAAGTTTCTGGACGTAACAAGGACCAGCCCAAGCTCTGGTTCTCACCACCCAACCGGGCTTTTGATGCTGTGGCAGTGGGAGTGGGGCAGGAGAGAAACCGGAGCGTCCGGATCTTCCCACACGTGGGCTGAATTTTTCCACTCTGGTTGAGTTTTTCTGCTCTCAGTTGGGATCTTCTCGTGGAAAAAAACCCGAYTCGGAGAAGTTGGAATAAATTAAGAATAGTGATAGGGTGAGGGGGGATGGATTAAAAGTGGGAAAGGGTGGATTTAGATGGGATATTGGGAARGAATTCTTCCCTGGGAGGGTGGTGAGGCCCTGSCACAGGTTTCCCAGAGAAGTTGTGGATSCCCCATCCCAGGAAGTKTCCAAGGTCAGATTGGAAGGGGCTTGGAGCAACCTGGGATAGTGGAAGGTGTCCCTGCCCATGGCAGGGGGTGGAATTCAATGATCTTTAAGTTCCCTTCCAATCCAAACRATTCTGYGATCCCATGAAAAACAGACAGATTTTCTGTGGAGCTCATCCCACATTTTCCACAGATAAAAATGAAATTATTTATCTAATTTGATTCCCCACTTTCACCCAACCTTGGAAATTCCAGCTATGGGCTCCAGTGCAGAAGATCACTTCCATGCCTGGGACACCCATCATGGAGATGAGTCAAAAACCAAAAGCACATTAAAATGGGCAGACATGGAAAATGCTGGTTCTTGTTGAAGATGACACAAAATGCAGCAGACTGAAGGTGTCTTGGAGGCCCTGCAGACACGTGGGGATGCCCTCAAAACGCCACCAGAGCCGTGTCACACCAGCCTGGCAGGTTTGAGTGACACCCTGGATCTTATGGTTCAATTTAAAACCACCCACAAAATAAACACAGAACCCCCACAGTGCTCACAGAGGTGCTGTGAAGTAAAACACAGCAGGTGCCACCAGCCTGTCTTCCTCAAACCGCAGACAAAATATTCAGTGGCAAAGATTTCGGTCKTCTTTTTGTTAATATTTGTCCTGGCATGGTTGAGATCTATCACAGGCCAGGATTTACAAAGAGGGATCAGAGCTTGTCAGGGCCTGTGGGATCATGTGGTGCAGGGGACAATCCCATTTTAGCTCCTGCATGTTGACTCCTCGTGTTATGAAACAGGATCAGGAGGGTTGGCGTTGGACAAGGGGAAATTCCCACTTTCAGTGAAAAAAACAATGGTGAATGTGGGATTTGTCAAGGAGAGGGGTTATTTCTTCCCAAATACTGTTGCAGCCAGTGGTCCCCTCCTTGAGGGGGACTGGAATTAATTATTTCTGGGGAATTCCAAGAAGATGCTGGATTTGTTTTTCCTTTCTTTTCTTCTTTTGCTCCTACTCCCAACCACCCTCTCCACTGCCCTTTTCCCCTCAGACCCTGCCGGTCTCCAACATTCCCAATCCTGGCTGTGGAGATGCCACCACCAAACAACAAACCTGGCTCCGAGGAGGATGACTCACATCCATAACTCCACAAACAGGGTGGTTACATCCAAGTGGCTTCCAAGCACCAGCCCCATGCCAGGGGACCATCCAGGTTGGGGTGTGCCCAAGCCATGCTTGTGGCCCAATGGCTTGGGTGGCGCCGGGGCCCTGCTTGATGACAGAGTCTGGATTTGGCCTTTCCATCAGGATTTTGCTGGGGGTGTGAGTCATGGAGGGTGACTCTGAGCATGATGGTGTTGTTTGATGTTGCTCCAAGCTGATGGGGCTGAAAAATCCCTTAGGATTTTGTAGGTWGAGGGAATGTGACGGAATGGCTTCGGCTCCCTGCTGGCTGCAGACCCAAAGTGTTGGAGCCCTGTTTCCTGCTGAGAATTTTAGGCTTTCTGTGCTGACAGGCACTGACCTCCAAGAGAACACTGCATTTGACCTGAAGGTATGGAGAAGGCTTCCAAAATTGAATGATAGAACTGGGATTGCAGGTGTGTGGTTTGAATTGGAGTGTGTAATATCACAGGGGGGAAAACTTAAGAGTTWAAGKTTTYAGACTATAGTAATATATRTAAAGCAAGATGGAGGTGTTATGGTGGAGGTTGGTCCTTCTTCTTGCTTTATAYATATTATTATAGTCTAAAACCTTAAAATCCAAGTTTAAGGTTTTAGACAGAAAGTSTAAAATTCTCAGCAACCAGGGTTCCAACACCACAGGACTCAAGTTCCTCAACTCTTGAGATCAGCAAGGAGGTTGATCCTGGTGCAGATCACAGCTGCTGAGTTRGATGTCACAGAATCATGGAATGGTTTGGTTTGGAAGGGATCATCTCATTCCAGCCCCAGGTGTGGGCAGGGATTTCTCCCAGTGCCTCGTGGTGCTCCAAGCTCCCACCAACCTGGCCTTGAAGCCAGCTTTGATCACCTGGTATTTCATCCACACATGGTGGATTTGGGTTACCCTGTCCATCCCAGCTGTAAGTTTGGTAGCCTCTGTCATCTGCTGTCAATCATCTAAAACTACTCATAAGTCTTACTACAATACATCTTTCACAGTTCTGTTTCTCTAAAATATCTAGTTTTATTTACAAAACCATCTTTTAAAACTTTTTTCTAACTCCATTTCTCCCTTAACAATATCTATCTTATTCCATAACATTTCTAAACCAACATTTCTTATTTTAAAATTCACATACAAATACATACTACATAAGCCTTCTAATAAACCCCAAAATTCTCTACAAATCTATTTCCCACCATCTGCCTTGGGATTGACCTGAGGAGCTGTGTCCTGCTGTTTGGAGCCTGCCAGAACAGCTGTGCCAGATGTGCTTTGGGAAAGGGAGGAATAGAGCAGGCTGCCTGCAACAGGCCTGAGTGGAAAAGACAATGTCACACTCGGCTTTTCTTTCTTTTCCATGTGTTTCTGAACCCCACAATCTCCCACTTCTGCTTCTTCACCAAACCCTGCTGCCACTGCAGGCCCAGATGAAGCAACCCAGCCTTCCCTGACCCTCCAAGGAAGGAGAAGAGGACACAACCAGACCAGCCTGGTGTTGTCTGGAGTCAGGCTGGACCTCTTGCACCATCTGCATGACTCAGGGACACGGGGAGCACCATCCCTGTCCTCCACCCTCCCACCTTATCCACGGCCCTCTCCTTCCCTCTTGGCTGCACTTCACAAGGCTGAGCTGAAACAGAGATTCCTCCCTGCACCATTGAGGGGAGCTGAGATTGGAGCCACGCTCCAGGGAGAAAAAAGGGGGGAAGTGTTGACATTGAAACATCCCTGGATCTGGCTCCATCCCATCCCCTCCATCCTGGGTTGAAACCATGCTTTGTCTGGTTCCAGTTACACAAAAAGGCCTGGCCTTGCACAAGGCATTCCCAAAGTCTGGCACAAACACCCTCTGTGGCTGCCAAGCCCCAAGTGGGTGAAGGTTTCTTCTTCCTAAAACTTCCAGGCCTTGTTAACTGTTTAATTCCCCTTGTGACACCCACTGGGTGACACCCAGCAGGTGACACCCACCTGGCCCAGTTTCTGCTGCCAGCCTCACCCTGCTGCCCTCCCCTCAACCCTGCTTTTTTCATGTCCCTGGGAAATGGTTTTAACACCTCCCTGCCGTGTTCTCCTGGCACCATTTACACTCCCACTCCCTCACTTGTCTTTGCCCTGGATTTTCTTCCCTTGCTTGGAAAAAAAAGGGATTTTGCTTCCAAAGGCACCGTTCCCTCCGGTGTCATGGTGCTGCTTGGAGCCCAGAGCCCTTGCAGTGGCCCTGGCCGTGACTGCAATGCCAACAGGGCCCAAGAATAGCAGGGATTTGGGACCTGGCCAGAGCCTGGGATGCCTCCCAGAGCCTTGGCAGCCTCCCCCGGGGACACAGGGATAGGGGTCAGGKGATGCCCTCCCCATCCAGGTTGCACAGGAGCCCCGAGTGGTTGGTTAAACTGGGATTTGGGGAATCCTGCAGCTTCCCAGCCCTTTGAAGGGCTGTTTTTAGCACCTGAACAGGGTCTGCACATAAGAAAATGTACATTTTCCACACAGSAGGGACTTCCCTCCCATCCCATCTTATTCCTTTCCCTCACTCTGCCTGTCCTTAATTATTTCCCCCCAAGCTTTGTGCGTTTGCCTTGAATTATTTTGCTTTGCACCAATATTTCTCCGCTCCCTGCTTCTCTCTTTCCACTTCTGTCTGAAATATTAATCTTGTTTATTATTATTATTATTATTAACCTCTCCTCTCTCCAATCTATTTAAAAGCTTTCTCACATTCCCACTTCCCACAGCCCATTTCTCACTTGACATTTTTTCTATTCAGCTGCACTTTGTTTTAACAGCCTCATTTATTTACTGCTCATTTATTTGTTTTAATTCCAAAGCTTTTCTTCTTTCTTGTTGTGGGCTGTGTTCAAGCCTTGTTCCCTCTTCCCGCTGAGAAGCTGTATTTTTCTGCTTGATTGGCTCCGAGATGAGCTGGATTTGGGGTGATAATTCATTTTCATTTTGGGATTTTTGATGGGATGAAAGGGAAGGAAGTCTCATTTTCCATTTTTCTAGCTGACTGAGACAATTCTGGTGTTACACTTTAAACAAACATGTGGATTAATACCTGTTTTTTCCCCTCTCTGCTCCAGCAGATCCCTTTTCCTGCCTGATGTTTTTCATGCCTGCATTTATAAAGAATCTTTCTCAGAGAGAATGTTTTTTTTCCCCAGATTATTTCTGAAATATTGTTGCTGCATTATCTGTCACGTGGGCCTTTCACATCCTCGCTAAAAGATGAAATAGTTCAAAATTCCTGCTCAAGGTCAGACCAGAGAACAGAATAGGAAACTTGGAAAACTGGGGGCTCGTCCCCCTCCACCCTCTGGACACTGAGACAGAATCTCTGAGGGTTGAAGCTGCTGCAGAAAAAAAAAGGAGGAATTGGGCAAAGAAAAAATTATTAAAAGCAAAAAATTCCTAACAGGGGTCGGGAATGGGTCCAGCTTCCCAGGATTTTGCCTGAGCAGAGCAGGAGTTGGGCTTGCTGATCCTTTTAGGTCCCTCCCAACTCAAGGCATCCCGTGATTCTGTGATTAATATGGGGAAAACAAAGAGCACCTGGATGTTCTTTCTTCTGTTTCCACACCACTTGTAACCTTACAAACCTCGGCCCTGAGCTCCCCTTGCTGATTTCTCTCTCCAAAGGGTCCTGCCAAGACTTTTTGACCACAATTTATTATATTTCTCAGTCATTCTCACTGCCATTTGTAGATTTTTAACTCCTGCAGGTGCCTCCATGCACTTTGTGCCYCTCCTGCAGCCTGAGTCATTTGGCTCCTCTGCACCCTGAGTCAAGAGGTGGTGTGGGAGCAGAAGGAGGGAGCCCAGAAAGACTGGAAAGGTCATGGGGGACTGGAAAAACCTGACAGAGTCCAGAGCTGGTCTCCAGGGAGGAACAAATATTGTCACCTGGAAACCCTGGATGGTTCTGGAGGGCAGGAGAACAAAACAAAAGCATCAAACCCCCATCCCTGCCTGGGCYGTTGGAGGCTCTGAGTGACATCTCCAGGCAGAAATAGTGGGATCAGGGGTGGAACTGGAGGATCTTTAAGGTCCCTTTCAGCCCAAACCTTTCCATGATTCCATGATTGAAGGAATGCTGCTTCTTCCTGCTTAAAGCATTTTGTACAAGGGAGATAATTCTGAATGGCTCTGGACAATCCAAAAATATTTCCTTGCCTCCTCTCCCACTTCCCAGAGATATTAAGCTCCCATTCCATGGCAGAGAGAAAGGATGGAGGGTGCCAGCAAGCAAGATGTCACCCCAGCCATGTCCTGACTCACTCCAGGTTTTGTGGCTCAGCCCAAAAAAGAGACTCCTGTGTTTGGATCAGCTCAATTACTCCACAAATTAGCAATGCAGACAGGAGCAGGCCTCGGAAAAAAAGATTGGATGGGAAGGAGAGGTAAAAAAAACATCGCTATCTGCAGCCTCATAATAGGTCCCTACGCACAAACACACCCAGCACTGATCACATCTTGGGTGCTGCCCAAATCCCAAATTAATGCAATCAAAGGAAGCCAGGGACGAGGCAGGACTGGTATAAAACCTTCCTGGGGTGCATCTTCCCACACTGCTCCAGCTCCGAGGGCACGAGGACCAACCATGAAGGCTTTTCTGGTGGCCCTGCTGGCTGCAGTCCTGTGTGCCCAGCAAGGTAAGGAGGCTGGGAGAGCCAGAGGAGAGGAGAAACAAGGAGATAAATGAGGGACAAGAGGGTTTGGCAGCTTTTGTTGCAGCTGCCKAGGTCTTGGCAGGGAATTTTTGGTGTCAGCCATGGCCAGAAATATTTGGTGTGGTTGAGTCCTCGCTCCTGGGTGGGTTCTCTGTGACCCGGAGGAGATGAATTCTGGTTTCTCACACCCTCAGATATCCAGCTCCAACCACTCACAGCTGAAGACACGACCTGAAAAACGCTGACAGGAATCAAGCAGGACTCAGGGTTTTTGCCTTTGCTTTGATTTTTGTCCCTGAATGAAACTCGAGGAGCTGTTGTGGACGAAAGCTCGGCTGCTCTTGGCACCACATCTCCTGCCAGCATTTCACTTTATTCCCCACAACTTCAATTAGGTAATGAGGCTGCTGGCAGGTATTTGAAAGCCTCAGAGCTCTTTGCTCCTAAATTGGAAGAGCTGCTAAGTGCCTGGGAGTGTGTTTGGAATGGGATGCACAACGCTCTGCTCTTGTCCTCTTTAAAAGGAGGCCCAGCCGTACCTGAGTAATTGTGGAGGAATATCCAGTTGGGAAATCCTGGCTTTGGGCACGGATTTGCCAGCCCGAGGAGCACAATTTGCACCGTTAMGGTTGTTTACGGCTGCATTTGCAAAACTCCAGCTAATGGAGGGTGGAGGGCAGACGCAGGAAAGGCTTTAGAGCAGCTCTAATGGCTCGAGCTGTTATTGTTTCCTGGCTGGAAGGGATTTTCCTTGGATCACTTAGGGAGCATCAGCACTTTCAGTCGCTSTCAGGCACGTGTTGAGGACTCGGCTCCATCTGCAGCAGGAAGTGGTTTGGGGAAATTTGGCAGAAAAGCAGATCAGGGAGAGCTCCMGGGGTCTGTAAATTGCAATAATCCTCGCCAGGTCGGGGTTTTGCTTTGCCTGCAAAGGGACAGGAGCCCCCAGATCGGGTTGGGGAGACTCCAGAGGAGAGGTGGGAGGCTGAAAATTCCCAAGTGATGGAGAAATAGKGAGAGATGGAAGGGAGAACTTAAGTTCAGTTTGCAACAAGGCTGATTTTACCTCCTGCTACAGAGAACATCTGAGCTTGCAACACCCGGCACTGGAAAAGAGCAGAGAAACAGAAAATTATTAAAGGGTTTGGGTTGGAAAGGACCTTAAAGATCCTCCAGACTCACCCCTTGCYACGGGCAGGGACACCTTCTACTGTCCCAGGCTGTTCCAAACCCTGTCCAACTTTCCTTGAAGCATCTGGGAAGGTTTCAGAGCGAGCCAGTCCTGTGCTGAGACACCCAGAGCTCCCCAGATCGCAGAGGGGAGGCCTTTTTTCCTCCTCCTTGGGATAGCTGGAGACCAAAGGGGCTTTCAGTTCTCTTTTAAAACTGCTTCTGGAATTGTTTAGCCAAGTGTCATGGGCAGAATCAACCTCAGATGACAGTTTGAATCGAGAACAAACATTGAAGGGCCACTGGGAGGGATTTTCTTGCTAAAAACAAGATCAAGCTTGATTGGAAGGGGTGTTCTGTGGAAAAAAAAAAAAAAAAAAAAAAAAAAAAAAAGCCTTCCTGGGTTGAGAAATTCAGGAAAACCAGAACCAGGGAAATCTCAGCCTCATGGAGACCCCTCCTTGGTTTGTAATTTTTCTTCACCTTCAACCAAGAGCTCTTCACCACTGGCGACAATCGAGCAGGATTTTCCTGGGAGCAGCCCAGCTGCCCMAAAATGAGGAGCATTTCTTGGAATTTTGGGCAGGAGGGAAACAATTTCCACCAATTGCGAACCCGCCGCTGGGGAACGAGAAGGCACATCTGTGTTCCAATGGCCAGCCTGGAAGTTTTACTCAATTTACTTCAGTTGTGCCCAATAATATCCCACCTTTTTTCTGGCTCTGGGATAGACCTGGCTCGTCACTGAGGAAAAATTATCACAGACAACACCCTRTTCCAGGTGCTGATAGGAATAATCCATCCATTGTCCAGGGCAGCCTCTTCCAGGGAACTCCCTTTAYTGTGGTGCCTCAGTAATTTGGCTCCCAGGGGTGTCACCAGGCATTAATCAATTCATGTCTGGGCAGGGTTTTGCAGAGGTAGGGTGAAAATATTTAAAACTGAGCTCTAGAATTGGGCCAGTTCCTCCTCTCCTTGCCAGGACTTTGCCTTTGGAGGTTGGTTTTCAACAAGGCCAATGTAGATTCTGGGGAGAAGAAAAAAATCACCTGAAAATGCTGCTCAGGCTGAAAAACATAAATTTAACCCCTTAAAATCTCTAGTCCAGAAACAAAACTTGGTTTGCTCTCTACATTTGTTTTCTCAGCTCCATTAATCAAACCCAAACTTATTTGGTTTGATTGCTGGGAAAAAATGTTCACACCAGACTTTCCCTCTTGTATATTCCAAGGCTTTTGACACTTTTTTTTCCCCAGGAGGGAATTGCTGGGAATCACTAATCTGTGTTGTGGGTGTTTTTTCCAGCTTCCTCCCTGTTTTGCTACATCTGTGACAATGAACATTCCAACTGGAACTGCATGAAAACCTACAAGTGTGAGGACAATGAGAAATACTGCACAACCACGTACAGCACTGCTGGATTTGGTGAGTCTCAGAAAATGGGATTATTTTTTCTCCTAGAGATGTTGGTGGGCAACTTTTTAAAAGGGAATTGATGGAAATTGATGGTTTTGTTGGAAAGAAATGATGATTTTGAGGTTKAAGTGTCTCAATGTGATGAGCGTGAATCCTTTGAGGTAGAAGGGACCTTCAGGATCATCTYGTTCCAGGGACACCTCCCACTAGACCAGGTTGCTCCAACCTGGCTTTTGACASTTCCAGGGATGGAGCAGCCACAGTTTCTCTGGAAAACCTGTGCCAGGGCCTCACCACCTTGTGGAAGGGCTGGCTGGAACACCCAAATTTCAGGAGAAACTTCTGTTGTTTGATCTGAGATGTTTTGGAATGGAGAATAGAAAAGGGTTGGGTGCCCATAACATGGTTTTAAAAATACATTGGAATTTGAATGCATTGAAAAAATACATTGGGGATGCATTGGAATTGCTGTCCAACAGGAACCACAGAACCATTTAGGTTGGGAAAGACCTCCAAGGTCTTKAGGCCAACCTTTGACTGGCCACCACCTGGGCAGCCAAATCTGTGTGGGTTTCAATCAAGGACTTCCCAGTGTCCCACACTTGATCCAGGACTTGTGGATTCACACCCAGCCCTGTCAAACCCCCTGTGAGCTTTAACTGAGTGGAAAATTAAGGAAATTGCAAATCCCTCTCCTCTGGTCAGCTCTTCCAACAGAATCCTAAATCCCAGCTCTCCTTTCTCACCCCTTCTCCACCCAGGCAAGGACATCGGGCACCGCATCACCAAGAAATGCTCTGTGGACTGTCCCGAGACCAACGTGAATTTCGGGATGGCCGCTTATTCCACCAAGTGCTGCAGCACCTCCCTGTGCAACTTCAGCGGCGCCAACAGCATCCGGATCAACTACGCYGTGGTCCTGCTGGGAATCGTGGGAAGCTTGATCTGTGTGCTCAGGGTGGGATTGTGATCAGGGCTGGCAGGAGATTGAGGCCACCCAAGGAGCCACAAGGAATTCCCCAAGTGAGAAACCTCAGCCGAGGGTTTCCAGCAGCGACCCTGCTGTATTCCAAGACGCCGCCTCAGATCCCAACATGACACCTATTTTTTTCCCCCACCCTGTTGTTTTATACTAATTTTTCCCCTGGAAAAGCCCTTTTGATAGCACGTGTGTGATAATTGTCAGACAAAATAAAGATTTGTGTTATTCTAGAGTGTGCTTGTTGTATCCACACCAGGACCAGCTTAAAAAATCAGCTCTGCTTCACATTGAATTCTTCTTTTTTAGYGCTTGAGAGCCTCCTCCAGGCTGCCTTTCCTAACTTTCTTCCATCCAGCAGCTCCAGACACTCCAAAGAGCCAGATGGTCTCCCAGATCCCTCTGAGATAAGGAAAGGTCAGAGATGTTTGTGTTGTTCCCATTGCAAACAGCAGTGGGAATTGTCTTCTAGATGCTGAGACAGGACCAGGAATTTGGTCCTGCTGGAATTCTCACTGGGAAGTTCTCCTGGGATCTCTGCAAGGTGCGTTGCTCCAGCTTTTGAAACAGGTAAAGGCCCCACCCCAAGATGCTGGAGATGCCCAAGGTAAGGAAAATGCTGCTGGAATCTGGAAAGGAGACCCCTGTGCCTCCTTGGAGAAGCTGCTGAACAATTGCTCCTGATTTTCCTRTGGGAAATGGGCAGGAAGAGCCTGGAAGAGGTGATGGTGTCTGAGCTGACTGGRGAGGTCTCTTTCCATCCCTTTCCAGGGTTTCTGCTGCATTTCCAGGCTTGGGGATGGTGGGAATGGGATGGAGATCCCCTTCAGCTCTTGGAGGAGCAGAACTACAGCTAAAATAGGCAAATAAAATAATCTTGGAGCTGGAGAGTATGGAAAAGTGCAGCACTGAATTTTGGGAAGGTCTTTATCGCAGCACCTGGAAAAAAGGCCTCCAGCCCGGTTTTATTTGAGGGGAATCTGGTGCTGGATTTGAGGGGAATCTTGCTCCAGATTTGAGAGGAATCTTGAGCTGGATTTGAGCAGAATCTTGAGCTGGATTTGAGCAGAATCTTGTGCTGGATTTCAGGGGGATCTGGTGCTGGATTCGAGGGGAATCTTGCTCCAGATTTGAGAGGAATCCTGCACTGGATTTGAGGGGAATCCTGTGCTGGATTTGAGGGCAATCCTGTGCTGCATTTGAGGGCAATCCTACTCCACCAGCACTGCAAATTCCATGTGTTTCCGTGCAATGGGTAGAAACCACTGTGCTGGGTGAAAGTTGTAAAAATGGGATTAGGCTTAGTCATCCTATAAARATTTAATTTCTGGTCAGGAAGGATGTTCTGGAATTTATTTCAATGGGATAACTGAAGTGGAATTGTTGTAGAATTTCTGAGGGGACTATTTCCCCAGAAATTTGGGGCTTTGTGCTTTTAAAAATCACTTTTAACATAAAATCACTTTTAATATAAAATCACTTTATGTTAATCACAATAGTTTCTGAGATGCTTCTCAAAGCTTTCATCCAACTTGAAGTTCCACATTTAGTAACAACATCTGAATTTCACAGCTACTTTTGCATTTCAGCACTTGTTTGATGAAAATTGCATTTTCCCCCTAAAATAAACAATTGTTTGCCCTTTTCATGTGATGATTTCAACCAGGTTTAGAACAAGATAAGCAAAACATTCTCCTCCTTTCCTTCTCCACTCCGCTGTGTCAAGGGAAATAAATCTTTCCACCTCACCTTCCACTTTCACCTCCAGTTAAATCCCCTGTTACTCTTCACAAAATCACCCTGAATTTCATGAATTCCAAATTCTTGTAAACTGGGATTTTARCTTCTCCTTTTTCTCAGTTCTTCTTGTGTCATTTGTGTCCTTCCTGCTCTCATGGGCTCCTTTCATTCTGWCACCTGGCCCTGCTAGGGACAAAATATCAGAGGGCCATATGGACCAGCTGGAAGATTTCAGGAGGATCTCGTGGAAAATCTGTCAAGAATCCTGCAATAAAGCTTTGAAGAAATCCATTCTGTCCCTCTCCAAATCTCAGCAGCTTGCAGGAGACAGGAGATATTTTAGGGTTTGGCATGGATGAGATTTTGAGGGAAGGGAAAAAAAAAAGCAGTGCCTGAGCTGCTATTTCTGAACCTGTCAGGGGATGCTGCTGGAGATAAATCCCAACGTGGGCTGGCTCTGGAATGGAACAGCATCTCCTCAGGATTGGAGCCCTCCGGATAGGCCCCAATAAACATGGATTTACCAYTAAAAACTCATTAAATCTATCCTGGCTTGGGGAAAATAAAATATTTTGCAATATTTTGCMCTGGCATGGAGGGAGCTTTGTTCTCCTCCTGCTGGGTGACACGAGGAGACCGACGGAGCCAAACCTCGCCCTTCCTTGGAGCTTTTCTGGCTAATTGCCACCTCTGTTCCAAATTAGTTTTGTGCTCTGCCTGTTGGGAAAGCCAAAATTCCCTTACTCATGCAGGGCTCCAGAGGGACAGTGTTTATAAGTCCAGCTTGGAGGTGTTGGAAAAACTGACATCACTTCAGGAAACCTGGCGTGTTTTCCTGGTGAGAGGAGGGCTGGAGATGGGGCATGTCAGAAGCCCAAAATATTCCATGGGAGATGGGAATCTGGGCGAGTTGGAGAGAAGGAGAAAGGGGATAAAGCAGATGGACAGCAGCAAGGGTGCTGGCAGAGGATTTGGGGCAGCTCCTGCAGCTCGGAGGGTCACGTGAGAGGATCCAGCTTGACTTTTCCTGGGATTGTGCCTCTGTTCTGTGACTCGATGGCAGAAAGACAACAGCGGGAGGGAAAAACAACAACGATCCCCAAGAAGGTGGGAAAGGTTCTGGTTTTATTGATGGAGATTGAATGAAACGTGACTTAAAGGAAAAAAGAAAAAAAAGGAGGACTAAGGAGCACAATCTGGGAATCCAATGGAATAATCCTGTTTGGCATTTGACAAATTTTATTTTTCTGAAGACTTAATGAGTTGAGATCATTGATCAGCCAGCCCCTCCTTCTCCATGTTTTAATTAGTTTGTGTGTTTCTCCCTGAGTTTTTTTTAAATGAATTTGTGAAAAAATTCCCAGCTTGTTCCATGCCACGGGAGTGGGTGTTATTTCTATTTTTTAACTTACATGGACATTTTCCTTTGCTCTGTGGAATTTATTTTTAAATAAGATAACATTTTCTCCTCATAAAAAATATCTCAGAAATATTTCTGATTTTGAACTTAAAARGGAGACAGAAAATTATGCCTGGCTCCCTATGAAAAGCAGTGGAAGGATTCTGCTCTTCTGATCTCACTGTCTTGACAATCCTGTGAGACATTTGGGAGAAGTTTCCATCCCAAATTCAATTTTAAATTTAAATTCCCTCCATTTCCATATGTGCAAGGACACGATCTCGGAGGATGCAGCCCGCACCGAGACCTGGAAAAGAAAACCTTATTCTTTTGCAGGGAAAATTGCTTTGTTTTCCTGTTTTGCTTTTCCCCCACTTCTCCAGAATTAGAAACCGTTGCAGAGTTCACGTCAGCTGGAGCAGCTGCGTTGTGAAACAACCAGGAAAAGAAGTTGTGGAGAAAAACACACCCCCCTCCTGATTTCCAAACAAACGCCCTTCTCCATACAAGCCCGGACACGCTGCTCCCAATTATCCATCATCTGACACAGCAGCCTCTGGTTATTATCTCTGGATCAAAGCAAGCACTGCAGAGGTATAAAACCTGCCCTGCCCGAGCTCTGCTTATTTTGGAGGCTCCCAGACCTCTAAAGGATGAAGCTTTTCCTCCTGGTCGTGCTCGGCGTCGCCCTGTGCACAGAAAGTGGTGAGTCCCGAAAGGATTGGGGGACCATCCCAAAACTTTGGGGCATGGCTTTGGTATTCCAGGATTTTGCAGTGTGGATGGTGAAGCTGGAGGGTCAGGAGGGAGTTATTCCAGGAGAAAGGGGACAGGGGATTTAACCCCACCTGAAGTTGGAGGGGTGATGAGGAGTGGGGGGTGAGATTCCCACCTCAGATGATTCCTGCAGACCCAGCCGAGCCCCTGGGATGGCTCAGTGGCAGCTGAGAGCTCCATGGAAATAGGGATATCCATGAGGGCTATACAGGGTAATATGTGCAGTAAATCTCKGGATTTGGCACTAAAGCCTGATTTTTAAATTTTTTTTTTTAATTGGTTGCACCTCAAACCATCATTTCCTAAATTGACAGAGGTGGTTGAGCCACAAGAAGGTGCAATTCTGGCTCCCAGCCCTTCCTTGTTGCTTCCAGGTGCAACTTTGCTGATCACAGAATCCCTAAGGTTGGAAAAGACCTCTAAGATCACAGAGTCTGATCTATTAGGAAAACATTCCATCATGGAAAGGATGATTGAGCATCCAGGCTGCCCAGGGAAGTGTTGGGGTCACATCCATGGGAGTGTTCAGAAAAATCCATGGATGTGGTGCTCAGAGCCAGGATTTAGCRCTGAACCTGGACCTGATGATCTTGGAGGTCTTTCCCAGCCTTAATGATTCCATGATTCCCAGCTGATCCCAGGTTTGGAATGGAGACACAGAATCCCGTTCTCGTTCTGATGATTGTCTGGGGGATTTTTTGGGAGAGCACTGGGAAGCTGCACTTCAATTTTCGTGGCTGAACTCTGCCAAGGACCACACCTYGTGCTCTGGGACAGGCAGGGAACAGAAGGTGCAGCCTGGAATATCCCTCTGTTTTAGGGGAATGGTTGATTTCCTCAGCTTGGGGGGCTTCTGCCTCTTTGCAAACTGAATTTTTTCCCTATAGGATTTGACCTGCAAATTCCTGGCCATTCTGGTCCTGGACTAACAGATATTTTTGGCTCCCACTTAATTTGAGGAGGGAAATGTTCCTATTGTTGGATTTCACAGGCTTGAAATGTGGAATTGTGCTCAAGCTTAGGATGTTAAGGCAAATAAAAGGATCTTTTCCTGCAGCTTTACTCCCATTTTTTTTWAAAGATCAAGGAATGAGACAGCAAATTCCTTGAGGAATGTTTTCTCTTCAGTTAGAGCAGAGCTCTTGGTGAGTGTGGAGACATCCAAAGGCAGCCTGGATTAACTCAAGGTTTGCATCTGGAAGAAATAAAATTCCCTTCCCCTCTCAGCCCTTGTTGCAACAGATACCTCAAGAAATAAAATTATAGTGTTTTTCTGTAGCTTGACCAAAATTGTCCTCCCTGACTTCAGGGTGTGCCAGTTTAGGAGCCAATCCCAGAGTTCCGGATTAATTGGTGAGTCAGAAATCTCTGGAGCACAGAGAGAGGTGGAAAAATTCATCCTTGAGTGGCGCTTCCCCCTTCTCCTGCCAAGGAGGCTCCCAGGGCAACTGGAGTCTGAAATTAGGAGCTTTGGGAGGTTGGGATGAAATGGGATTTGGGTGTGGAACCAGCTCCCCCGTTTCCTGCACTGATTCAGGAAGTTTTCCTGGGAATGGGCTTGGATTAAAGATGCTGCATTTATTAAGGATTAAAGTGAGCTCTGTGTCTGGAAAATCCAGTTTGGGAACTGCGAGTTTCTGTGAGGAAAGGGTGGTTCTCARTAGGGTGGAAGTGAAATATCCCATATTATATTCCATATAATAGAATTTTGCATGAGAAAAGAGAATGAAACCAAAACACTTTGGACAGGGACTATATAAAGGAGGGTCCCAGACTTGAACATATAAATTTGTGCCTGAAAGGTCAGGACAAGGGAAGAGCCAGGTAGGACAAATGGAGCTCCTGGAGATGGGAATGACCATGATAGGAAGCAAACTGAAAAAGTCTGGATCTGAAGTCAAAGAGAGCCGGGTGCCAAGTCTGAGGCTTTTGGAATGACCATGGGAATGGTGGGAGGTGGGATCTGAGTTGTCTGGTGGCCTCTGCTSAGTGCCAGTCAGTGAGGGACAACAGAGGAAGGGAACGTGAGGGCAGTGGGCCACAAGAGGAAAGGCCATGGGAAAGAAGGGGACGTTGGCAGGAGTGGGAGAAGAAGGCAGAATTTCCACACAGGCAGAGGAAGAATAGGGAGCTAAAAGCAAAACAGTGATCCTGCGGTCATGGGCTGAGCTGGAGCCAGATCTGGACTAGAAGGACACTTAAGGAGCCAATTCTGGGCTAGCAGGACACTCAAGGAGCCAATTCTGGGCTAGCAGGACACTCAAGGAGCCTGTTTGGGCCAGAAGGACTTGTCCAAGGTCAAATGAGGGCAGTGGTGAGGTTGGGACATCACTGACAAAGCCACAAAGAAACCTGGACAAGGGCGAGGAGTGAGGAAGATGAAGAGCAAGGAAGGCAAAGCTAAAGGACAAAGCTGCCGCAAGAATTAGCTGGGCATTAACTTCCAGTAGCCAGGGATATTCTTGAAATGAGGATGAGTTTAATCCCTGGAGGGTGACATTGCAGCGAGATAAACAGATGAGGAGGAAATTCCCCTTATCATGCAAAGAATCCTTCCCCAAGGATCTCTTTGCGCTCAATGATGCTTCAGCCTCGTCGAGTGCCAGCTGTTCTCATTCACTGATTTCAGCAAAGCACTTTGCAGATGCTGAGTGTTCCAGATGTGCACGTTTTGTGGAGCAAGGAAGTTATTCCCCACGGATGGCTGGGAAAAGGAATCTGCTGCAGCCAAGGCAGGGATTTGCTGAGCCCGGACTTCTGCAGATCCAAGATTTTCCTCCTGGCACGGGAGAGCTCTGAAAATTAACCCATATCATAGAAAGGTTTGGGTTGGAAGRGATCTTAAAAACCATCTCATTTCAGTGTTTGGTATTCAGAACAAGTCCTAGACAGCTGCTGCCTTTATATTTTCTGTCTTTTTATTTTTAATTTTTTTGTTTTGGTT
>JACDOX010000050.1:581029-592715 GCA_014549065.1 Cardinalis cardinalis
TTTTTCCAGGGTTTTGCTGGATGACCTGAGTGAAAGAACCATTCTGATACCCACRTAGAATAAATCATAGAATCCTGGAATGGTTTGGGTTGGAAGGGACCTCAAAGATCATCCAGTTCCACCTCCCTGCCATGGGCAGGGACACCTTCCACTATTCCAGGGTGCTCCAAGCCTCATCCAGCCTGACCTTGGACACTTCCAGGGATGGACCAGCCACAGATTCCYTGGTCCAGTGTCTCCATACAAGAACCAGTGGCCCGAAACTAAGGCTTGGAGAGGCCAGGTCGGAAAGAAAACCCAAGAGCTTCACAGTAAAAGTGGTGGGAGATTGGGCTGCTCTTCCCAAAACCACAGTGGAGATGCCAGATGTTTTAATGGATTCAAGGAAGAGTCAACCAAATATTCAGAGGAAAGATGCCTGAAGGTTCCTAAATGAGCAAACCACAGCTGTGGCAGCAATTTGAGCTTAATCTGGCTCCTGGAGAGTCCTTGGCACCAAGTTTAACCCATGCAGGAATTTTTTGCCTGTGGCCACTGGGCTTGATGGATCTTCCATCCATCCACCCCTAGTTCTGTGCTCCTGAGGGTATTCCCAGAGGTGCCTGATGGATGTTTTTGTACTTCTTTTGCAGCTTTCTCCCTGACCTGCTTCACGTGCAAGGATGCAACTTCCAACCTCCATTGTCTCAGCACCACCAGATGCTCGGACCACGAGAAGTATTGTCTGACAACCTATTCCACCGCAGGAACTGGTGAGTGTGGAGCTTTCCCAAGGCCCTGAGGACAAGGTGGGGCTCAGATGGTGCTGACAGCTCATCCTTCTCCCACCAGGCAGTACAATGGAGGAATTAATGAGGATTTTAGCATGTAGAGAACAAATCTTGGGAAGGTGGGAACTTGGCCTGGGTCTGTTGCAACATATCRTAAAAATACTTCTGATTAAACTCAAAATTAAAATACTGCTGATTAAACACTCTCAGGACAGGGAGATGCTGGAATAAAAATAATTTTTTTTAATTGTCCCTGCACAAACTCATTGTCTCAACTCCAAGCTCAAGTTTATGCCCATGAGATGGTGGAAATGGAAAGTGCCCAGTGCTGTAGAAGGAGCGATCCCAAGSCACAGTGCCAAAGTCTTGCAATCTCACATTGTACAAATAAGTCCCAAATTCTTGCCCTCAGCTGGCCCCGAAACCAGCAAAGGATTTCTAAGGCCTGGAGAGGGTGTCTGTAGGTCACACATACACAAATAATGATGGAATGTGATAAAACGCAAGGGAAAACCCAACGGCATCGAGGGCAGAATAACAAATTCCCCAAGGGATTGCACGGTCAGGCTATGACTGAAACCTGCCTTAAAAAAAAAAAAAAAAAAAATTGAGATGAAAAACTGAACTTTTCCTGCTATTTTCTCTCCCTCCCACGCCAGGCAGTGACCGGAGCCAGCGAATCACCAAGAAATGTTCTGCATTTTGCCCAACAATTGACCTGAACATCGGCATAGCTGGAGTCGCCACCAGCTGCTGCGAGAGCTCCTTGTGCAACATGAGTGGGGCCAGCAGTGTGAAAACCAGTTCCACCCTCCTCACCCTGGGGGTCCTGGCCAGTCTCGCCTGYATCCTCAGGATGGGTTTTTGAGGGTTTTTTGGGGGGGGAAAATGAGCTGCTTGGCTTTGCATGGCATGGTTCAAGCTGCGATCCATCAGGTGGGAATGATGCTCTGTGCCTCCTACCTGGAAGGTCACCTCCCATCAGGAGGTTTTTTTTTTGCTCTTTCCACGCTCTGATGATAACACAAAATGATATTTGGGAGAGAAAGGGGTAAAATGAAGCCCTGCACGTGCAGAATGGCCCCATGTGGCCACCATCTCTCCCACTCCTGGCATTTATAACTCCGTGCATTTTTTGCCTTTCATTTTATCCCCGCCATTCTCTTGTGCCAATTTTTTTTTCCCCATTTTCCACCCTATATCATTTTGCTCTGAGAAAGCCTTTAATATTCCAGTTGTTAAACAGAAACTGGGCACAATAAAGTGTTATTTTATTCTATTGTGTGGCTGCGTGGTGTGGCACACTGGGCCTAGCTGCTGGATGTATCCATGTTTTGGGATAAAAGCGGAGGCGTTTTCTTCTGCAAGTTGAATGGGAATAATGCTGAAATATATTAAAATTACTCTGCATTCACTTCAGGAAGCCTCTCCCCAGATTTTATGTTTTCTGCACTGGCAGAAATGGCATTTTTTTGACTCCATTTAGGAATAAACTGAATTCTATTTATCTTCCTTTCAATTCCTCTCCTGGGTCAGCTGCCTGGAAGGAAACGGCTCTTGAGCTCTCCAGAAAACAGAGGGGACAAGGCAGGGAAGGGATCTGGAGCATTTTCTTTAAACTGGTTTAAGATCTCCCAGTGGAAGTTCCTTTAGAAGCATTAGGATTATTCAGAAAAGGGAGAAAAGTATCTTGCACCATGCTTCAAGGAAAATCATAGGAAAAGACAGATGGTTTCTGTAAAGAAACCTAGAATTTTTCAGACTCATCTGCGAAAAAATATTCACACTGCAAATAAACCTTTTATGTTTGCTCATCMAGTTAAAATTGAAGGGACTCATTATCCTGCTCTGCCCTTCCTTGTGGATAATCTTAGGAATGAGAGGTTTGCTCCTTCTAACCCTTCCAGGGAGGCTGAACTGCTTTCTCCTGGGAGGAAGGACCTCTCCACAAGGATCATCCTGAGGGAGATCTCCCAGAGAGACCAGTTGGGTGCAGTTCACCCAGCTGGTTTTCTCTCGCTAGGCTCCTTGCACTGCTCCATTTGACAGGCATTTTCTGGGATTAGAGGAACAACAATGCTCGGGAACAGCCACATCTTTGTTCTTTACAAACCTGGGCTCATGGCTCCAGCTCATCCCAATCTGCTCTTACCCGTTCCTGTTCACCTTCCTCCCATCCACGTCCAACTCCAGCTCTGCATTCCCTGGTTATTTTCTCTCCCAGATTTCCTTGTTGGCTTCTTCCTCCAGTCTTACCCTGGGGTTTTCCATCCAAATTCTATTTCTTTCTTCAATTCATTGTTTCTTCCTTGATGTAAATGCAAGATTAGCGAAGGATACTTTGATTTTGGCCATGAGTCTCCCCATTCTCCCCACAGATTTTGTTGTCTTTCCCAGCTGAGTTGGCTCCATCCATCTGCCCAATTTATTCTCCTCACCCTGCATCCTTTCCTGCCAAAGTTAGGGATACTCAAGTGACACAAATCCAAAACCCCCAAACAAGCCAATTTTGTGACCTTGGCTGGCCATATTCTGCCCCACACCCCGCTCCTAACATGGTGACAACTGAACTATTTGGAATAATCTTCATCCCGTGCCATCCACAAGTTCAGGATTCCTCAGGGACAATGGCTGGCACAGGGAAAGGCCAAGACGGGGCTGGTACGGCCTCAGGTCTTGTTCTGCTAAGCTTGGGAGTCCAGACCTGCCCTTGGCAGCCAGGTTTAAAATTAAGGTCATGTCTTGAGCTGCCTGAACTTGGCAGGTGCCTCTGTTTTGGGATGGGAAGGATCCTGGCATGGCAAAGGGGATGGAAGCACGTGGGACACCCCCTGGAGCTGTTGCATGGAAAAGTTATAAACAACCCTGGAAATCCAGAASTGCCATCCCTAAGGGAGCAGCTCCATCCTGGCTGGCTCCTTCTTGCCTAATTTCCCCCTGACCCCACAGGTTTTTCCCTAGTGCCCAACAAAAYGCATCCATGTGCTCCAAAGCTGACCCATGTCCCAAAGCCCTTTTCTGGAGGCGGGAGCAGTAACTTCCCTGAGGCACAGGAGGGCCTAAAAACATGAGAGCTCCTGTGGTGAACCCTCCCCTTGGATTGTTGTGTAAGAGGAGACTCTGCCAGCCTTCCCGAGAAATCCTGATTGGCACCTCCCACGCGGGTGCTGCTCCCTAATTCCAAATCTTTCCATCACCCCGGGTTTCTGGTGCCTCCCATGGCTGCACACTCCTCACATGGGAGTGCGGACCTGCCCCATGAGCAGAGACATCTGTGATGCCTGGAGGGCTTTTGGGAAGGAGATGGGAGCCTCATTCCATCCAACTCCAGTAGCTGGGATTGATCCTGAGAGGTAACTGCCTCTCTCTCCCTGTGGATTATATGAAAGTCATTTTTCAGAGCTCTGAGTCACTGCACCAGGACCTGGATTGGCTGAGGAGGCCTTTCCCTGCCTGAATGAGGCATCTGCAGAAGGTGTTTAACTTTGGCCCTTCTTTTCCCTCTCTTGGGGTTTTCCCACCATTGGTTCTGAAGGTTCTGTGCTGCCTGCTGCTCTCCTTGAATAATTCCCCTGGCTTTTCCCCCGCAACTTGAAATTTCTCCCCCTTTTCCCTGTTTATTTGCCCAGATCCAACACAGTGCCTCAATGCCAGAGCAAGAGACAGGATGGATGCAAGAGGTCAAAGCAACACCCTCAGTGGGTCTAAAAATCTTCTGGAAGCCATGGAAAGGGACAAAACCAGCCCTTTTCCCAAAGCTGACTGCTGGTTCCTTGTCACGGAGCCAACCTATGGCTCCAATTTGAGTCCCCTGCCAAATCATGGCTCCAATTTGATCCACTTTAATTTTCCTGAATGGACAATAAGATTACTCCAGAGAAGTGACTCAGCTTCCTTGGGGATTTTTTCCCCCCAGTTGTCCTCAATTTACTCCTCACTTGGTGTCCCTGCTCCAGGCCCTTCTCCAAGCTGTGATCCCGGGCTGCAGGAGACACCCTCTCCAAACAGGATCCTTGAGTGATGCCTCTGAGCGTTTTTGAGTTTTGTAATCTCCCCTGTTGGGAAATAAATCTCTTTTCCATGCTCTCCATGCACCRGGAAGAGGGAATGCTCCAGCATTCCAAGGTACCTCAGAACCACAGTACTAAAGAAGAAATTCATGTCCTGGAGAGAGCTCCCAGAAAACTCAGCAAATTTCCCATTTCCCACCCAAATTTCTCTCCTTAGTACATATTTGTTGGATGTGCTGGGAATGCTTCAGCCTCATTGCTCCTTCAAAGTCAAAGTCCAAGTCAAAGTCCAAGTCCAAGTCAAAGTCAAAGTCAAAGTCAAAGTCAAAGTCAAAGTCAAAGTCAAAGTCAAAGTCAAAGTCAAAGTCAAAGTCCAAGTCAAAAAGTCAAAGTCTAAGTCTAAGTTGACTTGTGCTGATCCTATTCCCAGAAAATTCATGTGGGAATAAAATGGATGTTGGAAAAGTCAACAAAGCCAGGTTGGAGGGGGCTTGGAGCAGCCTAGGATAGTGGAAGRTGTTCCTGCCCATGGCATGAGGTGATTTTTAAGGTCCAAGGTAGTTTTTAAGGTCTCTTCCTACCAACCCACTCTATGATTCTATGGAAAACAACAGAAGCTGGGATATGGAGGGGGAAAGGAATAAACACAACAAGTTTATGGGATAAATAAGACCAAAAATAAGGGGGAAAAAATGGTTCTTTCAGCCTCACTTCAAAATGCCAGCAAGGAGCCACACCCACTAATGAGGGAGAAAAACCTGTTTACAAAACACTGGGGCAAAGGACCAAGTTGTCCTGGGTGAAGCACAAGGCTCAATTTGATCATCACCACTGACCTCACCAACCTCCAAAACCCAGGGAATGTCAGTTTGGACACAGGGCTTGAACAACCCTGGAATTCACCACCTGATGATGTCATTCTGGGATCAGGAGGGCCTGAAAAAAGTGTCAGAAAATCACATGGATCAGTAAATCATCTAGGGTTGGAATGATTCATGTTAGAAACAAAAATACCCTGCTGATGGCTACGTGCAGGGAATTGCCAGTTAAGTTATTCCATAATTGCCAGAAAAAGCRGGGTTTGACAATATTTTCCTTCTGCTGTCCAGGACTAATCTTGTTTYAGAAGAAGCTCTGTGGACTTGGCAGCTCGAGCTCTTACAAGATGCATCTTGAATGAGGGTCTCTATCCCAGACTGTCAGGAACAGATTTTAAGGAATTCAGAGGAGAGGAACAACACAGAGGAATAAAAGCAAAAGGATTGATTTAGGAGGAGAGATTGAAAAAATGACACTTTGAGGGATGGCTCTTTCCAGAGCAGAGCTGCAATTCCAGGGTGCCAATTTGTGGGCTTGGAAATGGAGGCCTGATTTCGAGAAACTGTTGGGTGTGGAAAAAAAGCAGCTTCTCTAAAGAATCCCTRGATAGCAGCAAAACTTCATTAAATCAAAATTGTACAAGGTATTGGAGGATTACAAGCGAGAAAAAGAGCRAGCAGAGGGATTAACCAGAGGAAAATTGATAAAGAAATGAAGACTGACGTGAAAATTTGAGGAAAATCTTCTGTTTAACCAACCATTAGCTAATTTAATTTAGTGTAAAACACACTGATTTTGAGGCAAACCAGCTTAGGCCAGCTGAGAGGCTGAGTCTGTTGCTGTTGAATAATTAAAGCCAATGAATGGTACAAACCCTGGAACATCACGTGCTGTCTATGCAAAGGGACCAGAAAAATTCATTCCTAGGACAATCTCCCCGTGCCTCCAGGCTCTGCTTTCATCAGAGCAGTGGCTCTGGAAGGGAGGAAAGGAAAAAATTCAGAGGAGGAGAGAGCAGATCCCGACTTCCCATCACTCACACGACCGGAAGAGCAAGAAATGTGTGGCTGAGAGGGCTTTTCCCCAAGGTGCCAGCCCTTTCCAAGGGCCCTGGTGTGGAAAACTCCCACACACGAACATTCCACACCCTCGGGTTGATTTCATGTCCACCTGGAACCTGTAAAACTGCTGCTGTTGTTGGGCTGGGGTATAAAACCTGCCTTCCAAACAGCTTCCCAGTGCTGCTGGGAGGATCTGCTGGAGATGAGGACTCCTCTGGTCACCTTGCTGGCTGCTGTGCTCTGTGTGGAACAAGGTGAGCCTCTCCTGCTGCTCCTACTTAAGACAAGGATTAGGAGGAAGGTGGTGACATTTTTTCCAMATGGCAGAACTCTAGAGGGCTGTCACCAACTTTGCAGTTTTGTGATGGTGTCACCAATGTCCTTTTGCACCTAAATCAGTGATTTGATGCATAAATAAGAATCTGAGGAATTGATTCTTCTTTCCAGTGCTGGAGCTCTGGTGGTGCTCCAACCATTAAATCCACACTGTAGTCCTTGGGATCTTCCAAAAGGAGGCAAGCTGGAAGTGATAGAAAGTATGACAAAATGGGTTTTTTTCCCTTAATAATTTTAAAATGTTGTTTTTTTTTTTCCTTAATAATTTTTCAGTTTTCGAGTATTTTAGAGACTTTTCTGTCCTGCTGCTTCCTCCCTCATAGTGGTTTGCCACGTGTCTTCCTAGAAAATGCTACACTGGGAATTTTTGTAGATTAAATCAGCGGCAGAGGTGAAAGAACTTTTCATGTTAAAGGCATCCTGGTCCCAAGTGTTGTCCTCCTTCTGGGAGTGAGACACACATGTTGCTCCATCGCTCCTGGCACGTGGGAATGATGACCAGAGTGCCAGAATTTCCCCCACACATTATGGTTTCCCAGAAACCACGATACGAATCTGGTTGAGAAAGAGGCGTCTAATTAATAAATTATCACTGATGTATCAACCCCCTACTCCTACATCCTTTGGAATGGTTCTCCAGCGTGCCTGGAAGAGCAGGACCTTCGGCTGGTTTTGGGTGTGGGAAAATGACTATTCATTATTAAAAAAAAAAAAAAAAAAGATTTAGTGCCCACAATTCCTGATTGAAGCAAAGTAACATGGACAGAAGAGGATAATTTTCAAAGGCAACGTCCTCAGTGTGACCCAGGATGAATTGGAAAGCTCACGGAGATCCAGGATCACAGGTTCATGGTGGGATTCTTCACCAGTGACATTTGATATTGGCAGCAGATTCCCAACGGATTTAAGGACAGGCTTTTACACAGCACATTTCTGTGGCCCTGAATATGAGATTTCAGCTTTCTGGCCTAAAACAGGGACAAAGGAAAATGTGGAAACTGACATTTGATCCTTCTCAGGTATCCTGGGTCTCACCCAAGACCCTAATGACCAAATTTTGGTCGAAACTCTTGATCTCAGCYGATCAAAGAGGGTTTTTTGCCTTTTCAATCCTTAAACTCACTCTTTTGTGAGTTTTGTGTCCATCAAAAATTATAAAAGGTCTCCATCCTTTTCACAGAATCTTATTAATGATGGAAAAGACCTCTAAGATCTTCAAGTCCCTGCTGCAATGTTGGACAAGACCAGACAGATATTTGCTTAAGGTGTCCCTGAGAGTTTCCAATAAGGAAGATTCCACAGCCTGGAATTGCTCAGAGACTGTGATCCCTTTAGGAATTTGATTTTAATATCTCTTAGCAGCTGTTTTTGTTCTGTTCTCCCATATTTCCACCACAGGACACATAAAATATTTTATTACTTTCTTCTTTGCTGCATCTTTTTTCTTGCATCATGAAGAAGATTCCTGCGACTTCCCTCAGCATATTCTCATTTTCAACAAACAAACTAAACCCTTCCAACCTTTCTGCCAAGATCACATTTCCAGGATCTCTGACCTTCTCTCCTCCCTCTCCTCTGGTCCCTCTCCAAATGCTCTGCATTTTTGGAAGTGCTGCAGAGAGATTTGGGCACCAGGGCTCCAGCTGAGGCTTTGCCAGGGTGGAAAGGCCACTTCATGTATCTTGCACATGACATTTCTGCCCGTGTCCCCTTGGGTGATGCCTGTTTCTGTGGCTGGAATGTGACACTGTAGACTCCTGCTGTTGCCACTGTGGTTCTGAATTGTGACTGAACCAGTTATTTGTCACTCTACATTTAAGTGTCTAAGTTTTATCTATTGTAATTTATTTATCTTGGTTTAATTGCATCCAATCTTCTTTTTCACTCTTTTATTGCATCCATCTGTCAAAATCACTTAAAATCACAGGGATGGTTTGGGTTGAAAGGGATTTTTAAGATCATCTCATCCCAACCCCCTGCCATGGTCAGGGACAYCTTCCTCTATCCCAGGTTGCTCCAAGCCCTGTCCAACCTGGCCTTGGACACTTCAGGGATGGAGCAGCCACAGCTTTTCTGGGAAACCTGTATCAGGGCCTCACCACCCTCATAGGGAAGAATTCTTCCATTGCTCTAGTTGGTTTGACAAATAATCCTTGGGAATTACCCTCTGAGGGTGTTTTCATGCCTGCCTTTGCACTTATTCCCTGGAATTTTCAGTAGTTTGTGTTTCTTGGGCTTGCTTGGGAACAACATCATGCAAAGTTGTTGCAAAAATTCCTTAAAACCTTCTTGAATCCCCTCTACTCTGCACACGAAAATTCAACTTCTTGTAGAGGAGAGTGACACCAAAAACGGTGCACAGGATCAACAGCTGGGGACTTTTTCCTTCCTTCCTTCCTATCAGAAACTTCTCATTTCATGGTGTGACCTCTGCTGTCCTTCCACTTTCTCACTGCCAACTTCTTATCAGGCAAAAGTGAGCTCACAGGGACGTGTCCTTTAGTTGCTTTTGCCCTTTCCAAAGTGACAGACTGGCCCCAGACTCAGCAGGAATTCAGACAGCATTTGGCTTTGTTTTCCACCAAAAATTAGCTTTGTTTTTAAAGGAACTCAGTCACAAAACCCCACACTTTGCTCTGGGTGATTCACAAGCTCTGAACTCAACCACCACTATTAAACCTTTCCATCTGCCTGGCTGGGGAGTGCTCTGCACATATTTTGGGGTGGTTTTGTTCTTCTTATGATGCCTCAGGGTTTAGCTTTTATGTTTTTCAGATTCTGTACTGCTTTAGTGTGTAGTTCTGGGCTTCATATTGGGGGGCCAGGCTCTCTTTGCAGAGTAGGGAGACAAAACAATTCCTTCTCTAGCTGGGGACCAAGGACAGCCAATCCAACTCTCGGCCCCAAGTGCATAAACAACGGTGGACTTAAGAGAGAAAAACAAGAAGGATGGGACTTCATAAGCTAAAGCTGTAATTGGACAATTAACTCCAATATGCTAATGGACCAGAACTGATAAAAGAGAGAAAYCCTGTGACCGGTTGTGCATTTTGTGACCATTTTGGTTCATCTCRGGTGTAGCYCTGGCTGGGCTCTTGYRCTGCCCAAGGTGGATCCATTGAGGCCTTCTAATAAATCCCTACTTTATTCTTTAGCTCTGTCCAGTCTCTGTTCTAGGTCAGCCTTCACAAGGCATCACTTCTTTTTTTTTTTACTACTTTCCAGAGGTCTGGCCTACCATATTCTGGTTTTGAGGGCAGACACAGACATTCTCAACAGGAAACGCTGCGTGACCTTCCTGCCAGTCATCTGCCACTGCTGCAGATGTAGGAATTATCTCACCAAATCTGCCTTTAGCACTTAAACCAAGCTTTTGGTTAGGATTTTCCATTCATTCCTGATTTTATGCTAGAAACAGGAGTTTCACAGAGCATCTGAGGGCTCTCACCAGGCCTCCTAGAACTGAGGTTAGGCCAGTTCAGTGACGTTCAGGCACAAAAAAAGAGATGTGACAGCAGTCTCTGAGCCAGATGAAAGAGAAGTAGGACACTGGGCATTGTCCACCTCCTCAAAATGCTAYGGGCATCTTTAAATTCTCCCTGCCAAGCCCCGCCCAGGAGAAACCCTGAGCAGTAATTGGCAATTCCCGTGGCTGAGCCCTTAGGACTGAGCTGCTATGGCTCAGCAATAATCTCCTTCATAAAGGCCCCCAAATCCTTGAATTCTGCTCACATCTCCTGCTCCCAGGGATTGCAAACAGATCGATAACACTTCGCAGCCTGAGCCAGAGGAGACAGAGAGGGATTTAGCGCTGCTGCCACGGGTCAGGAGATAAAGAAAGTCAGTGGTCATTCCCACAGAAACATTCCTCAGGCTGTAAGGAGGGAAATGGAGATCTCTGCAGTGGGGTTTTTGTGGCTTTTAAACCTTGTAATGTGCTTTTTCCCCCCTTTTTTTTTTTTTGCCCCAGTTTATCCATTCATGTGCTACACCTGCCAAGAACAGGAGTCCAACAAGGACTGTTTGACCATTTCCATGTGTGCCAAGGAGGACAAACACTGCGTGACCATCCGGAAGGACGTCGGGACAAGTAGGTTTGGGAACGGGAACAACACCTTGTTTGTTTTGTAGGAGAGCAGTCCCAGGAATGGGATTTCATCCCAATACAGGAACAACAGGCCTTGATGACCAACTTTTAGGAGACACTGACCTTGTGGCTGCTGCAGTGTCCAGACAGACTTGATATTCCTGCTGGGAACTGGGGAAATGATGAGGACACAGGGAGCAGCACCAGGGAGTGGATCCACACCTGGAGCTGTGCATGTTTCACTCCCAGAAYTATTTCGAGAAGTGTTTTGGCCAAACCTCACCGCGGCTGACTCCCTGTGCCAAACACAATCCTTCAGGTCTGTCCTGGGGGCTCTGTGCCCTCAAAGATCTCCACGTGCTCTTATTCCAAATCTCAGGTCATGCAGAACATTCCCCCTGTGTTTATGCTGTAGGAAAAACCATGCTGGTGGGAATGGCCCAGCCTGAGCATCACTTCAGGCAGCTGCAGCTGAGAGCCACAGGTGCTAATTCCACATTAGGWCTGACACAACCTAAAAACGTGGAGCCCAGAGAAGTCCTGCTTGGACTTGATGATCTTAAAGGCTTTTTCCAACCTTAACAGTTTCAGGATTCTATGGCA
>JACDOX010000050.1:593075-633733 GCA_014549065.1 Cardinalis cardinalis
AAAACTTGTTTCTAGCTCAATCTCTCTCTCAACAATGTCATCTCTGTTCCACAGCCTTCCTAAGTCAGCACACTTTATCTCAGTGTTTGCATACAGATGCGCAGGACTGTGTGAGCTTTCAGTCAGGTTGTGAGAATTCATTACAAATCCATTTCTCACATCTCCCCCTCTGTTTTTGGATTGTAAAAACTTTTTTGATGGTCTTATTTCTCGTTTGTTGTACACAGTGAAATATACAAGTATACAATTCAGTATAAATCCACTTCTCACATCTGCCCATGGATGATTTTTAAGGTCCCTTCCAACCCAAGCCAATCCATGATTCTATTATTAATTCCATGAAATTTGCCTTGAGGATTTGTGCCTRGCCTTTCTTTACTCACCAAAACAGATTTAGCCACAGAAATATTTAAACAATTATTTTTMATTCTCCTTTTTCTCTTCTTTCCTCCACTTTTTTTTTTTCCTGCACTAGAGCCCAACAAGCCTAAATACGTCATCTCCAAAATGTGTTCTCCAACGTGTCCAGAAACAGGTCAGCAACAAATCCAAAGCTCCCAGAATGTTTCCTGCTGTGAGAAACCCCTGTGCAACGTGAATGGAGTCAGCAGCAGGCAAAGCAGCCACGGAGTGATGTCCCTGGGTGTCCTGGCCAGCGTCACTTTCATCTTTACATACGGATTGTGATGGGTTTGGAAGAGCTCCCTGCGATGGCTCAAATAAAAGTGTTGTTCTGGGATAATTTTCCACTCTCAAAGATTCGTGTTTTGCAGTTAAGCTTCCCCCTGGGATATTTGAGAGAGCCTGGATAAGTCAGGTGCTGAACTCTCATTGATTTCCTGAGCCTGCCTGAATCCAAAGTGTCCCCAGACATCAAACTCACCTAAGAAAACATATAGAAAATGGCCTTTTTGACATGTTCCAGCTTCAAATCATTATTGCTCCGAGGAGATCCTTGAAGGCATAGTTTTGTCGCTCACTTTCAAAGCTCTGTGAGGGAATAACATCCCACCCTGCAATGGCTCCACAGTTGTGTCAGCACAGGGGATGATCAGTGAATTTGTTCACAGTCAGTTTGGGCTATCAAACATCTGTTTATAAACAAGCAGGTGGAAGTAAAGCTGATTTGTGGCAGGGTTGTGGACTTTTCTCCAGCCTCAGTGGGGAGAAATTTCTGGCTCCTCAGGGTCTTTCCTCTCATTCCCATTTCGAAATGAGCTTCTCTCATCAGAGAAAAGGGGGAAAGGCAGAGAGGGGAATATGTGGCTGAGAGAGGAAAGGCAGTGGGAAGGTGGGAGGGAGAAGGGAAGGAATGGGGAGAGCCCGCTGAGCTGGGAGTTGCTCTCACACTGCCTCCTCATGGACCTCATCCAGCTGGAAAAGACATCCCCGTATCTATTCCCCTCTTCTCCCCCAGGGCCAAAACAACCTCACACAGCTGTCACCAATCCCTGTCATTCAGAGGCTGTGAGAGGCTTTCCACAGAGCCACGTTCCTGGCAGAGAAACCATCGATTGTRTTGAGCTTTGTTTGGTTTTGCTCTCCATGCTCTCTGCTCCCTCCTCTCCCCGCAGGAGCTGCAGCTGAGGGGACACAGAAAAGCTCTGTAGGAGGCCTGGGGGTGTCACAGAGAGAAGAAGAAGGGCAGCCAGCCAGGGACTCACACAAACAGATCAGAGCTTCTTGGGTCACAGCCCCAGCTGCAAGCTCCCGTTCCTGGAAAACACACAGAAAAAAAAAAAAAAAAAAGAGAGAGAGAAAAGGAAAAGCGGGCAGCATCCCCAGCTCAGTTGTGTCCTGGGAGAAACCAGAGCTGGTCCAAACAATTGAAGGGTGTCGGGGTTTTTTTTGTTGTGTTTGATGGTTAAATGAGATCTTTGCTTTCTCTGAAGCATTGCCCTGGAACTCTGCTGGGTTTTGGTTGCACATGTGGATTCTTGAGGCATTTCACAGTGCCTGGATTTCAGTTTTCCAGGAGGACGAAAGATTCCACATCAACTTCATGTTTTGTGCTGTGAGCTCTGGATCTGGTGACTGGTTTTAAATATTTTCTTTAATGGATGGAGGGGAAATGGAGGAAATTAAGGAGGTGAAACCACAGCGGTGGGCAGGGACAAGAGGACACTGACACCCCACTGAGCTGTGCCTGGAGATGACAGATGTCAAAACAYCAAATCAACAGCAGAACCTGCTGGTAATTTTCTCTTACCAAAGACAACCTCAAAAGGGAAGGAAAATTAGGATGGAGAAGGAGAAGAACAAGTTTTTAAACCAAAAAGAAGGAAGAGATGTGCAGCTGCCTAGGGGAGGCACTGGTAGGGCTGTGGTGGCTGTGCTGCATCCCAATTCCAGGAGCAATTCCTCCAGGRCCACGTCCTCCCTACCCTGCACAGTTTTTCCCTGCAGGACCTCAGGTGCTTTTAAAAAACTCCAAGAAAGTTGAGATCCAGGCCAAAGCTGTTATTGTTTTACCACCTGTCATATTGGCAGCAGAACGACGAAGTAAAAGGAGCAATTTGTATCTCAACCAGTTTTGCCGGACATGAGAAAGCAAAATCTTGGTGGAGAGACCATCTGGAGGGGAAGGAACAAGTGGAGGGTTGAGATAAGTCCAGTGAGGGTGTGGGGAACCAGGATGGACACATTCAGGAGGGAGAATGAACTTTATCCTGATCTTTTGCAGACCCTTACTCCCAGCTTTTCCCCCAGTTTTCACCACAGCAATCCAAGTGCTGCCAGAAGGTCAAGTGAGAGTGGTTTCCTAGGATTRTCTACAAATTTAGAGGAGCCCTTTCTCTTCCTGAAATTTCTGGATGCCAAAGCAGCTGAAGTAGCCRGGATTATCCCGACTCATTCTTTGGAGGTGAAGGGATTGTATTCAACAGGRTTTACTCCTTGTCTTGTCCACCCACCTAGCTCCTGGACTGAAAGCTCCTGGTTGTGGGAGCTGAAGGTCACAGAAAAGTAAATCTGGAGGTGGGAATTCTGGATGGACTTTTTCACCACTGAGTGGAAGATTGCTGCAACTCTTTCAAATAAAGAAGGAGGAGGGACAATTTTAAACTCTCCTTCTTGATTGGAGGTGAGGAATGGGCTTATTATGAGGTCACAGCTTCTTTTCCACACTGGTTCCTCCCTTCCCTTGGCTGGAGGAAGGTGCAGGTAAAAGATCAARGTGGCTTAGCTTTAGGGAAAGCCTAAATCTCCCTTTTTTTTCCCCATGGATTGAATCAGTCCTATTTCCCTTTTCCAGTGTGAGGTTTGGGTGCTGCTGCTCTCCAGGCTGAGCTGCCTGGGAGAAGAATTCCAGGTGGTTCTTGGAGCCTCAGTGTAGGATTTGTTTTTCCAATCCCAGAACTCTGAGCTGTGCTTGCAGAGTCAGGAGTTGTGTTTGTGCTTCCATGTGTGGAGTAAGAGGGAGAACAGGTGTGGAGACACAACCACATCAAACACAACAGCAAGAGCCACTTTGCTGCCACAGATATTAACGAGATGAACTAATTAACACATCAAAAGTGAATAAAATTAGTGTTTTCTATGTAAATATGCAAATCAGCAGGGGCTGTCAGCCAAAGTGGTGTCCAGGAAAACTGGGAAAAGAAATYCATCACAGCTACCAAACCCAGCCTGTTTCTCCTGCTCCTGTTTCTTTGCAACAGGGAAATTTGGGTGTTTTGGGAGACTGGGCAACAACAAATCACAGACTCATTTAGGTTGGAAAAAAACTCCAAGATCATTGAGTCCAACCTGTGACCAATCCTCACCTTGTCAACCAGACCAGAGCACTGAATGCCACCTCCAAAGCCTTTCCATGAAGAAATGTGGAAATAATCCATTATTATAAAGGGCATAGGGACACACAGAGCAGCCAGCCCAGAGTGGGAAAAAAGCTCTGAAATAAATMATCAATCAGCAGTGTAGGGGTTATCAAGGAGGCAGGGATGATCAGCAAGGATTTTATGACAGGTGGGTGATATCCCTCCCTGTGACAAGATAACAAAATCTGTGAGGGTAAAAGTGGTACCTGTCACACAGCTCAGCCTTAATAAAGCTTTTGGCACAGTGTGACGTGATGGGCTCAGAAGCAAAACCAAGGAAACCCAGTGGGGCTGAAATCACTGGGCAAACCACAGCCAACAATTTGCTGTCAGGCTGGAACGATCCATTAAAAGGCTCCTCTTGGCTCTGGGATGATGCAAAGTTTTAATTGCTGGTTTGGATGATGTATTAGACAATAAATTCACTGAGCTCACGGGTGACGAGCTGAGAGAATCTGCAAACAGGAGAATTCTGGGTGATTCCAGTAAATGCAAGTGGTAGGTTGAGAAAAGAAGGTGTAATTTAGGAAGGACAAGCACAAAAAGCTCTCCAGTTAATGTGGCACAAATATGGGATGAGGGAATCTCCCTCGCAGCAATCTGGCAGGAAAAGAAGATGTGCTGGATCACAAGTTTAACACGTGTCAAACTTTGGGAAAAAAATGTGAAACAAAGCTCTGCTGGAATTCTGCACTCCATGGAAAAACCTTACACATTGCATGAGGAAGTGTGAAGTCGTGTGTGATGGGATGAGAACCTTCCAGATCCTCCAAATGGAAGGCTCGGGTTGCTTTGTTCTTCCCACTTTTTGTGCTGGGGTTGATGCAGTAGCAAAGAGGATTTTTTATAGGATCAGAAGGAATTCCTGGCATCCAAAGTAGGGTGAAGAGCTGGAAAACTGCCTCCAGAATCAGCATCTTTAGTACCATAATTAGGACTCATCAAAGCATGGAAAAAACTCTGCTCTCAGCGTCTCTACTGGGGCTGGAGAATGAACTCATTCCTGGTCATTCCCATTCCTGCCTCTCTCTGTCACCTTTCTGTCATTCCCGTGTGGAGCTGGTTCCCTCCACCAGAGCAGAACTGGGGTGCTCAGGGCTGGGCTTTGCTTTATCACAGAACCATGGAATGTTTTGGGTGGGAAGGGACCAAAAGATCTCATTTGGGTGGGAAGGGACCTACAAGATCTCGTTCCAACCACTCTGGCCGTGAGCAGGGACACCTTCCACGAGATCAGGTTGCTCCAAGGCAAAGACTGAACAGCAAAAGTGACCCAAAGCTCTTCCAGTGATGTGGAAAGAACTTCCATGTAGGAACTTTCACTCCAAAGGATGGCCGGCTCCAGGGGTCCCAGGATTTCAGTAAACACCAAAGCAGTGCTGAGGCAGAAGGTGGAGAGAGCTCTGCACACGAATGATGGTTTCCCCATTTTCCAGCTGATTCCTTATTCAGGCAACTCCTTAAATTCCGCACAAAGAATTGGGGGTGCCAGGGGTACAATTTTCCTTCGTCCAGGAGAGGCAGGAACAAGCCCTGGCTCTGTGCCCAGTGCTCACAACAGCTCACCTGGGACCTGCCTGCAGCTCCAGGATGCAGAATTTGATGTTAATCAGCCATTAGATAACGAGCAGACACCGCTCCTGGGAATGAGAAACTCCTTTTGCAGTCACAGGAAACCGGAGGAATAAAACTCCCCGTGAGATTTTTGGGGAGAACAGAGAAGAGATTTTATATTTGATAATATAAAAAATCTTGGAGAAAGTGGATTTTGCCTTTCACACTCTTCCTTGTGGATTTCATTGGGTCACAAGCACCAGTGTGGGTGTGCCCAGATAATCTGTCCCGTGTCCCTTCTGTGCCACCAGCAGCCAAAAAAGATGAAAGCCCTGCAACTCTCCTTATGCCTTAAAGGCTGAGCACAAGGTGAAGGTAAAAGGTGAAAGGCAGAGCAAAAAAACCCCCAATTTTGTTTTTTTACAGCTTTTGGCGAGACAATGCTGCCTTTGCTCACTTTCTGTTTCGTTTTCCCCCTTTGACATGAAATTCTTGAATATTCCAGCCCTCTTGTTTATTTTATCTGGGCGTTTTATGGCTCCCAACCTGCTCTTAGTCCTCTGGAGTTTCCTATCCAAGGTCAGCTTGTTCTTTCTCTACTTTTGAATGGACACGGGCACTCAGCAAATGCCTTTCCTTTTACCTTTGGCTCTGCTGGTTCTTCTGGYTCTTCCACACATCCCCATTCCTATTTTTTACACCAAGTTTAACATTTCCACTACAAACCTCCATAAGTCTATCACCTTGCCTACAGCTTCAGCATATTTTTGTGCTGCCTCCTTGGAGTCTGGTGAATTCCTTGCCCACAGAAAAGTGCATTTTTTGGGTGGAAGGAGTAAGGGAAAGGACTAAAAAGCCTCTTCCCACCCCAAAAAACCTGGAGATGAGGCCCCTGTTGTGGGAAAGGAGGTGCCCAGAAAATTTTGTGTGTAGTCCAGAACCTCTGATGGCACAAAAAAGGCCAGGATTGGGGAAAAAAAAGCTGTAAAATGAGTCCAGAGTTCACCAAGGAGATGGAATTAGGCCTGGAGACAGGGATAGACATGATATAATTAAGGATTAGTGATGGAAAAGAGAATAATGAAATAACCTGGGTTGAAAGAGCAAAAGGATCAGCAATTCCAACCCTAAAAGTCACAACCKGAGGCCAGAAACAGATGGAGACAAACCCCAGCACATGGCCAAGGTCATCCAGGACATGGCTGAAGACAGGGACACTTACAGGGCCTAAAGGGTTAAGCTTGASTTTAAAGGGGGTTCCTGGAGCCATGGGCACAGTCTGAGGAGGGCCCTGCTGAGGCTGCTCAGGGAAATTAAAGTTTTTTTGCCTGAGAAACAAGCTCTTCTTAAAGAGTCACAGTTGTTTTCCTGTCAAAAGCCTAAAACAAGCACGGCTGAGGGTGAGTCACACAGACTTAGGAAGGAGGAAGTGTGAGAATTCCGACACCAGCTGAGCCTCACCAGACAGCAATCCACTTTCACCTCAGGCTCGGGGAGAAAAGGGAAAAGGAAACGTGGATGTCAGCCAGAAGCRAAAGTTCATCCACCTGACAGCCAGATTCTGACTGCAGGTTGTGGTTGGAGGGGGCAGATGAAGGTTTTATTCCTTTATTCATAAAAAATATAATAAATGGTGTGGCCCAGATATCTGGTTGGGCCAGAAGAAAAACCAGATTTCAGGAATTTTCAGGAATCTCAGAGGCTACCTGAGAGAAATCTCAATTTTTCCCCACAGGAGGCAGCAGAGGCGGTAGAGGACGGTGACCTGTTTGGCACCGCAGACAGCAAAGAATAACCTGCAGCTTGGTTTGCCCATGGAAAAATCTATGTCTGGAGCATCCTTGGCTGCTCCAAATATGATCCTGAGGGYCTCMTGGACAACTTTGATCCAGAGAGATCAGAAGGGGCTTCAGGAGGGGAAACATCCAGGGTGRGATGAGGAGGAAGGGCTGGGATATGGAGTTGGGCCYCTCATCCAGCAGGATAGTGGGAGTAGGAATTCCAGGGATTCCAGGGATCCCAGCTCCAGCATTCCATGGAGTTTTGGGAGCTGTGGGAGTTTTGGGAGTTTTCCAGCACCTGGAAAAGCACTTTGTTGCAGCAAAGTGCTGCAGACAAAGAGAATTTTGGGGATGAGAGGAAGCAGCAAGGATGGAGGTGCTGGGTTCCTGCTCTCTCACGTCCTCCCAGTCCTCTGCCAAACTGATTCTCCACGTTTTGGCAGGTGAGAGCAATTCCAACCCTCTCTGGAAGAAATCTGAACAATTCCCGACTCCAGAGCATGATGCAATTACTGGGAAGAAAAAAAAAAGGTCTCTGTCCCCTTCCTGTGTCATTGGAGGAAAGTGGTTTGAGCAGTTCTCCTCCACTGACAGGGGAAACATCTCATTTGCAAATTCCTCTGKCGTTTTTGTGCCTCACGTGCACAGCCAGGCCCAGGAAGTCTCACACAAACCCTGAAACAGAAGCGTGGTGGGGAAAAGACCTCTCTGTGTCCCACCTGAAGCTGAGCAAGCTTTTACTGACCCTCAATTACAAACTTCAACTCGTCTAGTGCCTGTTCAACATCAAGCCCTTGCAGGCCCAGTTAGTCTAGGTTTAAYTTCTGAACCATCTCTGCTGCCCCCACCCATCAAGGGTCCTGTCACACTCATCATTTCCTGATTTTAACTGTACCCATTCCTCCCCTGCATGCCACAACCATGAGGTATTTACCCTAGCACCAGTTTGCYCTCTGATCCAGCCACCTCCTTATCTCCTTCTCCCTCAAGTGTGTTTTTATAGCTGTCTCCACCTTCTCCCAGCACGTGTCACATTCCTGGTGCTGGACTCTACCCCTGCTGCCTCTCTTGCTTCACCCTCCTTTTTGTGAAGAAATACTTTTTGGCCTTGCATTCGCAATATTAAGCCAATGGTTCAATAAAGTCCTCCAGTGACCTCCAAACTTGYAAGAAGAGGCTGGAGCCCTCGGGGCAGTGTTTTGTGGGCTGGACTAGAACAGAACTCTCTGCCAGCAGAATTGCTGTGTTGAGTCTGTCCCACACAACAACCTTGGTGGGGAGGTGGGAGATGATCTTAGGCCACAGAATATAAAATATTCTGAGGTGGAAAGGACCCAAAAGGATCATCAGGTTCTCAGAAGGGCTTCCCTCCTCACCTGGTGTAATTCCCACCACAGAAAACTGGTCCTTGGTGGTTCTGGTCACCTCTTCCTTTTGCAGCATCCTGTCATTAGTGCTGTCCCTGCCCAGGCATTCCAGCAGTATCAGGATGACTCCAGATCCTGTGCTGGGTTGTGACCTCTGTGACTCTTAGGTCCTCCCTGTTCCTTCTTATCAGCAGATAGACCCTCTCCAGGAAAAAAAAATGGGGATGATAATGTTAAATTWAAGTGTTGATGTTAAATTTAAGTGTTGGAGAAATCCTGGAAGCTGTAGATCCTAGGGATGAGGAGAGTGTAACATAAAAAGCCTAAATCTGGGTTGGAAAAGATCTTAAAGATCACCCAATTCCAGCCTCCTGCCATGGGCAGGGAGACCTTCCAGTATTCCAGGTTGCTCCAAGCACCATCCAGCCTGGCCTGGAACWCTTACAGGGATGGGGCAGCTTCCCTGGGAAACCTGTGCCAGGGCCTTACCACCCTCACAGGGAAGAATTCCTTCCCAATATCCAACTGAAATCTACTTCCTCAGCCTGTATAAAACAGGGGTTTTGTAAATGTGTCTGAATTATGTTTTCTCAAGTTACCACAAAGCTGAAACTTCCCRTTTTTTTAGGATTTGGTTTGTCCCAGCAGCCTATTCCAGAGGAAGATATGGGACCACAGAAACTGCTCTGAAGTCAGTTCCTGCTAGAATACCTGGCAGTGACAAATAAAACTGAGCCACGGGAAAGGGAAGCAGGGGTTTGCAGGCATGGGTTTGCTTCCCAGGCAGAGTGCTCTGAATGCCTCCGACAAGACAGGAGCCGGAATTTCTCCTGACAGATGCATTCGCCAAGAAGTGCTGACCCTGCAGAATTAAACCCATCTGTGGCACAGAGTTTGTCAAGCCTGCTTGTTTCCTGCTGGCTCACCAGCCTTATCCTCCACTGCCAGGCTTTCCTTACAGCCAGTTTCTCAGGGGCCCTCCCCCACTGCCCCTCCTGCAGCTCATTTCCTACAGGATTTAGTTATTTCCATGGGACCTACTAAATTTGGGACACTCCAACATCAGGGGACTTATTTACAGTCTGAAGACCCATCCTGCCAAGTAGCCCAGGCTATCCCATGCCACCCCATCTGCTGGGCTCTTCAAGCTTCCCAATCCTGTCTAATCCAATTTAGSCTCTGATCAACAGATGGGGGAGTTGGTTCCTTATGTGCTTGGATCGTGAGTGGAGTGGGGGCTGTGCGTGCAGAGGGGTCAGACCTGAAGAGGGATTGTTGAATGCAGGGACAGGTTCTGTATCCGGGGGAGTCTCGCCTGCAGGAGATTCATGCAGGGAGCCCTGGATACAGGGAATGTGTGAGTACAGGGTGGTTTGGAATGTGTGGAGGACGATGTGTGTGTGTTCAGGGGATCTGTGAGAGGAGATGCACGGAGGAGGGAAGGGAGAAAGGAAATCAGCAGGTGCTGTGGGTAGGAGTCAGAGAATCACGGAATCCCAGCATAAGCTGAGTTGGAAGGACTGGACTTGGATGAGTGGGGTCCAGCACAGAGGCAGCCCCCTACTCCCGTCTCCTCCTTCAGGGAAACACAGGGGACCCGAAAAGGGGCTGGAAAAAGCCTCCTGGGGCACGGCTAGGGGAAAGCTGGCTCTGTTCCCCCTCGGCCAGCCGCTGCCATGCCGACACGCTCTTCCCAACGCCCCTTTCCCGGCCCCGGTTCTCCCTAGCGGGGAAACGAAACAAGGCGTGGCCGGGGAGGCGGAGGGGGAAGGCGGCGCGGGGGCCGGGCCCGGCCCGCGGGGCGGAGCCGCCGCCCTTTCCCCACCCCCGGCGCCCGGCCCTGCCGCCAGCCCTGCGCTCCTCCAGCCGCCTTGCGCATCTCTCCGGCCACATCGTCCGCACCATGAAGGCGCTCCTGCTCGCTGTGCTGGCCGCRGTGCTGTGCGTGGAGAGAGGTAAGGAAAGGAGATGTCCCCACCACCACCGCCTGCCCCGCAGGTCCCGCGGTCCGTCGCCAGTCCTGCGTTAGAGAACAAATTGGGGGTTGGGGGAGTGATGCGTGTGGCAGGGTAGGCTGTGGAAGTTGGAGGTTTTTGGGAGATWTAAGGGTCGAAAAGGGGTCGGGGGCACAGCGCTGAGCCGCGTTATGGCTCGGAGCGGGATGCGGGGGTGTCTTCCCAAGACGTGCCTCGCAGCAATGTCCCTCCTGAAGCAGGAACTTCAGGGCTGCCCCGCCTGTGTGAATAGGTGAGCATCTCCGGCGGTGCGGGTGGATATGCTGGAGCTTTTCCCAGTTGCAGCTCGAACAAAGAGCAGGGCCGGCTCCGCTCCCCTTTTTCGGCGCAGCCAGCCGGGATAACGGCGCTGGGATGGGCTGAGATGCAGCCGAAGGGGAAGGGGGGTGGAGGGGAGAGGCAGCCCAGCCCCGGCAATGGCTGATGGAGCAAAGTCAGGGCAGAGCCACTCGTGATTCTGTCTCCTGCTGCTCACTCCGAGCATCCTTCGGGGCGCGGTGACCCTTAAGGGGACAATGCCCTGTGAGGGGCTGCCGCCGAGCCTGGGGAGAACGCGGTTCCTGTTGCTGTGTGTTTAGCTGCCAAGTTGCCCAAGTCGCAGGGCCTGCCATCCCSTCCTTCCCCACGGACTCCATTCCTCACTATTCCGAACTCCTCGGGGCCATGCGAAACCACGTATTGTTCCCATATGGGAGAAACCAAACAAAGAGCCAAACGGAGAGTCCTGAGCTCTCCCAGCCCCTGCGCAGCAAACAGGGTCCCTTCTTGTTTTCTGAGGGCACCGCTGAGATGAAACTCGCTGTTTGCTGCCCTTTCCAATTCCTCCCTCCCGGTGGGATCCGGGAAGCAACTGGAGATTGAAGCATTGGGTCTCCGGCAGAGCCCAGCTGGCTTGGGCTCAGTTCCAGCGGTCAAGGCCAAGGCAGTAAAGGGTTTCATCCCCCTCCCCCAAAAAAAGCACAACCCCTTCAGCTTTAAAAGTAAGTTTTTATCCAGGCAGAAGGGTTTGCTGCAGGTGGTTTTATCCCCAAACACTTCCAGCATGTCCTGGGGGGATTTCACAGAAATGCTTTACCTCCTGCTCAAAGATCTTGCCTGTGGATTTTGATAAGGATTTTGCCTAAGAGAATGGAAAAGCGGCGTCGGGGCTGAATGGGAAAGCTGCCGATGCAACAGCGTTTTCCTGGTGCTGACGAGCTCCAAAGTGGGCTTTTAAAGGCCTTTTCCCTCCCTGTCTTTGCAGGAACGATTCAACCCCTTATCTCTAGGAATTCCCCCAAATGCCCTGCTCTGTTTTGGGAGCTCTTTGTTCCTCCGAGAAGCTAAGCAGCAAACAAACAAACACATGAATTCTTCCACTGGTGAAAACAAGGCTTCTCTTTTGCATTGTTCAGTCTTGTGATTTTTTTTTYCCCTTATTTTTTTCTTTTCTTGTAACCTTGAGCTCCAACTCTTTGCTCCGTCTACGGCTGCATGAAATTAATTCTGCCACCCCTCTTGTGCCTTTTGTCTAAACCACTCAGCCTATTTGTGCTCTCATAACTCTGCGGTGGGTGTTTTTTGGGGGCAGAAAGTGGCTGAATATTTCCTTTCTTAAACTCTGCCTCTCCTGGAAGGATTTTTTTTTTCTGTTAAGACAAGGGGTAATGGGTAGGTGTGACAATGAAAATCACGGGGACAGGTAGGACATGCAGTGGCAGGAGCAGGGATTGAGTCACGTGGCAGAGAATTTCATGCCCAACAGCACTTTTATGTCATGTCCAAAGATTTCTGGTGTGTTTGCTCCTGGAACCTTAAATGAACAGCACTGCACCACTCAGTGCCTTCGGTGCAGTGGGCAACTACACGTGGGGACATCTGTCCTGCCGGAATACCTGCAGGAAGCCTGTAATCCACTTCATTCCTGATTGCTGAAGGTTCCTGGGATGAGTCAATTCACCTCCTCGGGGTGGTTGTGAGGTAAAGACTTTGGGACAGGCCACCTGAGACTTGGGAGCAGACCTGGGCTCCACTCCGAGGTCCCACATGGAGCTGTGGCCAGCCCAGCGAGGGGCGGTGACTCAGTGGCCGGTCCCATCCTCCTCCTCCCCATCTCCTAAACGCAGAGATCCAGTGAGGAATCTCTCCTGGAGGTGTTGACTCAGCTGGTGGCCCTGTAATCCCGGTGCTGTGGGTTGTGGTGGCTGCCTTGGGGAGCTCAGGTAACCCGGGTTTGTTGTGGGGATTGTTTCCAGAGTGAGGATCCTTGGAGGATGCGTGAGCCAGTCCAGGAAATACCTGCTGGGGGGGGGTTTGTGGTCTTGGCTTCCATTCCAAAGCAGAGATTTGGCTGCTCTGCTGTGACATTCAGGATCTCCYACTAACCCACTTTAATCTGTTTCTCTGAGATTATATTTTGTTTTCTTTCCCCTCCTCAGCTGTGGCTGCTCAAAAGTCATTCCTCTGAGAGCAATTGTTATTTTTTTTCTCATTTTTCTTGTAGAAGCCTTTTATTTTCCTGAGAGAAACAGGAATGAGAAGAACAGTCCTGTGGCAGAGTGGGGCAGATGCTGAACAATATTTGTCCAAATMATAATTCTTCAAAATATCCATGTCAGTAACTGCTGTGCCTCAGAGAGCTCTCCCAGGGCTTCCCCTGCTTCACTTCCTTAGGAAAATATTCCAAGGGRGTCTATAAGAAAGCTGGAGAGGGATAGGACAAGCAGGAATGGGTTCAAACTGAAAGAGAGACTAGGTTTTGGTTGGATATTGGGAAGGAATTCTTCCCTGTGAGGGTGGTGAGGCCCTGGCACAGGTTTCCCAGAGAAGCTGTGGCTGCCCCATCCCTGGAAGTGCCCAAGGCCAGGCTGGATGGGGCTTGGAGCAACCTGGGATAGTGGAAGGTGTCCCTGCCCATGGCAGGAGGCTGGAACTGAATGGTCCTGAAGCTGCCTTCCAACACAAACCGTTCTGTGATTTTTGATTTGTGGTGGGGCTGCAGGAGCAGGGACGGGGCTGCCTCGCACTCCCCACCCTCAATCAGTCTCTGCTCTGTTTTGTATCCCATAAATACAGAAAGGGAAAGGCAGTGCCTCGTGGAARGGCTGTCTGGGAGCTCCAAAATCCCGAGTCCATGGAAGATTGGGAACAGACCTGATCTGTCTGCATATGTAGGTCAACAACTGCAGCGTGGATGTGATGCTCTTGTGTGTAAAATACAGAGATCAAAGTGCCCGTGGCCTTGCTGACTCTCTGGTCTAGGCTGCCTCCACAACCATTTCCCACCCCAAATGCTGTTTTCCAATCATTCCTCTTTGTGAGGGATGAGGGATGGGAGCCAGCTAATCCATCCTGCTGTTGTAGGATAAGCTTTAAATGGTCTCAAGTTGCTCCAGTGAAGGTTTAGTTTGGAAATGAGGAAAAAATTTCTTCACTGGTCAAATTGTGGAACAGTGATGGGATCACCATCCCTAGAAGTGTTGAAAAAATTGTGCAGCTGTGTTGCCTAAAGATTTGGTTTAGTGCTGGAATTTGGCAGTGCTGGGTTAATAATGGCTGGATTCAAAGATCTTAGAGGTCTTTTCCTGAAATGCTTCCATGATTCTATAATTTTAGGGGACCTGCTGGTCTTGCAGGTCTTGAGCTGAAGAATCATTTCTACCTCATGCTGCAGCTCAAGCATGGCCTGATCTTGGGGCCCAAAGCCGGGTCATGGAAAGTTTGAACCTACGGTCACACCTGGAGCRTTTCCCATCAGTGTCACAGAATCGTAAAATTAGAATGGTTTCACTTGGAAGGGACTTCAGATAATTCAATTCCAACCCCCCTGCCCCAGGCAGGGACGCTATGTCCGTGGTGGCTGGGCTGAATGATCCCAAACCTCAAAAATTTCCCCTCTGGAGTTTGGTTTAAAGTTGGCAGCTGTAGCTCGGGCACATTCTTGGTGCAAACAGRGTGGTGACAGAAAGTACCAGGCCGTGGTTGTATCAGCTTTAGCTGATAAGAGCTTGAAATGCCTCCCTGAGGCTTGAACACTTTGCTTGGCCAATTTTTTGGGAAAAAAAAAAAAAAATCCCCTGTTGCAGGTTGATAAAACTGAAACCAAAAATGTGGCTGTGGGCAGATGCGAGACATCCCGTGGGACAGAGGTGGGGACCTCCAAGTGAGGACATCTTCCCACCAGCCCCTAAATGAGGTTTGCCTTTCTCTTGCAGCCCACACGCTCATCTGCTTTTCCTGCTCGGATGCCTCCTCCAACTGGGCCTGCCTGACGCCTGTCAAGTGTGGAGAGAATGAAAACCACTGCGTGACGACGTACGTCGGAGTGGGACTCGGTGAGTGGTGACAGCACCTCCTCCTTGCCCCTCCTGGCTTCCCTCCTGGGTCACTTGCTGAGCTGCAGCGAGGCTTTGCCTTCTTCTGGCTGGGTTGGGGGGAAAAAAAAAAGCCCAAACAAAAAAAAGGGAAAGTTCTGCTTAGCAACTGAGTGTCGGACCATCCCACGGGGATTGTGAGGAGGGACGCGCTGCCAGGAGGAGTCACGTTAAAGCCCACGTGCCTGCACCGATGCCCGCCAGTCCGGGGGGAATTTCAGGCTGGGGGCGGGGAGTTTGCTGATGAATAAGTGAAAGCGTGGAGGATGCTGCAGGCTCCCTGTGTGGGAAGCTCCAGGGTTGCTGTTGCTGCTGGTTTTTTGCCTCCTGTTTGGGTTCTTCGTCCCCGAGTCCCACCTTTGCTTCACTTTCTGTGGACGAGGCGGGAAGGGAGGGTTGTGGGTTTCCTTCCTGAGTGCCTGGAGAGATTTGGTGGGGGGGGGTGGTTCTTTCCTTCCCAGCTGCTGTGCTGAGGGAGGCAGGATACTCTGRCAGATCTCCTGGAACCTTTGCAGGAACCAGAGCCCATCCTGGCTCTCCCTGGCAGGAGTGGGGGAATTCCATGCCCAAGTCTGCAGTGTGGGTGGGTCAGATGTGCACAAACAGAGACTGGGAGCTTCTATAAACTTCCCTTTGTAGCCTACTGCTAATGGTTTCCTCTTTCCTCTTAACATGGGCTGTGCCCTTCTGTAAAATGCAGACTTGGCTCCCAAGTGTTTCCCCAGTGCTCCCTGTCTCCCTTGAGGAGCCCCAGAGTGAAGCTCAAGAGGGATTTTTGGGATTCCTCACGGGAGCTGTTGTGGCTGAGCATTGACCAATCCAAAGGGGTGTCCCTGGGGTGTTGTGTRGTTTCTGGGGTGTTTGTGTGAGCTTATCACGGGTGATCCTTGATAAGATGGCTGGCTCGGATTCCTGTCTCCGAGAACCACTTCATCCCCTCTGGAGCACTTCATCCTCCCTGTGCCACCTGCACCACCCCGGCTCTTCCAGGGCTGTAATTCCTTTGCAGAGCAGGTGATCAGAAGCCCAAAAAAAACCCCACATTCTAAACCTGCCTCTTTTCCTTCCTCTCCCCCCCACCCCAAATCCAGGCGGCAAATCCGGCCAGTCCATCTCCAAGGGATGCTCTCCCATCTGCCCCAGCGCCGGGATCAACCTGGGAATAGCGGCCGCCTCCGTTTACTGCTGCGACTCCTTCCTCTGCAACATCAGCGGTTCCAGCAGCGTCCGAGCCAGCTCCGCCATCCTGGCCTTGGGAATTCTCATCAGCTTCATCTACGTCCTCCAGGCTCGCCAGTGATGGGGCTGCCTGAGGAAGGGCCGCCTCCCACGGGTCTCGTTAGCCAATATCTTCTCTGTTGCTGTCTGCAAGGAGATCCTCTGCTTCTGAGCAGGCTTCCAAGGTGATTGTTTCCCAGACTTTTTTTGCTCTTCCAAGCGAGTTGGAGGACCTGGGTGGTTTGGCTGAGCTGTTCTCCTCCTCCTGTGGACGTCTCCCGCTGCACTCTTGCTCCTCCTTCGCCGAGGTGGATGATTTTGGAAGGGTTTCTGCTTTTTCTACCTATTAATAATCCCCCTCCCACCCCCCTAATTTCTAAAGTTGGTTAAACCAGGCTGGGACTCGCTGAGAACAGATTCACCCCAAGCACCACCAGGTCTGCTCCAGCACATGGGTGGCACAGGCAGAGGGAATGCAGGATCCAAAGGGAGACACATTCCTGGCCCCTCACAGCTGCAGTCTCTTTTTATAAAATAGTCTCGTTTCTTCTGATCCTGGGCTGACTTTTCTGGAAAACTGATGCCGTGTACCTTGTCCTTCCAAGTTCTGTAAGTGCCAGACCTGAATAAACTTGCTCCTGTTGTTACCTGAGATGGGACGTGTGTGTGTTTCCTTGCTCCAGGGATTAGGAACTCTTTCATGGAAAATCCTAGAACGAGGGTCCCTCACCCTCTCGAGCAGCTTTTAGGTGCTTCATCTCCACATCCTTTCCAGTTGTGAGCAGCAAATCCATCTCCTCCCTGTTGCTGTCTTTCCTGATAAAAACTTCTGGGCCAGCTTGTTCCACCTCCTTTGGGAATGACTTTTTCCAGGTGCATTTTAGTGATAAATGCCAAGTTTTGGGGTCTGAGTCAACTCTTAACGGAGCAATTACCCTGGCAGGAGGACTCTGAAGTGAATCTGCATTTTACAAAGACTTGGTGCCTCAGTTTCCCCACTTTGGACTTGTCATGGTGACCACCACAATGGCGATTCCTGAATGACCATGGGCAACAGGTGTGAAAAATGTGGTGGAGTCAGAGGAGAAGATGTCAATACCCAGATCTTTAGGTCCCAGCCTTCAATGCCTGATGGACTGCTGGAGGTGACTTCACCACCCAACCTTCCACATCTGCTGTCCCTCAGCTCCCAGGATCTTCCCAGGTGTTTTGGCAAGGTTTTTCCTAGAAGTTCTCAGCTGTCCCATGGGAGATGTGTCCTCCTGCCCTCTCTGTGTCTTCTGTCCTGCCTACTCTGCTTGCCTGTGGACCTGCTCGCCACAAACCAAGCCAAAATTCAGCCTTAAACTGTCAAGTTCAAGCTCTTTGTCGCTTCCACTGATGGATCAGAGGTGCACTGGGCTTTTTTTTTTCTTCTCTTTCTAGCAGCAAAACCCAGGTGTTGGCACATTTTAGCCATGCCTTGTACCTGCTTCTCCTGTGTCAAAACCCAAACAAAAGCTGCACAAACTTTCAGTTCCACCTCTCTCTCCTCTTCAGGTAGTGATAAATGAAAGGTGGTTGCAGTTGTACAGAAATGTTGGTAACAAAAGTGGTTTTATGTTTTTTTCTCCTTCCCTCCCTCCCTTCTCCCCCTCTTTTAATTARAGGGACAGAGATGTTAATGACAGCTTTTCCAACAGAAGGGATGGGTCACTGGGATGTGAGCTGCAATTTAGGGGTTAATTTGGGAAGAATGCATCACTTGTGCTGGTCCTTGGATGTGCCTTCCTTTGGATAATGCATCCTCCTGGGACCTTGGGGCCTGAGGTGCCCCACAAACCTCTGCTATGCACGTGGGCACAGGGAAAATTGGGGAAAAACTTCCTAAACTGACATGAATATTCCCCAGCTTCCCTGTGCCTCAGCCTTCCTCCCAAAAGGGTTCAAAACCTCTTTTTTTTGGGTTCATTTGTCCTTCAGCACTTGCTGTGACACCAAGGTGGCACCCAGAGCACTCTACATTGAATTTAGGGAGGCTCTGCCTTTTCTGGCCATCTGGAAAAAGGTTTTGGGGTTGGTTTGGAACTTGATTACCTTTAGCAAAGAGCTGAGCTTCAAAGCCATCAGCTGTGTCCTGATGTCCATCCATGCTTTTATGAGGATCCTGACGATGCCACACTGGACAACCCCATGGGCTGAAGACCTCGTTGTCTCCTCCAAGGGCCCTGGTTGTCTCCTCCAAGGGCCATCTCCTTCCTTTCTTGGGGTTCCTTGGCCAGTGCCAAGGATTTGGTTGTGCCGGGCTCATGGGAGGAGCATCCAGAGACTGCTTATCCCAATAAATAACAAATTACATTCATGGAATTGCCAGGGGAGTGAGCTGAGGGTTGGTTGGATGAATCTCACAAGGACATTTGTTTTTCTTCCTCGCTCTCTTTTTGTCTCTTCCTTCCCATGTACTAGATTATGGAAAAAAGGGATATTTTCAGTATTTCCTTTCCTGGCAAAAAAGACATTTGGATAGATCCATGTGTGTTTGAGAGAGGGAGGGGGTTGACAGCTTGTCACAGTTGAATCCCAAGCACTTTCTCATCAGTCATGCCAACTCTCACTATTCCTGGTCCTACTCTAGGTTTATTTTTTGCCTCCAAATCCCCAGAATGACAAACCTGGTGAGAWCCTTGTCTGTTGTAAAACCCAGGCCTAAAAATGGGCAGGTGAAGCAATTAAAATCATTAGTAATAAGGCAATGAGTAGGAAAAGCAATGGGATTTATGAAGTGTTCAGACTGGTGRGTGGGCTGTTGATCCAAATGCTGGATTTGGAATTTGAAGGCCGTGGTGGGACAGCCCTGAAGTGCTTTGTATGTGTTTCTGTGGACTGTGGAATTTAAGAGATCAAAATCTGAGCAGAAAACTCAGATATTCACCTGTTCTGACAAGACAAGAGGTTACGAGGGGAGGAGGTTTGACTCTCTAGGTGTGTAAAATATCCTGGAAGAGTTTTTACTGGAAATGAAGAGCTATAGTGAAATACCTGCCCACTTTGGAGCATGTTCCTGAGAAAATGCTTTCAGTGCTTCCATCCTGGAAATGGCTGTAATTCACCAGCAGCTGCTGCCATCTCCCACCCCCCCCACCAAGGGCTCGAATTTTTGTGGATTGTCTAAAAATGCTCAAAATCCATTGTGGCATCAGCACTTCCCACCCAGGATCTGGGGATTTGCTGTTTGCCCAAGAAAAGGACTTCAAAACGAGCRCAGTTCTTCCAGCTGGTTTTGAGAATTGGTTTGTTTTTTTTTTTAAGGGCAAAATTTCTTTTGGAAACCACAAACCTGACGTGACTTCCTTGCTGCAAGAGAACAAATGATCAGTTGTTTGATTATTGCTCCAAGGATCCGCTTTGCTGCTCCAAGGATGTCCTGGATTGATGTTGGTTTGCTCAAGTTGGGGTTTTTTTGAAGGGATTTGTCTCCCAGGGACTTTATTTGCTGTGGAAAAAGGAGGCCGTGGTCCCACCACCCCTGTGGGAAGCTCTGGTGGGGGTGTCTGTGTGCCCATGGGATGAGYTATAGGATCTGTGCCCTCTGGAAAAAAGCAGATGTGGTGCACATCTGGATGCCTGGAGGTTTAGGGCTCTTTCCCTTGCTCTGGTTGGTCTCAGCTGTTTGGGAGGAAGGTGGATCCTTGATCCTGAAGGAGTTATTTCACCCCTCTCTGAGGCTGTGGAACAGGAATGGGAACAGAAATGCTCGGTTTTGCATTTTGGGAATGGCCATGGTGCCCAGGGAAGCCAAGCTCTGGGTTGGTCCTGCCACCTACTGGCTTTTGCCAGACTTGGTGGAGGAACTTTGAAGTCCAACTCTCCGAAATCAAGGTGGATGAGCTGCCGCAAACCAAATAATTGCACCCAAAGCAGAGTCATCATCAGCAGAGACAGACTGAAGTTTTTAATTTGTCCAGCTTTGCTCTGATCGTGGAAATTGAGAAATAAAAGGCTTGTGAGGCTTCCCAAGTCCAACATTTTCCATGGGAACACTTTTTCCCAGCCCTAATCCTCCARTTCCATCAAATGAAAATACACAAAGCCAATAAAATGTTGCAGGGGAAAAAAAAAAAAGTTGGCATGTTTTATTTCAGCTTTGTTGGATGATCCGAGGTGGTTTTCTTGAAATGCTGATTTTACTAATTCCTATCTGTGAGATTTGTAACTGTGTATTATCTTTATTGTAACAGGATAAGCGGGATAAAGAATCCCTTTAAATATATTAACCTAAGTATAAGTGAAATGTATGTTCCATCTTGTTTCTTATACTCTAATAAAAAATACATGGAATTAATAAAAAAAATATATATACACTTGGAAGGAGATTTTTGAGTGGTTCTGCAGATATTCCAGATATTAACTCTTGTTTTGTGTGGAAGGAAAATGCCTGGATTGTATCCCAAGCTCAGGGCTGCAGGTTGTGGGCTGGAAAAAAAAAGGACAGACCAAACTGAGGGACTAAAGGAGGGTTAAATTCCTGCATTTCATCTCAGGGCCATTGGAATCTCTTCCTGGGGATGGATAAAGAGCAGGGATTGTCTTTGCCTTCAATAGCTCATAAATATCCTTGACTTGYCCGTGACCCCGCTGGGAATGGAGATGGGATTTGGCCTTGGAGCCTGCGCTCTTCCTTGTGGGAGAGGGCTGCTATTTTGGGCACAAAAAGGGCCCTGTGTGGGTGTCCGTGGGCAGCTGCTCCTCTTCCTGCACTCCCAGGGATCCAGCCCTGCTCCTGCCTCTGGACACACGGACGGACACATGGACAGATGGACACAGGGCTGGGTGCTCTGGAGATTTCCCCCCCGGCTCTCCCAACATTCAGCTCTGCAAAGTTACATCACTCTAATTCTTGTTTTAAAGATTTYATGGGATCCCATGGGAGAAGGGGATTGTATTCCCTGGGGARTGTAAGACAAATGAAGAATAACAGYGATGGGCTCRGGAGTTTCATTCCTTTTCTCAGGATAATTCCAGGCTGGACTTCYATTTCCACTGCAATCTGTATTTTTGCAGCCTGATTTGCAAGTGGTTTTTGGGATGGGAGGGRCTCCAGTGGTGACAGGGAATATTCTGGGGACCGGGGGGACATTGCACAGAAGAAACCTCCAAGTCCCTCCTGCCTGGCATTCCCATTTCTCCTCACATTGTCACTATGTCCCAGCTCCTGCTGTTCCCTAAGGATCTGCCTGTCTCTGCACASGCCCAGGGTGGGTTTTTCCATATTTCAGCTGTTTGGAAAGTTGAGGGAAATGGTGCCACATCTCCTGTTTGCTCTTCAGATGTTCCTCAATGCCATCCCAAGGTTGTCCTGATCACCCCAGGATAGGAGACCCAAATGGGGCTGAGGTGGGAGAATTCCAGCCTTCTCATCACAGGAGCCTGGAATGGTTTTTGTTGGAAGGGACCTTCAAGATCATCTCATTCCACCCCCCTGCCATGGGCAGGGACACCTTCCACTATCCCAGGGTGCTCCAAGCCCTGTCCAACCTGGCCTTGGACACTGCCAGGGRTCCAGGGACAAACACAGCTTCTCTGGGAATTCCATTCCAGGACCTCACTACCCTCACAGGGAAGAAATCCTTCCCAATATCCATCTAACCCTACCCTCTGGCAGTGGGAAGCCATTCCCTGTGTCCTTTTAGGACCGGGTTATTTAGTGTTTTGCAAGTGTTGTCCTTGTCCCAAGTCCCTCTCCATCTCTCCTGGAGCCTCTTCAGGCACTGGAAGGGGCTCTGAGGTCTCCCTGGATCCTTCTCTTCTCCAGGCCAGACATTCCCAGCTCTCCCAGCCTGGCTCCAGAGCAGAGGGGCTCCATCCCCTGGARCATCTCTGTGGCCTCCTCTGGATCTGCTCCAGCAGATTCCTACCATCCATGTGCTTATGACTCCAGATCTGTATACAGTATTCCTGATRGGATCTCATGAGGGAAGAGCAGAGGGGTTATATCCCACCCTTTGCTGTCWCTCTGGACAGGGCTCCTCTCCATCTATGGCAAATACTGGTTTTGGAGGAGGAAAAAGCTCTGGAACYGAAGAGGAGTCTCTGAAAAGCTGGTTTATTTGGGAGTTTTGATGTTTTGGAGGAGTCAAGAAAGGCGTGTGGGAAGGGAGTTTGGAATTTAAAATTGGAATGTTGCTAAAGGAAGACAAAAAACCCAAAAAGATTGAATCAACAGCTCCACCTTCCTGCCAGCGCTGACCCTCTCCAGCTCCTTTTCTCCCCATTCCATGGATTTTGAGAAATTGTGGGGGCAAGGGGGGAATGACACCCTGAAGAGGAGATGGAAAAGTTGGGATGTGCTTTATGTGGCTGTGGGAGCATGTCCCAACCTTTCTGCTTATCATCTCCCAAGAAAAAGAGATTTCAGGAGTTGCACACCGTGCCTGGGTCTCTGTGATGYGACTTTCCTGGGATACAGGGAGCACTTGGCCACCCAGAGCTGACATTAATGACTTGTTAATAAAGGTGCGCAGAAATGTGACACAAACAGCACCAAACTCACGGGGACAGAGGTGTGAGCAGCTCCCTGCTCTCTGCCCCGCTCCAATTAACAGCATCAACTGGGTGGATTGAATTTCACACGGATTCTTGCCACACTTTGTCACCCAGAGCTAAACTAGGTGCTTTCCACGGGTGCCCGAAGCGCTCCTGGCTCAGATTCCATCTCTCATTGCTCAGATTGTGGCGATTCACTCACCCATTGCTGCTCCAGAGGCTGAGATTTGCACCTGAGCTCAGACCAGTAAAACCTGCTTAGTTCCAGGAGCAGCAGCACCCATTTAGTACCAAACTATGAAAGGAAAGATGCCAAAAAACAAAAAAAAWTCAAGTTCAATTCACTCAGTAGATAAGGGATGGTGGCACCTTGTATGTGACCACTCAGGTTCTTTATAAGGACAAGGTGGARTTCAGCTCCTGGGCTGTTCAAGGCAATTTAGATGAACTGAATTTTTCTCCTTATTTTATTTTCACCTGGAGGTTTCTTGTCCTCAAGCTGGTTGGAACCAAGTGACTACAAACCAAGGATTTGGGGAACAGTGAAACTTTAAAAATAACGAAATTACCCTGGAAAGTCTTTCCTTCCTTGGGAAGTGGGCTGGAAGGAGGGATTTGYATTTTCTTCTCTAGTCAGGAGGTGGCAGCGGCAGGTCCCAGTTCTGCCAGTGCCTTCCCTTGGGATGGACTGGGATAGGAGTGCTGCCATTGCARGACCTTCTCCTAAGGGATGTGGTGGAGAAAGGACTTCATTTGGAATCTGTGGACGAGGAATAAATCCATCCCAGACCTCTCTTCGACCCTTTTCCATGCCAGATGCTATGGKGCCCCCTGAGCCCTCCCTTCCCAGCCTGTTTTCCAGGCTGAAAAAATCCATCTGTCTCATAACTCCTCGTGTTGCCTGGGGTTAAATCCGTGTTCCAAGCCACATGAAATGTTGGGATGACAGGGACATGGTGGGATAGCTCAGAGAATTGAGTTCTGCCGTGGCTGGGCTCTGGTTGGGCAGGGAGAGGGGGTAGATCAGGACCGGTGATGTTGTTGTGGGTGTATGATAACAGCCTGATAAGGTGGGAAGAGATAAGGCCTTTTCCAGACATCTGGAACAAGCCTCACATTCCCAACTGCCTTCTTGTATTGTGAAGCCATTCCCTCTTGTCCTGACACTCAATGACATTTTCCAAAGTGCCTCTCCAGCTCTCCTGGAGTCCCTTTAGGCACTGGAAAGAGACCTCRGAGCCTTCTCTTCTCCAGGCAGAAAAATCCCAATTCAGTCTTTCCTCATAGGAGAGGTGTTGGTTTCCTCACCTTTCCCTAGGAGAAATGCTCTGGGAACCACAAGTTTGGGGATCAGAAACATGTTCCTGAAATCTTCAAGCATCTGGAGGCCCAACCTGTTTTTTGGTGCAGGACACACTGAGCCTCTCATCTGGGCAGTGGAATCTTCATTTAAGTTTTCTACTGGTTTGGGCAGCTCCCAGCAGCCAAAAACGTGGATATTTCCAGCTCCAGTGCCAAGCTTTGCAGGATGAGAGGGAGATGAAAAGGGCCTGGAGGCAAAGCTGGTACTTTTCAGTCAGGTTATTTAGTGTTTTACACGTGTTGTCCTTGTTCTTCCCTTCTGGGTCAGTGAGAAGTGACTCAGGTAGGAAAGTATCTCCTGTTCCTTGGATTAAGCCTGGAACAAAGGCAAGGGATAATTGAGGCAGGTAACAGCTACACTGAACGAGTGATTTACATTCCTGCATCATTAACAATGCCTTGGAAAAGCTGGATGGAGCAAATMATCTCCAAATAAGTGATTGCTGCCTCAGTCAGAGTTGATGGGAAGGGAGAATTTCTCAGCTTCGAAGCAAAAAGGAACAAAAGGCAGCGAGAAAAGAATTGAGAGAGGGAAGGAATCAAAATTCCCACTATTTATAAATATATGATCAATCCTTTCTATGCACAACATAAACACACTTAAGGAATTATGAATCCTCTAAGATTTTAGGAATTATGAATCCTCCAAGATTCTCCCATGGGATTGCTGTATCCATGTGCTGGCCACTGGCCAGGGAARGGATGGACATGCAGGTCTCACCCAGAAAGAGTAAAGAGCTGCAGAGAGGTTAATCTAAATAATAACCTGGAGATAAGAGRTACCTGCATGGAATTCAGAGAGGGMGAAAAACAGGTTGGGAAAAAAAATAAAAAAGGCAGGTGAATGATTACCTGGAAGGAACAGGACTCCTTATAACAATAAATCATCTTGCTCCTGCCTTCTTCTCCTGGGGAGCATCCAAAGTTTCTCTGAGTTCCAGGTGCAGCTCACAGCACATGGTGGAGCAGAAAGGGGGACGCAGCGAGGTGTGGTGGGAATCTGGGATGAGGAGCAGATTCAAGGAACCCTTTGTGGGGTGRTCTGACCTGTCTGCCCTGGGTCTGGCTTTAATCACATTGTCTCAGGTCTCTGTTGGARCCAGGAGACAACAGAACCCTGGGATGCATCAAAAGGRATGTGASCAGCAGGTCCAGGGATGGGATTCCCTCCCTCTGCTCCACTCCCTCCTRGAGTTCTGYATCCAGCTCTGAGGGCCTGAGCACATGGATGTGGAGCTGCTGGAGCAGGTCCAGAGTAGGCTATRGAGATGCTCCAAGGAATGGAGCCCCTCTGCTCTGGAGCCAGGTGGGAAGAGCTGGGAATGTCCAGCCTGGAGAAGAGAAGGCTCCAGGGAGGCCTCAGAGCCCCTTCCAGCACCTGAAGGGGCTCCAGGAGAGCTGGAGAGGGACTTGGGACAAGGGATGGAGGGACAGGACACAGGGAATGGCTTCCCACTGCCAGATGGCAGGGATGGTTGAGATACTGGGAAGAAATTCTTCCCTCTGAGGATGGTGAAGCACAAGCTTCCCAGAGAAGCTGTGGTTGCCCCAGGATCCCTGGAAGTGTCCAAGGCCAGGTTGGACAGGGTTTGGATCAGCCTGGGATAGTGGAAGGTGTCCCTGCCCATGGCAGGAGTTTGGAACCAGATAATCTTGCAGGTCCCTTCCAACMCAAACCTTTCCATGATTCTTCGTTCCAGCTCAGTGCCGAGGAGAAAACCAATGTGGAGAGAGTTCCAAACTTCCWGCAGCTCCAATCTGTGCCAAACCCACCTGTTCCCAGGTGTGAAAGCCACAACTCTCTGCTCGGCTGAGTCCTTTGGGCCTTGTCCCACCAAGGGGACACATGTCCTTTCCCTGAGGGCACCTTCCWGAAGCTCAGTTACAGGAATCACCTGACCTTTACATATTCCAGAGGTTTGGAAGAGGGTGAAGTGACTCCAAAGCTGTGCCAATGTAATGGTTTTTAAGCCAGGCAGAGACATGCTGGATCCTGGCCATACATTGTAGGGGATTGTAGTAAAATCAATTAGCAGGAATAAGGCTGCTGTGACTAATGAGGTAATGAGTGGTGCCTTAGTGAAAATGGCTCTAAAAGAGCTGCAGGGTTGGATTCCTGACTCATCATTCACAGGGATAGGCCAGAGTGAGGCTTGGCATTTTCTATTTTTTACTTTGTTTTTCCAGCATTCTCTTTAACCTTTAAAGACATTCCTCATCAATGGAGGAGATGGAGAAGGGCAGGGACACCTGTTTAATTCCTCTCTTTCTGGTGCAAGAACCTCAGCTCTGGAGAATTTTGGTTTCTGTGAGGGACAGGTGGGGACTGTGGTGTCCCAGAGGCAAAATTCATGGTGATTTAATCCCTGGCATCTTCCCAGCAGCAGTTCAGTGTCAGAGTAACCCATCCTTGGTGCTTCCATGAGTGTCTTTCATCCCTCACCCATGGAGATGCTGGAGCAGATCCAGAGGAGGCCATGGAGATGCTCCAAGGSATGGAGCCCCTCTGCTGTGGAGCCAGGCTGAGAGAGCTGGGAATGTCCAGCCTGGAGAGGAGAAGGCTCCAGGGAGACCCCAGAGCCCCTTCCAGTGCCTGAAGGGGCTCCAGGAGAGCTGGAGAGGGATTTGGGACAAGAGGTGGAGGGACAGGACACAGGGAACAGCTTTAAACAGAAATTGGGTACGGTTAAATGGGATACTGGGAAGAAATCCTTCCTTGTGAGGGTGGTGAGATCCTGGAATGGAATTCCCAGAGAAGTTGTGGCTGCCCCATCCCTGAAGGTATCCAAGGCCATGTTGGAGCATCCTGGGATAGTGGAAGGCATCCCTGCCCATGGCAAGGGTTGGAATGGGATGATCTTTAAATCCCCTTCCAAAAAAAGCTGAGCACTAGCACGTGACAGGGTCATGTCAGCACCCCTCCACCCTTAAATCCAATCCCATCTTTCACTCCTGCAGCTGCCAGCTCTGGAAATTTGGGATTCATAGGAGATAAATCAAGAGCTCATTAGAGTAATGAATATGGAGAGTTCAAAATAATTAAGTCAAGCAGGCTCTCAGTGCCTGCAGCCCTTGGTCCCTGAAACTCTGCCCTGGAGGTGAATGGGGAATTTTAGGATTTGCAATGGAATTGTGCAGCCTGGCAGGTTGTGGGATTTGGAGATTTCCAGGCTTGGATGCAAGTGAGGCAGAGCTGGTGAAGGTGCCTCTACCCTGAGACTGCCTCAGCTGGCAAGGTAAGACAGGAAAAGAGTTTGGCACAGGATTCCTTGGCTGAAAGTAAATATTTGGCTGAACTTTTCCTTTTATTTATGACAACAAACTCATCTGAAGAGTGAGAGTTGTTGTATTAACTTCCCTTTGAACAGATAAACTAAAAATGTATATATTTTTAAAATCCAACTTGTGACGAGGCAGATTTATGCAGATTGTGTGTCTTTTTATTTTTTTCCTCCAATTAGTGGGAAGCCCCTCCCTGTAGGACAGATTGTGGTTTACTACAAAATAATAAAAGGAATTCAACAAAACAATATTTGAATATTCTCATTAGTTCTTGTTTTTTTTTTTTTGTTTTTGGTGAGTTGCCAGCCCTGCAAGGCAGCAGCACAGGGTGTGCATAAAAGAGGAGACATTTCAGGACTTGGATAAGATCAACTGAAACCATAAACAAGCTGTGTTGACACCCCCTTCCCCCCCAAAACCACCCTACAGAGCAAAGGAGGGAAGAGGATTTAGAGCGGGGTGGTGGCAGAGATTCTTCCATCCAAGATTTTCTAAGGCGAGGGAGATCACATTTCAGCTGTGCAGGTGGAACCAGTCATTTAACACATATTGTTCGAGGCCACTTAATACCAGAAACCAGAAGCCACACCCCGTTCATGTTTTTTCTTTTCTTTTCTCTTTTTTTTTTGTTCCTTATGAACAAGGCAAACATCGTCAGAGGATTTCGCCTTTTTAATTGGATTATATTTTCTGCTAAACACGAGGAATGCCAGATGTGGAATATACCTAAATGTCTTTCCCTAGGTAATTTTTGGGGCTGTAAATAACTGCTTAGCTCTCATAATCCACATAATTACTGTAGTAGTGAGGCAACTGTGAAAACAACCTGTCGGAATTCCTGAGGATGGAAGTCTCCCAGAAATGGTGTTTGGAAAAGCTGCAGGGATTGCTGAAATGCTGAGACCACCTTTAGGCTGGATATTAAGGAAAAATTCTTCYCTGTGGGGGTGGCGAGGCCCTGGAATGGAATTTGAGAGAAGCTGTGGCTGCCCCATCCCTGGAAGTGTCCAAGGCCAGATTGGATGGGGTTTGGAGAAGCCTGGGATAGTGGAAGTTGTCCCTGCCCATGGCAGGAGGTTGAGATTAGATGGTCTTTAAATTCCCTTACAACCCAAGACATTCCATGATTCTGGAGCTTTAGATCTGGAGAGGTGATGATTGGAATTTTTATCCAGCATTCCTAGAAAARCTTTTAACATTCCAAGGCAGGGCAAAACAAATTGGCCTCAAGTCGCACCAGGGAAAGTTTGGATTGAATATTAGGGAAAATTTCTTTGCAGAAAGGGTTGTCAGGCATTGGAACAGGCTCCAGGGTAGTGATGGAGTCACAAACCTGGAAGTGCTCAGAAATGGCACTTGAGGAGAGGATTTAGTGGAGAAAATGGTGGTGGTGCTGGTTTGGCTCTGGACATGATGATCCTGACATCTTTCCCAACCTTAATGGTTCTATCATTCCAAGAGTTCAAGTGAATTACCCCGAATAAAGTTCCTTCAGTGGTGGAATAATGAAGGTGATGGAGATATCTCCAACACCATCTTGGATTCAGCTTTTCCCCATTYCTTAGTAAAAATCTGTGTTGGGAGGGTGCCTGACATAGCCACCAAAAGGCTCTTCCTTCCCAGTTTTTGCAATTCCATGCTTTGCTCGTCCCATGTTGGAGGAGGATTTCCTAGCATGGAGCTGGCCTGAAGTGCAGGAAAATCCAGCAGATCCCTGGGGCAGCAGGGTTGGGAATGGGAAAGGTGTTTGGGAAGCAAAAATGTCATGAGCTTGCAACCATGTTTGGACAGGGCTGTCTCAGAGCAGAGGGGYTTCTCCATTCCGTCCTTCCTTGGGATAATGAGCCTGAACAGATTCCTTTGGCCCAACCTTTTGGGTCCTGGTCCTGTTTTTTCCCTAGTACTCCATGTTTTTTCCAGTGAGTGAGTGATTGAAAGTCAGATTTCTGCTTCTAGACCAGGCTGGACAAGGCTTGGAGCAACCTGGTCTAGTGGAAGTTGTCCCTGCCCATGGGGAGGGTTTGGAATGAGATGATCCCTTCCAATCCAAACCATTTCATGATTCTCCTCCTCCTGATAAAATCTGGACCCCACTGAAGGTGGAAATGCAGAGGAGAAATATCCATGAGGTTCATGTCCTTGGTGTTCACACACACCAAGGCGTTTTTATCCAGGATTTCTTGAAACCACTCCCAAAAAAGGAGAGGAAATAAGGAAATATCCCCAAGCTGCAAGATAAGACCTGGACGCCAGGATTACTTCCACATCCTGCTTGGACACAAAACACCAGGCTTAACCAATCACAGCCGTTGTCCACCCTGCAAAAACCAATTTTCTTCTCCAAGGAACATGAAAAGACATGACGGAGTGGCAGGAGGTGGGGCCTGCTTTGGAGCTCCTTCAATTCATTTATAGCTCAATGAGAGTCGTTTTTCCAGTAGATTTGGATCTGGGGACGGAATCGTTGCATGGCAAATCACTGGGACGTGTGACATCAGTGAAGAGAGGTGACAACTCAGTGACCAGACAGCGAGGGCTGTGCAAGATGAAGGTGTTTCTGTCTCTGCTGTTGGCTGCTGTCACTTGCATGGATTTGGGTGAGTTCCTGCTCGGATTTATCCAGAGTCCTTCAGGAGATGCAGTGTGGTGGGATAGGATCTGTTCCCTCTGAAAGCCGAGTCTCTGACTTTAGGCAGTTGTCAGGGAAAAAAAAAAATCTGTCTTTGGAATTTTCCATATGTTCAGGATGGTGCTGGTGTCATTGGGATTGTCAGGTCAGGCTCTTTAGGAAGTTTCACAAGGCAGAGTGTGATTAAACCCTGTCGTTCCTTTAATGCAAATTCCCGCTCTCACTTTTTCCATGTTCGTGCTCTATCTCACTCTACTATTTTTTTAGCATTATTTTTAACTTTTTGCACCTTCTTTTGATACTTAGCCCTGGATGTCAGTTTCTCGCAGCGTGTGTGGGAGCTCTCCAAAAATGTTACATGTGGGATTTATCCAATTTTAGAAATGGGAAAGTTGAGCTGGGACACGGCTGGAGACCCAGGTACTCCAGGGTTGATTTTTATCATAGAATCATGGAATGGTTTGGGTTGGAAGGACCTTAAAGATCAAAATGAGGCACTGGAACAGATTACCCCAAAAAGTTGTGGATACCCATTCCTGGAAGTGTCCAAGGCCAGGCTGGGCAGGGCTTGGAGCAACCTGGTCCAGTGGAAGGTGCTGCTGCCCATGGCAGGGGGTGGAATTCCATGACCATAGAGGTCCCTTCCAACCCAAACCATTCTGTGATTCCATTCCATGGTTCCATGATCCTCCCTCCATCCTTTCTGTCCCTTGTTCCTACCACCACACCAACCTCTTGGACAGAAATTGATGATCCCAAGCTTTGTTGGTGTTCTCCTGTTCTCCAAGGTAATTCATGAGCAGGATCAGTCCAGGATCTGTGACTGTTCATTGGGATAGTCTCATATCCAGACAGTGCCAGGTCTGATTTTATCCGTGCCTGTCTATGGAACTAGGTCAGGATTTTTAAACTCCTATTTATTTCTTTTGCAAGGACATTTTCAGTTCTTCTCTCCTTGCTGAGCAGACTCTGCAGGGGAGAAACAGGTGGTGGCTTGTTTGGTTTTCCTTTCAGAGAGGAACGCAAATCCTGTGGGTTGGATTTGTCCAGCATCCTGAAATGTGAGACTAAAAGTGATGCTTCCTCCTAAAGATAAATTTCACAACTGTCAGACGTGAATTAGTGCAAACAAAGCATCAGGTCATGATGGGCAAAGCAAGAGAATAAAGTTTGCTTTAGCAGGAAAATTGCTGTGTTTGTTTAAAAAGGGCTTTTTCTGGCTCATTAATGAGGATGGTGTCTGTTTTCACAGCGTGACTTGTTTGCCTGAGCCTGCTGACTTCCCATTGGAGCTGTGCTGGGAGAAGCTGAATAATTTCTCCTTTTTAGCGAGGTTTTAAGGAATTTCAGCAGGCATGTCACACAGATGGGTGATGAGGGCTTCCCAGACCGAAGAGGGGCTGCTGGGGTGTGATGGCACCAAAATACATCAGTGTGGTTGTAACACACACTTTGAGGTGTCTGCTGAGGGGGTGGAAGAGAACCTCATAGAGGGGAGGACCCAGATCAAATGTTGGGTTCCTCAGAAAAACACACAGAGAGCAAAATGCCCTGAAAAACTTGTGGAAAAATGGCTTTTTTCTTGATAGGAAGAACCAGACCCTGTTTTGATTTGGTATCTTTAGCTTCGAGTGCTCTGTGTCACAAAAATCTGTGTTCTTCAGTATTTTTCTCCAAAGTTTCTCCATCTCAGAAGACTTCAGGAAGTGGAAAACTTGGGCTGTGGTCATTCTGTGGTTGTAGGAGCTGAGAAGCACTTGCAGCTCTCAAGGGCTTTACAGCCTAACAGGGATGAGGAACATCTCTGAGGAAGTGAGGGAAAAGGCAGGAGGAGCTGGCTCAGGATGGATTTGGAGTCTTGAGTAACAAATTTTGTGYCTATGGTCCCTGCCTAGAGTAGAACTGGTCACACACAATCCATTTATGGTGCTGGTGTTGGGTTTAATTCTTTGTGAGGGTGGTGAGGTCCTGGCACAGGTTTTCCCAGAGAATCTATGGCTGCTCCATCCCTGGAAGTGTCCAAGACCAGGCTGGACAGGGTTTGGAGCAACCTGGAATAGTGGAAGGTGTCCTTGCCCATGGCAGGAGGTTGGAACTGGAATATTTTAAGGTCCCTTCCAACCCAAACTGTTCCAGGATTTAAAATAACCCCTCACACATTCTTCTCAGAAACCCAGAACCTCAGCACAAGTGGAAGGGTTGTGCTCAGTTTGTTCYCAGTTTGATGGAGATAAATTCCTTCTGTCTGGAATACCCTCCCAGCCTTTGGGAAGAGCTGGCAGAGTGGATGGCACCAGAGGAAATTCTCACTGCTGCAACTCACRCCCAAGTCCGACTTTTTTGTGCGTGTATCCAGGTCCTTCACCAAAGGGATAAACCTGACCAAGGTGACAAATTTCTGTGATAAAGTGACTGACCTGGTAGASAAGGGATGAGCTGTGGATATTTTCTACCTGGACTTCAGGAAGGACTTTGATGCTCTCTCATATAAGATCATGGAATCAGGGAACGGTTTGGGTTGAAGGGACCTACAGATCATCCAGTTCCACCCTCTGCCATGGCRRGGACACCTTCCACTGTCCCAGGTTGCTCCAACTTGGCCTTGGACACTTCCAGGGATGGGGGGTCCACAACCTSTTTAGGAAACCTGTTCCAAAATCTTCATGGACAAGGCATGGGCTGGGTGGACATTTCTGAGGAAAAGCTGTGACTTCTCAGGCTGGAGAAGTGAAGGTTCAAATTGGGAACCTTATAGATGTCTGTAAATTCCTGAAGGGAGAGAGAAAAGAGGACAGGCTCCTTTTGGTGATTCCCAGTGCCAGGAACAGGCAAAGGACACAAAATGAAACACAGGAAATGTCAGGAAACACTTTATGACTCTGAGCTTGACTGAGCACTGGCAGAGGTTTCCTAGGGAAGTTGCGGAATCTCCATCCTTGGAGATATTAAGACCCCACCTGGAGACAGTCCTGAATTAGAGGCTTTAGGTGGTCCTGCTTGAGGGCAGGGATTGGGCTGGTGGAGCTCCAGAGGCCCCTTCCGACCTCCCCCATTCTGTGATTTTAGGAGTTTGGGAGTCTGGGATCTCTTTCTGATGCTTGACTAAAGTCAAGGAGATGMGTAGATCCAGAAAACAGAGAAATAAATCAGCCCAAGCTCTTTCCTGTGTCATGGGGTTTCCTGTGTGTGTGGCTGTGTCTTGTTTGTCTTGTTTGACTCATCACAAGGGGTCTAAACCCAATCTGAGGCTGTGCTTTGACCACCAGACCTTTGTGTTTCTCATTCCCATCAGTCCAAACACATCCTATTATTCCATTCCCATTCTCAGCATGATTATTTTGGAAAATACCTCTCAAGAGATATATGGACAGGATCCACACTGAGACCATCCTCATGTTTTCCATCCTCCTGTTTTCCCTCCTCACAGGACACTCCTTGCAGTGTTACACATGCAAGGAATTGACCCCAGTTCAGGAGTGCTTGAAAATTGAGAACTGCACAGAGGCTGAGACCATATGCAAGACTACAATCTATTCCCTGGAGGATGGTAAGGACAATTCCTTCTTTATCCATACTTTTAACAGGAATCAGTGCTTCGACAGTGCTGCTGTGGAGACCAGTTCCTCTTTTCACTTAAAAAGTGGAGAAGAACTTCCGTGGGAGCCCCAGCTCTCAGCCTCTTGTGGGAAGCAGTGTTTGTGTGAGGGAATATTTGGTGAATTCAAGCTCCTGGTTAACATTCAGAAATTAGATTTTAACTTTTTGCAGGGTCATGTGGTGATAGGAAAACAGGGAATGGCTTTAAACCTAAAGAGGGTGAGTTTAGATTGGGATTTTAGGGAGTTTGATTTGGGATATTAGGAAGRAATGGGTGGGGAGGGTGGGGAGGCCCTGGCAGAGGTTTCCTGGACAAGCCGCGGTGTCCCATCTTTGGAAGTGTCCAAGGCAAGGTTGGACAGGGCTTGGAGCAATCTGGCATAGTGGAAGGTGTCCCATGGCAGAGAGGTTGGAATTTGACAATCTTTAAGCTCCTTTCCAACTCAAACCATTCTATAATTCCATGACACCGACTCCTGGTCAATCAGAACACAAAAGACAGCGGTGATGCTCTCTCCTGTTTTTCCCATTCCTGACTGTTCCTGCTTTTTTTCTTTGCCATAGTTTATCCCCACACGGGAGTCTCGACTGTCACCAAGATGTGCTCCTCTGTCTGTGAGCCCTCTGACGTGGATGGCATTGGGATGACACATCCTGTCACCTGCTGTTTCTCTGACCTGTGCAACGTCGATGATGGAGCCAGTTTGGGAATCAGCGCTGTGCCAGTTGGGATCCTGGCAAGTTCCCTCTGTGCCTTTTTCTGGACTAGACTGTGAGGGGATGATGGGAGTCATTCACTCAAAAAATTCCAAGAAAATAACTCCCCACCAGCCCAGCTTTCCATGTGGATGCCTCATGAACAGYGCTCAACAGCTCCCAAAAATTGTTTYTTTGGGTTTTTGTTTGTTTGTTTGTTTGTTCGTTTTCTAATATCCACACTTTCCCCACAACTAAGAGAGAAGCAGAACATAGGAAGGCCCAACTCAATTTTTTAAATTGATTTTTCAACAACTCCCCCAAAATTAACTATGGAGYTTCCTTGCTGTGCTGGTGTGCTGATGTGGTTGGGTTTGAAGTAAAAATTAAAATGTGTGAAGTATATTTAAGGCAAAAAACCTTGAGAARAGCCTTCCCTATCTCCTTAGAGCAGGTCCTCTCCGCCCCATAATTTTCTGCTATTCTTCCTAGATCCCTTTCTTTGTACCCCCCMAAAAATTAAGGAGATATTTCTGTGTCCAAAATAGGAGGCAGGAGACTGAACTTGCCATGCCAATGATCTGTTCCAGGGRGGTTAAAATCTCATATCCTCTGTACCCTTTTAAGCAGAATAAAAAGAATCTTGTGTTGAAATAGTTGTATTCAAATTTAATTTTCCTTTTTTTATTCCCAAACTCCATCTTTCAATATTGTTTAACAGTTAACAGGGTTGGATTTTGGGGTCAGTCACACAGCAGATGGATGAGACATTTCCCATTATCCCTCACTGGAAGTGACTTTCTGTCAACATTTCTTCCATCAACTCTCCCTGTACAAATCTATCTTTACTGGGAGTAAAAATCTATCTTAACTGTACAAATCTATCTTTACTGAATTTTCCCTGAATTCCTTGTGTATTGCTCCAGGCTCCTACATTTTGATCCCTCCTGCTCTGATTCTGTGTTTTCCTGCAATCCCCTTTCTAAGGTCCAGCAAAAATATCCTCCTCCAGTTATCACCCTGCTCCTGACATTTGGGATAATCAATCCAAATGTGATATAAACTCTTCTGTGTGGCAGATGTGGTTTCCAAGAGAGGTGGCAAAATTCCCATCTTTGGGAAGATTTCAWGGCCTAGATGGATGAAGTCCTGAGAAACCTGGGCTGACCTCAGAATTGAGAGCTTGGATCAGGAGCTTGGGTTAGGAACATTCTGAGGTTGCTTTTCCAACCTGAGCTCCCTGTAAATCATTATTCCAATGGGATCACTGGAACACAAAAGCCATAATTTCCAGGCATTTTTAAAGGAACATACACTGGGAAGAAATTTTTCCCTGGGAGGATGATGAAGCCCYGGCACAGGTTKCCCAGAGAAGCTGTGGCTGCCCCATCCCTAGAAGTGTCCAAGGCCAGGTTGGACAGGRCTTGGATCAACCTGGGATAGTGGGAGGTGTCCSWGCYCATGGCTGGGGTTGGAATGAGATGATCTTGAAGGCCCCTTTCAACCCAAACYRTTCCATGATTCCATGAAACTCTGAAAGCTCCTTGGTGGAGACTTCTCCAGCCCTGCCRAAGTCACAGATCCTGGAGCCAAGTSGGTTGACRCCAGATGTGCCACCTGGGATRAAACCAGGAAGTCYCAACACTYGCCCCACGATATCATTTGGGGTAAGYGGTGATATGGTTTTCAATTTCCTTCCTTGTTTCAATTTCCTCTGCCCTTCAGCCCTCCCATTTATGACTCCCTTGAACCACTGAGATWTTTTTGAGGTCCACACCCTCCAAAAATGATCAGGCACGGCTGATTGCAGGCACCTCTCAGGAGGCTGAACTGGAGCGGCTCCATAGCCGTCATCGCTTTGAGGAGCCGCGCGCGGAGGAGCTGATCCTCCCCTCCCTTCATTGGCCATGAATGCTTCACCCCTTTGATCTCCAGCCAGTTTGGCAGCGTGTTTCCCACATTCCAGCTGTTCCCTGCAGAGATCATGGCTGTGGGGGAGATCTGGTCTGAAAGGCAGAAAATCTGTCTGGGTGAGGCTTTGGAGCCGCTCCCCCTGGAGTGAAGTGGAGCTCTCCAAGCACAGGGTGATGTTTTGTGGTTAGACATCACCCTGAACCTCTCTGTGGTTGGTGTATTTTCTGACATAAAAATTAATATATTAWTTAATATATTAGCTCTGTTCCACCTGATGTGAAGCTTTCCTCAACTTCCTGCTTCTAGAAATGTCTCTGATTATTTATTTTCCCCCAATAGCCACAGAAGGATTTTTTTTTGTTCATTTTTGCTGAAATTTAATTCCCTCCTCATCCAGTTGACCTCCAGGTTTTTTCTGATTTGTTTTTTCTGATTTGTTTTTTCTGATCCTCCTCATTCCTGGGAGCTGCTTGAAGCTGGCCCTGAAGATTTCCCTGAATTTGTTTAAGAATGAGCCTTTTGCTCCTTTTTTTTCTCCCAAGCTCTCCCAACTTTTTGGGTTTGCCTCTTGTCCTGCCATGGTGAATCTTTGGAAGAGTTTGGCTCAGTCTTTTCTTGACCTTTTTTGAAATACTTGGAGAGGACAAGGGTTCATGTTTCAGACAAAAGTCAAGGAGAACTTCAGGGAGAGATGGATAACTTGTCCAAAAGCTGTCTGAGGAAATCAGGCAGGGCTTTGCTTGGTCAGTGGAGACTGGGTTTGGAGCAGACATCCACCCCACACCTTCCTGACTCTTGTATGGAGCTGGGATGAGTTGCCACCTAACTCATTTTTTGTTACTGGGAATTAATAAAGTGATCTGTGATTTCCTCCTAGCTCAGCTCAGGCACGAATTTTTGTAGAACAACCTGGCTCTAGTTTGTTGCTTCAGCTCCCAGCCTGAGACACCTTCCCAAGGGCCTGGATCTGTCTAAACAGATTCCCTTGGGAGCAGTAGGATTCAGGCAGCACTCTGGATAAACACAACCTCGCTGTACACAGAGCTAAGCTCCCTACAATATTTCTCCAAGTATATTTTGTTTCTTTTTCCCTGTCCCCAGAGGCGAAAGCAGGTGAATTCCCTCTTGGAAGCCCTCCAGGTAAAATCCAGCTTGGTGACTGCGGGTTAAAGTTCAGTAATCTGGGAATCAGCAAACAGCCCTGCCAGAATGTTTCACACAGGGATGGATCTGTGTTGTGCTTCTAATCCTCCAGTGTGTTTGCTAATTCTTCCTTGGAGGAGGTGTTCCAAGAGGCCAAGGCAGTTATGATTTCCTGCTGGGGATTGCAGAACCCTTCAGTGACATCCCGAGGAGGAGGCACTGAGGTTTTCTTTTATATCCCTGCATAAAAAAGCCTTTTGCTGCTGCTCCTGAATATGKGAAGTCTGAATTTCAGCAGTGCTTGAGTTGTTCCATCTGGAAGTAAATCCCTTTAATTCCCTGGGACAGGGRCRCATTCCACTATCCCAGGTTGCTCCAAGCCCTGYCCAACCTGGCCTTGGACACTTCCAGGGATGGGCCAGCCACTGCTTCTCTGGGCAACCTGTGCCACCCTCACTGGGAAGAATTCCTTCCCAATATCAATCTAACCCTGCCCTGTGTGAGTGGGAAGCCATTCCCTGAGTCCTGTCCCTCCATCCCTTATCCAAAGTCCCTCTCCAGCTCTCTGGAAGCCCCTTTAGGCACCAGGAGCTCTCTTCCCTGGAATCTTCTCTTGTCGAGGTGAACACACCCAGCTYTCCCAGCCTGTCCATGCAGTGTCACCTTACTTTCCCAGAAAATAAACAAAAAACTGGACAGTTTTACCCAGAGTGAGCATCCCAGTTTGCAAGCAGAGCTGTGCAGGTGCCTGAACCAGGAAGCAGAAACGTGCACTCGTAAAACCCAGGAAATTCCTTCCAAAACTGATTTTAAAAACAAATGTGGATGGCTTCCTTCACTCYGAGGAGGGCTCCCGTGGTTATATAAGAAGATTATCTTTGACTCCAAGGCTGTGTCAACGTGACTCAGGCCCTCAAGGGCAGGGCTGTGTCACCAGGCTGTGGTAATGGATTTGCAAATCCCTGCTCCCTATGGCAACCCCRCCATCCCCTTTAAAAACAAACTGGGAAGGACTTGGAGCCAGCACAGGTATCCAAGGGAGAATGGAAACTCTTGCCGATGTTTGCAAAGATATCCAGCTGGATGTGACAGCAACTGGGGTGTAGTGAAAGGTGTTTTGGGGGTAAAGCAGAGACAAAAGGAGTCTCCTCCGAGTATGGATCCAGATCTGGAATTATACATGGGGTTGGAAGGCAGCTCTGGAGTCTGTGGTGCAACCCCCTGGGCTGGTCTGGGGGACAACTCTGCTGCCTTTCCCAACATGTGGATGGAAGTTCTGTTCCAAAGAATTCACCAATTCTTTTTTGGTGAATTATGGAGGTTTATGGACTTTTCTTACGCTATAGTAAGATGAAGGTGGGGTGGGAACTGAGCCATCCTTCATAGTTCTCCCTTATTMATGGATGAACAGTATTTCATGGGATAATAGGATRGTTTGAGTTGGAAAGGACTTCAAGATCACCCAGTTCCACCCCCGTCCCATGGGCAGGGACACCTCCCACTATGCCAGGTTGCTCCAAGCTCTGTCCAGCCYGGCCTYGGACACTTCCAGGGATGGGGCAGCCACAACTTCTCTGGGCAMCYTGTGCCAGGGCTTCACCACCCTCACAAGGAAGAATTCCTTCCTAAATTCCAATTTAAATCTACTYTTTCTTTCAAACAAAATTGTTTCTGTTTGTTGGGACATGCTTGCATTTTGATTTTTTTGATAATTAATAATTTAAATCTCTTCACAAACCACGCAGAGTTTTTTATTTTATGAACTTTTGCAAAGGGCTTTGGTTCAGTGTCACACAGGATGGGTTTATGACACGGCTTCCTTGACTCCAAAATGAGAGGAATATTTATCAGCCAGCATTGATACCAAAGTTTTTCTGTCTAAATTCAGGCTCTGAGCTCCTCAGAGGAAAAGTTGTAGAGCTTCAAAGCCTTGTTCCAATAATTTGTTATCTTGGCAATGAACTCTTCCCAGTGCTCCCATTTGATTGTATCCAAGGAATTCAGGACACTTTSCAGGTGCAAAATTTTCCTGAGAGAAGGATCTCACAGAAAGCTTGGCTGGAAATGTTGCATTCTCCACCCCCTAAAACCAAAGTCTGGATGCCCAGTGCATCCTTGTCCCAGTTATCAGCCAGAATTAGAATATGCAGCTATTTATAAGGAAAACCTACATCTGGATCCCAAAAATAGAGTGGGATAAAGCTTCATGAGGAATAAAAAAAAACATTGGAAATAACAGCGCTGCATTTCAACAGCTGAGGTTTGTCATGGGCCTGCTTTCCTTAAAAAGCTGTTTTCTCCAATGGTGACTAATTCCATACATCTTTCCAGACCTGTAGGATGGGGGGATACAGCCCAGGGACAGAACTTTAAGTTTCCAGGAGAGAAGCAATGCTATAAATGAGGAATAGGAATGGTTCAGCCTCATTTCTCCTCCTGTGACTGGGAAAAAAATGATCCCACTCTGGACTGGACCTGCCTGGGCTAATAATCATTCCCTTGGGATTGGGTGAACCYAGGACATGGCAGGGACATTTCCTGGCATTGTTTCTACCTCAGTGCTGGGAGGAGGTGACTTTGTCACTCCTTGTCCCCAAAAACAAAGCATGAGGATCTTGGAGCCAATCCAGCTGCAAATAGCTGGGGGCTTGCAGTCATCTCCTACAAACTCCTAACAGCCTCATTAAGCTCAGGTGCACCTARTCCTTAATGAACCAATAAGGTTGTCACATGTTGTTCTGGAGTTTGGATGATTACAGGATTCCATAAAACCCCTTCTTTGGCCTCCAGAGCTGGCAAGAACTGCCAAAATAAATGAGGCTATTGAGCAACGAGGGAGAAACAAGAACACAGCTCCATCCATCCATGCTCCTGATGTCCTGGATTTCCCAAAAAATCCCAGCCACTCCCCAGGGCTCCTAACCCTTCAGAGACATGGAYTGGAATGGATTCCATCACTCTGGCTCAGGTTCCTGGGAATTCTCAGCTTGAACAGAGCTTCCCTGAGCAGTTCAGGGTGGGGTGCTGTCTGCTTGTGGGGTGGAGGATGGTTGAGGTCTAAAGCTTGGAAAAATCCATGGAATCGTGGCAAGTGGAGAAATGACACTGAATAAAAGAGCTGGATGAAAGAAAAAAGGTGCTGAACACCTCAGATTAGTGCAGAAATTAGGAGGGATTTCTTCACAGGAAGGGGGGGTCAAACATTGGAACAGGCTTCCCAGAGAGGTGTTGGTGTTCTGAATCTGTAAGTGCTTAAGAAATATTTGGATAATGCCATTTATAACAAGGTTTAACTTGTGATCAGTCCATAGATTGGGCAGTTGAATTAGATGGTCATTATAGGTCATTTGCAACTGAAATCTCTCCTCTCCTCTCCTCTCCTCTCCTCTCCTCTCCTCTCCTCTCCTC
>JACDOX010000050.1:633860-699951 GCA_014549065.1 Cardinalis cardinalis
TGACCTCCTGGCTTTTCAAAGCAGCCTTCTGCCAGCAATTGAATTTCATTCCAAAAAATAGGGGAACACCAGTGGGACTCTCTGTGTTTTTCTATGGAGTAAGGATTCATGAATTATTTTAATTAATTTATTAGTGGTAATATTGTAGCTCAGATATTATCTGAATAAAGCATCTCAGCTCCTTTATCCAGTCCAGGAGACAGAAAACAGCAGATCCTCCAAGGATCTTTTTTGTGATGTTCTCCTAACTGGTGACATCTTGCACAGAGCTTGGATTTCTCAAGGTGACAGTCACAAATAATGATAATTATTGTACTTGGAGTGCTGATCTCCCAAGAGCAGATCAGAACAGGAAACACCACCAAAGAGCAGGGGGAAGAAGAGCAGCAATTTATTCTCCATGTGCTTTTTGACCATCACAGCTGTGAAAGTCTGGAATGTGAGCCACAAAGATGCACAGATTTCAGATGAGTTTTTTTTCTTCAAAGAAGAAATAAGAAATAGGATAAAAATAAGGGTGGGAGTTGACTTTTGGAAGCTCAGGAGACCCTAGGCATGCGCTCCTTGAGTAGTAAAAACTCCTTGAGATACCAAGACTGGCTCTCTGTGCTTGAAGAACCCCACCAAGCCGTGACATCTTTGCACAGAGTTGGAACAGCAAAAAAAATAGATTTCAGGAACTGCTTTTGTGATCCAAGGGCACCAGCAAGCATAAAACCCTTTCTTGCTGCATCCCCAAAGTTCTTAACCTGCTCATGGATGGTGGATGATGGCACTTTTTAAAAACCTCACATTTTTTGGGCAAAAGTCAAATATTTTGCTATTCACTCTCCCCTCCTTTCCAGGCTGACTTTCCTGCTCTGCTCTGAGTGCGTCAAAGTCTGTCACCATCTCCTGGGTGTTTGTTTCTCTTTCGGATTTGGGTGGCATCTCCCAGCACAGTGACAGCTGTCTTGATGCTAAAAACACCTCTTCCCCCGTGGCTTCTCTCCCTGGAGATTGGCAGCAGCCAGGAAAGATTAGGAACAACGTCTGGCTTGTTTTCAGCCAGGCTCTGTAAGGACACGGCTCATCTGATCCTGATTTTGTGCATGAGCAGGTAACAACRCAGAGCTGCTGCTTTGGATTTGCTGCATGGAAGGAATTTCTGGAGGCCCCGTGGATTTCAGGAAACAGATTTTTGGGTGGAAAAGGTTCTGTTAAAGCTTCTTCTGGGACTGAAGACACCTTTTAAAGATTCACGAAGTCCATGAGGAAGAATGACATCAATGCACGTTGATAATCAGCTCGTGGTGAGCCTGTTGCCAGGAATCCCACTTTGGATCGATGTTGCTCGCTGGGAGCAGCGGCACGTCCCTCTGCAAGCATCTCCCATCCCTGCTGGTTCCCAACCACCCTCTGGAATCCTGACACCGCCCAGGGCACAGTTTCGACTGGCAGATTTCCACCCGCCCCCGGGATTTCACGGAGGCAAAGCCTTCAGCCCCAGCCCGTGTTTGTGCCTGGTCCAGGGAACCCAGGGAGCAGCCAAGGAATGTGTGGGGCAGCAGGCATCAAAGAAGGAGCAAAACTTCTCCCAGTCATCCCAAACTCCTCACTCCRCTCCTCTGGTGAGGTGTTTGGAGGTGTCCTGTGCAAGGCCATGAGCTGGACTCAATGATTGTTGTGGGTCCCTTCCAGCTCTGGATATTCTGTGATTCCATGATTCTAAATCCAAAGGTACTGCAGGAGCAAATGTACTGACACTGGAGTTCCTTGACTTCACTCAACCTGCTTTTCCAGGAAATCTTTTATATCTCCTTCCCTGATTATTGAGWGAAAGCCATTTCTTTTGCTAGGATGTGGAGGGATGGATGTCCCAGTCCCAACAAGACAGGAATAACCCAACTGCTCCTGGATGATGAGTCCAGGRCAAGGCTGGGCAATAAAGCAAGGTTTGAACTGTGCCTCAGTACAGGGGTGTCACTGCTGGTGTGACTGGGGACTCATCAAATTGTCCTTGGAATGGGCAGGAAAGACCTGAAGACATGGAAAACATATTCACCCCTTGTATTGCACAGGCCTGGAGTGCCAGGACAGGGGGGAGTAGCTTCCCACTGACAGGGATAAATGGGATACTGGGGAGGAATTCCTGGCTGTGAAGGTGGGGAGGCCCTGGCACAGGTTTCCCAGAGAAGCTGTGACTGCGTCATTCCTGGAAGTGTTCCAGGCAAGGTTGGACAGGGCTTAGAGCAACCTGGGATAGTGGAAGGTGTCCCACGGCAAGGGGTTGGAATTTCATGATTTTTACAGACCCATCCCATAATGATTTTTACAACCCAAACCATTCCATGATTTCAGGAAGAGACCTGCTGGCCAAAGGCAGCCTGTGGGACTTTTGTTGAGATTCCGAAGTAGGTTTTTAGCACTCTGATCCATGGATTTAATATGTTTTGGTGTTCAGTTCCCTGTAAAATGTTGGATCTCATGGATTTCAGCAACTTGTCCAACCATGAACTGGTGCAAAATCGTTTCTCCCCAAGGCACAACATCCCCACCCACATTTACTGAGGATATTCAGAAACTTAAAGCTCAATCYTAAAAAAAAATGTGTGGCTGGACCAAGCCTGGAGCCACCAACGTGTGACAATTCCCATCTGTCCAATGGGGACTGAGGGATAAAAGGGATCAGGACGCAGAACAGGGCACAGAAGGATTAAAACATGTTTTAATTCTTGTGTTTTCCAACCGGATGGGAAAGTGCAGAGTGCAGCCCCAGGTCTTTGCTGGAGGTGGAGCCCAGACCATCTGCCCCAGCCTTTTGCAACACTCTGAGCGTCTCTCTTGTATCCAAGTGACCCAAAATGACTTTTCTAAATTAAGATCCCAACCACGATGCCGTGTTCGACTTCCTTCCCCCTCAACACATCTGCTGCTGACACTGAAAGGTCCTTTTCACCTCATTTTTAGGCTTTGTTTTCATGCCTGAGGCTGTATAGAATAAAGAGGGAAAGAGGCTTCTGTGCTCCTCTGGAATTAGGGATGTGAGAGTCAAGCAGGAGAAAAATGAAGATATCGAAGAGAGGATGTGCTGCCGTGTCAGAGGCAGATGCTCCAAGCCCTCCAAACCCTAATATGGAAAAATAGCTCTATTTTAAGACCGGAAAAAAGTGCACATGATAGGTTTGAGATGAGAAATAATTTGGGAGTGATATTGAAAATGATATCACTGCTGCTGTACTTCAGAATGAGCTGCCAGGCTCATTCCATAATTAATAACTCCTTCAGATGGAGTGACTTTCCTTTGAGRGTGCAGAATTAAACATTTAAATCCCTCTCTGTAAATACAAGGCTGTGGCAGAGCTCTCCAGAAGCCTTGCAGCTACACTCTAATGTATATTTATATTCTAGATAAGTATTTTTAGCAAGAACTACAAGTCCTCTCTGTATTTGATGACATCAGAGCTCTGTTTTACATGCAATGTCCCGACTGCAAAAAATATCCCCTTCTTTTTCTTGCTCTTGGAATATCGCAATAATTTCTGTCCTTGTCTCATCTCTCTTTCACATTTAATGTGTGTTCCAAGAGGGCTGTGTGGGGCTTTTTYCCCTCTTTTTTGCTCCCAAAGTTGGTAAAATATATAAAATTTGTAAAAAACTAAGCAGCCAAACAGCTCCTGGTGTTTCCCACCTCTGCAATCAGGGCGTGCTGAGATAACAACCACCACTCATGGCCTGACCAGTGTCCTGCTGTGGAAAGCAACTGGAAATGATCCCTGCTGGAAAACCCAGTCCTTTAAATATTAATCCTGCTGTTCCCATGATGCTTCTTTGGGAATCCTGCTCAGGGCAAACCAGGATTGAACCTGGGTCCTCCTTCAGTTTAAATCCAAGCTAGGTGTTTTGTCTTTCCAGGGAAATTATCTTTCGGGATGCCCGCTCCACCTTCCGGAATTGTGGAGCTCACAAGTAAAGGCTATTCAGGGCTCATACATAGCCCTSATTTGTGGCTGGAGGTGGGACTCCACAGGGTATCTCAGCTGGAATATCCTCACAGATTAACCTCTCTTGTTCTTTCCTCTTTAATTTCTGGGTGGAAAAAAGCACTTCAGGTTTGTAACTGGAAGCGGGAGATGCAGATCAGGAAAAAATTCCTCCCTGTGAGGGTGGGGAGGCCCTGTCAGTGGTTTCCCAGAGAATCTGTGGCTGCCCCATCCCTGGAAGCGTCCAAGGCCAGATTGGACAGGACTTGCATCAACCTGGGATAGTGCAAGGTGTCCCTGCTCATGRCAGGGGTTGGAATTTGATGATCTTCAATCTCCCTCCCCACCCAAACCATTCCATGACTCTGCATACCTCTAKCCCTGCCCCACATTTGCAGAAGTGCTGGAAAGAGGTGGAAAAGGCAATTTTTTCGACCAGATAAAGCATAAGGCACTGAGGAATGCCCTCAAATCTCGAGATAAAATCTCTGCATGTGCTGGGAAGAACAAGCCCTCAGATAGACAAGAAAAATCCTTCAGCAGAGCGACACCAGTGCTGGATTCTGCTGGCTGTGAAGCCTCACCCGGCAGGGCCGAGAGGTTGCAGGTCTTTTTCTGGCCCTTTGGAGACACATTTTCCTCTGTTCTATTTTCTCCAGCCTATATTTAAACTTCTCTCTCCCCGTGTCCACTCGATCCAGTGACGCAAAAATCCGGCCAGGCCTTTGATTCTCCTGCATTTCCTGGGGCAGTGGCACTGCCTGGGTTTAACTCCTAAGGGGCAAAGGGAGGGATAAATAACAGCAATAACCAAAGAAACAGCAAATTCGATTTTTTTAAGTGCTCCCAGTGATGCCTGTTCTGCCTTGTGGCTGCCACAGTGCAAACAGGTGACTTGTGGTACAAAAAAGGCCATTTTGTACCCCTGCCTGAAGGGTTTGTCACCTCTCCTAATCAAGGAATGTATTAGAGGTGCTTTGAAGATAAAAATCTGATTCTGAGTCTGTTTTGGCTCCAGTAGAAACTCGTGGGTCACGTTGGCGGGTGAGTCCTGGGTGACAGGAGGCCAGCAGGGGCAGGATGCTCACAGCCAGCGCTGGTGGCATGAGGGGACAATCCCCACAGGGAGCATCTTTGCAGCACAGCAGGGTCACTCCCAGCCTCCTGCTGGCCTCGATGCTGAGCTCAGGCAGTTTCTCTTTTGCTCCCTGAAACCCTCCCAGTTCTCCCAGTGTATAACCCAAAAAAGCCTCCTGTCCCACTGGACTATATTTTACCCTTCTCCCCCTCATTTTCCAGCAGGGATAGCCTTAAATCTGACTTTTCCATGGAGGATTTTTGCACTCCCTTGCTCATCCCTGTGTGTGGTTTTCCCCCTGTCTGGCACAGGGCAGTTTGGGAGCTGAAAAACAAGCCAGAAACCCCCTCCCTGCACCCTGTGCTGCCCCACACTCCTTTTCCATGGGAATATCGAGCACAAAAGAAAGATGYTGCAGGCTGAAAACCAGAGAATCCAACTTTATTTATGAAATTCTCACCCTTACCCTCCCAGTCCCTCTGTATCCAGACCCTGCCCCATCCACGGGTGGAAAGCAGAGCCCAGGATCCTGCAGAAAATATGGAAAGGCTGCTGGAGACAGAGCTGGAAGCCAGGACAAAATAAAAAAGGAATGTGATCTGAGGATGGCAGGGCTGGAGCTTTACTTCTGGCCTGACACATCCAACTGGTTTTGAAGCAGGGAAAAACAGAACAAACGAGTGGGAAGCAGGGGCTGGTGCTCAGGGTCTGCGAGGGTGGGTGGAATTCTGGGATTTGAGTAACTTCCAATTATTGTCCTCTCCATGGCATTTGCTCCCTGCAGATCTCAGCATTGCCAGGGGGGGTTCAGTGTTTTAGTGGAGCTCTGAGGGTTTAACCTCCAGGAAAAAGGGCTCATCATCCTCCTAAGTTCTGCCAAGGAATGCAAGACTGTCAGAGTTTTCCCCTAAATAGTATTGAGGCAGATCTTGAGAAACTGTTCCCTCAGTGCAAGCAGGAAAAAGAACTCCCCTACTTTGGTTTCTTGTGAAAAGAGAGTGAAAAAKGGGGRAAAAATGGAGGAAAAATAAACTTTGCCACAGAGGAGGTTGCAGGGATGCTGTGAACACACAAGGATGGTGCATGGGGTGTATCCATGCTCCACTCTACCCTTGTTTCCCGATCATCTGGATGATCCCTGGCAACAGGAACAGAGGGAATGGCAAATTTCCTGCATCTCTGTGAGCTGGGCACACCTGGCTCATCCATATCTGCTTCCACTCCAGCTGCTTTTACAGCAGGCAGGGCCTCAGAATCAATCCCACATCTGCTCCCAGCAAATCCCATCTGGGGTCCCAGCACTTTTAACCGATTTTTCCTAGACCTGAGGGTCTGGGATAACCATTATTTTTCCTATCCTGCAGTTTCTGCTCTGAAGGGATGCAGGGACGGCAGAATAAGAGAAGAATTTGCTTAGAATAGTCTTTAAAACATCTGGAAAGGGAAATCTGGGAGCTCCAATTGCAGCCTGAGCTCAGGCAGAAGCTGAGGGAGGGGGATGTATGTTTGTCTGGCCAAACTTGGAAATTTGAGTTGCAGGTCTGACCTACCCTGGTCTGTCAGTCCAGGGGGTGTGCTGAGCTTTCCAGAAATCCATCCTGGTCCCACATGGAAGCTGAGCCCTTCTGAACTCATTCCTTAGCTTATCCTTGGACTTWAGCTCCAGATCTCTGCAGTTTCCACCCACACCGTGATGGGCAGGAAGTACCTGGGCCCAGATCCATCTGCTCCTCTCAATCAGGACATGGCACAGGATTCCCGGAGAAGCTGTGGATGCCCCTGGATCCCTGGAAGTGTTCCAGGCGAGGTTGGATGGGGCTTGGAGCAACCTGGGATGGTGGAAGGTGTCCCTGCCCATGGCAGGGGGCTGGAGCTGGATAATCTTGAAGGCTTCTTCCAACCCAACCCATTCTCTGTGGATCCTGAGGACCAGAAGCAGCTGAAGGTGAGGAAAATCTGCTTAAATAGCTGGAAACTGGAGATTTGAGGGGTTTAAGTCCAGGTGCCCAAACTCTTGTCTTGAATCCAGCATTGAAGATGGAGCGAAGCCACACATCAGAGAAGAARGACATTCCCAAAGCATCTAAGAGTTCATGAGGCAGCTTGGCAGGGAGCATGGTGGGCTTTCAGCTGGAGCTGGGACACTTGTGACCTCACAGGGAGCACTGGAGGACTGTGCCAGCCACCAGAGCCACCAGAGCCAGCGCTGCAGAGCTGCTCCTCGCCTCGCTGCTGCTCTTGGTGTCATCCGTGCACAGGTCGGTGTAGCAGCAGGATTTGGGCTTTTGGGCCCCTATCCCATCATAGGAGAGGCATTCCTCCTCACAGGCCCTGGTCACGGTGATGTTGCCAAAAAAGGGATAACCTAGGAGAGGCAGATTGGACAGGAGGAGGAGGTGRGAGAGAGGGGAAAAAACAGGGAAGGAAAATGGGATTGAAAAATACTGACAGAGGAGGTGTTGGACATTCYTAATCCATGGGTGCCTCTAACCCAGCCTGTTTTTTGTGGGAACAGGCCTGCAAGCTCTTACTGCTGACTCTCTCTCACCCTCCTGCTCCTTCCAAAATCATTCCAGCAYGGACAAGAGACACAATTCCCTGTAGATGTTTGCACCCTCTATAAATTCAGGGTCCACAGAGACATCGGGGTAGGAAAGGCAACACAGAGGGAACAAGTGCAGTGAGTCCTGATTCTTCACYGTGAGGCTCCAAATCTGATGGATTTCTCTCCTACCCTCTCTAAAGTGGGATAATTTCACTTGGGTTTTTACAGAGATGTTAAAGGGACTTGGGATGGGGAGAGGGAAGTGTGGCCAGCAGATTAAGGGAGGTGATTCTCCCCCTCTGTTCTAGTGAGACCCCACCTGAAGAGTGGGATCTGCCTCCAGCTCTGGGGTCCTGACAGGACAAAGACTGGGAATTGTTGGAGCAGGTCCAGAGGAGGCCATGGAGATGCTCCAAGGGATGGAGAAGTTGGAGCCAGGCTGGCAGATCTGAGGGTGCTCACCTGGAGGAGGCAAGGCTCCAGGGGGAACTCAGAGCCCCTTCCAGTGCCTAAAGGAGCTCCAGGAAAGCTGGAGAAGGACTTGGGACAAGGGATGGAGGGACAGGACACAGGGAATGGCTTTCCACTGCCAGAGGCCAGGGTTAGATGGGATTTTGGGAAGGAATTCTTGGCTGTGAGGGTGGGGAGGCCCTGGCACAGGTTTCCCAGTGAAGCTGTGGCTGCTTCCTCCCTGGAAGTATCCAAGACAAGGTTGAATGAGGTTTGGAGCAACCTGGTCGACTGGAATGTGGGAGTTTGGAGTTCYGTGATCTTTAAGCTCTCTCCCAGCCCAACCCATCCTGGAATTCTCTGATTTCTCCCCAGGGCCCCTCAGGGGCAGTKGTGGCACTCACCTGTGTCCACGGAGTGCAGTGTCGTGGTGCACACGGTGGATTTTTGGGGACACGTGATGGGTGTCCTGCACTTGGAAATGTCTGTGGGCTCCTTGCACACGTAACATTGCAGGGACTGGGCTGCAGAGGGGACAGAAAAGGCTCTGAGGTGATAYAGCCAGGAAGACAGACCTAAAACTGCAGCTTTCTGACCAAAATGCAGCAGTGTCCAAAATTAGGAGGCAATGGCAAATCTTGGATAAGCCAGGGGGGAAAAAGACAAATCCCAGCACTGGAGGACACGGGTGGTGTAGCAGGAGCTGGGCCTGAGCATGACTTTGGAGGCTCAGCAGCCCAGAAAAGGGGATTTAGAGGGACTTAAACTTGAGCTTTGGTAGGTCTGAGCGTCCTCTGTAAGAATTCCGCCTGGAGAAGAGGGGGCTGAGGGGAGATTTTTTGGGATCTACAGCTTCCTGATGAGGGGAAGTGGAGGGGCAGCACTGATCTCTTCTCTCTGGAGCAGTGACAGAATCCAAGGGAATGGCCTGAAACCGTGTCAGGGGAGGTTTAGGTTGGATATTAGGAAAAGGTTCTTCCCCCAGAGAGTGGTCAGGCACTGGAACAGGCTCCCCAGGGAAYGGTCACTGCCTCAAGAGCTCAGGAAGTGTTTGGACAGGCACAGGGTGGGATTGTTTGGATGTCCTGGGCAGGGCAAGGAACTGGGCTGTGATAATCCTTGTGGGTCCCATCCAAATGAGGATATTCCACGACGGTAAAAACCAGCTCCTTCTGCTGAGAACAGCATTCCCCAGCTGTGACAGTGGCAGCTCCCCCATCCCTCCCCTCACAGCAACAGCTCCTTCCTGCTCGTTTAAGGGAAATTCTGCAGGAATCAGTAACTGAGAGCAGGATTTAAATTTCAGAGTTGTGTCAGAGATCCTGAGGGCTGAGTGTGGCCTTAAAACCGCTCTCATCAGGGGCTGCTGCTGCTTTTTGAAGAGGTGATGTACAAACCCTTGCTGGCTGCCACCTGAGGGAGGGACACCTCTAAATATGCAAATCTATGCAAAGCAGCTCTCAAAACCCTCAGTGTGAGCGCTGTCCATCCACAGCCAGCAGACGCTGAGAGTGTGGATTTTCCAGAGTCCTGCTGGTGTGGCTTGATGACAAAAACCAGCCTGGCTTGAGATTTTCTATCCTACCCTCCTTCCACCGGCTGAAAAACAAACTGCAAGCGCCCAGTGCCATCTATCGGTAAAAATTCACACCCACGCTGGTTTTTTTTTGTTCCCGTTCTGCCGTCAGAGGAAGCTCTGGGGCTTTGTGATAAGGATAAATATTTTTGAAGGCATTTGTTTGAACACCTGACTTCAGAAAGGAATTTTCAAGGCATCTACTCCTCGCAGCAGCTCCTTTGGAAAATTCAGCTGTGGGGTAGAGCCTACACAGTGCAAAACTTCTCTTTCTCATTCCTTAGCTCTTGCTAAGGAATTCAGTTCAAAGAGACAATTCCTTGTCTCTTTGCAGAACTAAAAAGGATGTTTTCGTGGAAAATATTTAAATTTTCTTGTGGCCATACTCCCTGTAAACAAGGGTGGTGGAGCCATCCCTGTTTATCCCAGCTCAGGACCTCATTAGTTCCCTTCCCAATGATTCATGATCCAATCCATAAAATTGTTATATATTTTAACAGAGGTAACACATTATCAACAATCATTTGGATGTCTGTGGATGTGTAGGGTGGATGGATGGATGGACAGAGCAGTTCTGGCTTCAGGCACTTGAGAAACTGCCCTGCAACCCTTGGGGTGAGGTGGTTTCCATTTACAAACCTCAATATTTTCATAGATAAACTGGGAAGTGCCTTGGGGGAATTAATCCCAGTTAAAAGCAGGTTTAAGGAAGGAAAACCTCAACCCCCTCATCTTTCACTGACTCCAGGTGGGGCATTTAGAGGACATGGGTTTTGTGGAAAGGTTGCATGGAAGAGGAAAGCCCAAATCCATAAGGACTGGGACAGGAGAACTGAACAGGGACAGCTCTGAATCCTGATCGGAGCCAATAATTCCCTGTTCCTCACTGTCCAACAGGACCTTCTATTCCTTGATATCAAACCTCAGGAATATGAATGGTCACAGACACATCCCTCAGCCCCAACAGGGGTGCCTAGACCAGCTGCTTCCCTTTGGATCATCCCCCCAAAAAATATTTCTGCCTGATTTCAACTATAAAGCAAATGGGGTTGATAACTCTGTTTCCATAAAATTCTTAGAGACCTTCGGTGGTTTCTCAGAAATTCCATTAAATCCAAGGCAGGAATTCAGATGGAGATGTTTGGTCCCTGCCCAGGCTGCCTTTCCTTTGAGATCTTCCATGGAAACAGCCTGAGGATCTCTGGGGCCCGTGGGCTGTGGGTTAAACCCCTCTGGGGTGGTGTGCCATCCCTGGAATGCCTGTTCCAGGCTGGGATGTGGCTGCAGTTGGTCACATCTGCATGGAGGAAGGACACAGCAATGGCCAAACCCTGCTGCCAAGATCCAGACCCATCACAGACCCAGGGGAGTTTCCCATTTCCACCTATCTCCTGAAATATCTCCTGAAATTCCAGGAGAATTTCCTATCTCCTGAAATAATGGAAAATCCTGGACCTGGGGGTTTAATAAAATTTTCCAATGTCCTTGGAGTTATTCTCATACCCCCACCTTAATCTCAATTGAAGTTTCACCTTCTGGCTTTCAGCACTTCCAGCAGGCAGCTGGGAGGTTTTAGGGATATCAGGAGCTTGGGATGAACATTCCTGATGGGACAGGGTGGCAGCTCAGGTAGAGGCTGGCACTTCAAGCTCTCGCCCAGGCTGGTCCTGCCCTGTGCCTTGTGGTTGTCCCTTCCATCCCTGGATGTGGGTGACAGGAATCCAAAGGACGCGCATCGCTCCCAGTCAGGCATCACAGCTCTTTCCACCAGGAATGCATCTCCCCTTTCCCATTTCACCCTCTCCTTCGACCTCCTTCAATACAAAAGGCATCATTTTCCCTACCTGGGGGTCACCAGGTCTTTCCCCTCCTTCCTCTCCCAGGAWTTTCCCAGGGTGGGGGGACCTGGAGTGTTGGGAATGAGGAGCTCTTACCCAACTCCACGAATGCCAGGCCCAGCAGGAATCCCACCAGGAGTGTCTTCATGCTGAGAGCAGATCCAGGCAGTCAGGACAGATCCAGAGAGCTTCTCCCAAGGAGCTTTATATGTTTTCCCACCCTCCACCATCAGCTGTTGTTGATCCTGTGGGCGGATTCCGTCGGGGTGATGAGGGGAAAGCCCAGCTCCAGTCTGGATTGGGATTTGCAGAGGAACGAGTTCCCTRGTGAGGTGACATCACCCCAATGAGCAGACTCCTGCCATACCTCGGCTCTTCCCCAGGTTTATGTCCTGGGGCTGGTCCCATGGAAAAAGGAAAAACACGGCTGGCGCTGCAAGGTGTGGCCCCATGCCAGGGCTTGGATGGGGAATGTGACAAGGTTTGTTTGCTCCTTCCAGTCTGGCTCCACGAGCCCAGASCTGGCTTGTGTCACACGTGTTGCACTGGCCAACAACTGTCAAGGGGCAAGTGACAGCAGGCTGGGCTTCCACGTGCTTTGGAGAAATGATTCCACGGGCTGGCAGGACTGGGGTTGCCCAGAGATGCCTGTTTTCCCAAACCCAGTTCAAAATCAAGCCTGGTTTCTGGATCCCTTGATTATTAACTGAGCTGCTGRGCATGGGAATCGCTTGGAGGCCAGTGGGATATGGTGCTTCTGTATCCCGTTTCTAAGTCTGGAATTGGGATAAATCATGTGGTCTCAGGTCCTGGGTYATGCTGGCAAAGCAGGATGCCTCCCTTTGGAAAGCTGTCAATTATTTACCAAATTCTATCCTGAAGCTGGGAAATAAGCCCAACATGGAGCAATTAATCAATTTTCCCACTCCAGCACCTTCCTGATAGCAAATTTCACTTTATCCACATCAGGGCAACCCTTTCAAACATAATAATTTATTTTGTATCTTATCCAATATTTGGGGAGACAGCTTCAAATGCTTGGAGCCGGGGAGAAATTATTTACTTCTCCCTTTGGACTGAGCTACTGGTATTTTATATTTCACAGGAAAAGCTGATAGGCTTTTCGTTGGGTTTGTTGTGATCCAAATTGGAAAACCCTGGAGTTGTGCAATTTCCCATAAAACAGCTGAATAAGCCAAAGAGGCAAAGTTTGTGAATCACTGGAGCACTTGGAGATTTTAGGGCTGGAGATGAGGTGAGTGAAGGAGCTTTAATGAGGTGCTTTGCCTGTCACAGACTTGTCATGACAACACACGTGGGAATATTGCTGCCATTCCCAGCAGCCTCTCCTTCTTCCCAGATGGAGGATGGTTCCCAGTAACCTGAGAAGCGTTGCTAATGAAAATTTCCACAGCCACRGATGACACAAAGCTGACAGAGCTGTGGGAAAGGGAGAGAAAGACCTACACCCTAATCCTTTCCTATAAGAATGAAAATTATCCTTTATTTTATCTCCCTGTGCTCTCCAAGTTCAGGTGCTAAAAAAAAAACCAACTGAATAAAACATATTTTTCTGGGGACATAGGAAAAAACCACTCGGCGAAAGCCGCCAGACCTGGTTACATCCAGATCCTTGCTTGGAACTGGGCAGCTCAAGGCACATTTGAGCAATATCGTAATTAACAGCCATGAAACTGGAAAAGATCCAGTGCTTTCAGCATTCCAAGTGGTTGTGCCTCAATGGGAAAGCACAGTGGGGCTGGCACAGTAAAGCTGCTGAGTGGATTGTGGAGTAGAAATGTCCATGGAGACATCCTCTCATACCTGAAAATCATTCTATACCAAGAAATTTTTGGGATAAATCTGTGTGGTTGAAGGAATACGGATATAAATACTTAAATACTGTCTTAACTCTGTCTTAAAGGCTTTGAGAGGTTGGAGATCTTTCCATAAGRCAAAACACTGGCAAAACACCAGAGCTCCTGCAGAGGTGCAGCAGTGCCAGACTTCGGGGAAAGAGGATTTGGGAGTGTTCCTGTAAAATTGTGGAGGCAAGGAAAGACCTTTAAGGTCTGTTTCCTTTAATGTATTCCTTGATCTAAAGATAATCAAGAGCTCACGGAGAGATGGAGCCCTGGAAACAAACCCAAAACCCAACACAAACAACCCCACGTGGTGTCCAGGTGTGTGTTGGGATAGGAGGGATTTGTATTTTGATTTTGGAAGTGGCAACAGCCTCCTGGCTTCCCAAGTAGRATTCCACTGCCACTGTCAAGCACAAAATGGGATCCTAATGAAAAAAAAAAACCAAAAAACCAAAGCAATAATGAGGAGAGTGAGACAATGGGATTCACACCTAAGAATGACACTGGAATACACTGGCTCCATTTAGCTTGCCAGAGTTAAGACAAGACTAAGTTAAATGAGACTGGAAATTGAGGATGGATATTAAACACTAAAAAAATTTGGATTGTTTCTGTAAGCAAAGGCAGGGAAGAAACCTGACCTGCTTTAAACCTGATAAGTGTGTGGAAGCTGTGGTTTGACAGGGCAGTTAGGTAAGACTTAGACAGCTTGTGGAACTCAGGAGGCCCTAAAAATTCCCTTCTGTCTCTGTCAGGGGAGGAATAAGCCCTGGGAAAGGTTTTAAGCACTGACTGACAGGAGCCAGAAGGGACTTTGGTTGAAATGTCATTTCAGGTCTGGAGAGCTGAGAATATCAACAAGGCGTGGTGTGTTAGGGAGAAAGGTTTGTGTGCCAAAAGCCTTTAGGAATTCTCAGTGGGATCAATCTAAACCTTCTCCCAGACTGTCTCTGGGAGACTGCCCTAATTTATAAGGTAATATAGGAAGATATAATCACTTTCTGCTTGTCACAAATACCAGGAAAGGCAAATGACAGAAATGTCGTGTTTACGGAYAAGAAGGTGAAGTGCTTCACCTGCTCTAACTTCCCTTACAGCCAATTCTTGTTTGAACAATTAAACCTCACATTTTTATGAGATGTTCTGTGGCAGGGAGTGAACACCAAGCTTTGCTCAGCTGTTCTAGTTGTTGATTATCAGCCACACGTGAAATTAGTCCTGTGTAAAATATTTCTGCTATGATTTAAGGAGTCCCTACAGCCAGTGGCTCTTGTTGCACCTCTCTACTAAATTAAATTTCTCACTGYTGCAATTTTCCTCCTCTCCATAGAAATGTATTTTTTTCTGGGATATGTCTTGGATAGACTTTGGTGGGCTCTCTGACTTCTTCTCTGTTCTCCAAGGCTTTAATCCTTCTGATGGTCCTTCTCTGAACTCCCTCTGTTTCACCACTTTTCTCCTACATTGTCCAACCCAGATCTGGACATTTTCTTGAGCCACTCCATAGAATCCCAGAATGTTTTGAGTTGGAAGTGGCCTTCAAGATCATCCAGTTTTAATCCCTTGCCATGGGCAGAGACACCTTCCACTATTCCAGAATGATCCAAGCCCTGTCCAACCTGACCTTGGGCATTTCCAGGGATGGGGCAGCCACAGCTTCTCTGGGCAACCTGTGCCAGGGCCTCAGCACCCTCACAGGGAAGAATTTCTTCCCAATATCCCATAAAACCCACTCTCTTTCAGTTTGAAGCCATTCTCCCTTGTCCTGACACTCTGTACCCTTGTCCAAAATCCCAACACTCCATGCCCATGTCCAAAATCCCTCTCCATCTCTCCTGGAGCCCTCTTCAGCTACTGAGAGCTCACAACAAGGTCACACCAGAGCCTTCTCCTGTGCAATCCCAGGAACAAACAGGATGGATCCACCTGTGATACAAACACCAGCCAACCCTATTTGACACCGTGGTCATGTCATGGTAACCATGGCATCAATCTACATGACATCCTTGTCATTCCTGAGAGCTGATTTGCAGGATGGAGTCTGCTCCATTTTCCAGATATCAGATTCCCGAGCATCCTGGTGATAACTGGTTTGCAGGAAAATACAGATGCTGTTGATCATTACACTCAGCCACCTGGAGTTCAGCTCCTGTGATTCCAAAGGGGCAAAATTTTTGCCAGGGGACTTTTTGGATGCTCCACCATCTTCACGTGTGACTCAGGAGCCAGGAACCTTTCTGCCTGTGCCCGTGGCCGCAGCGATGTTTGATGATCCAATGGAAGTTCCACCTCTCATGGGTGTGTGTCRACAACAAGACTTTGGGCTTGTTGGGGTGGAGTTGGTCTCCACCCTCCTGATGAAACTCTGCCACTGGGCAGGAAGGAATTCAGGTTTTGTTGGGCTAGAAAAGGGTGAAAATGTGAGAACCCTTCTGCAAGGAGCGCTTCAGGTCTCTCTTCCAGGAGCTGTTTGGTACTAAATGTTTCTCCTCCATGGGGAGTATCCAAAAAAAAAAAAATCCAGATTCACAGCTCTGATTCAGTCTCTAAAGAGCTTCTATCTTTTTTTTTTTTTTCTGTGTCTGAGCTTCATTTCGCTGCTTGGCACCCCCTGTCTGAAGATAGGAGGTGAGAAGTTGAACTTCTCCAAGCAGAGAAGGGAACTGTACTTGCATTTCCCAAATTCTGGCTTAAGCTCACTAATCCCAAGACTAAAAAGCAGGTGCTCCTGAGGATGGGAGGAAAGATTCCAGGCTTGCTGGATTTTTACAAAAAGACATAAAGATTTTTACAAAAAGGTGAGTTGCGTTCAGGGCTCTGAGAGAAAAAAGGGGAGTCCAGGGATATGATCATGTGGAGGTTGGWATTATTGAATCATGGAATGGTTTGGGTTGGAAGGSACCCTAAATCTCATCTCATCTCATCTCATCTCATCCAACCGTGGGTAGGGACACTTTGCACTAGATCAGGTTGCTCAGGTTCCTCTTCTTCCAGCCACAGGACTGAGGACAATTCCTTCAGGCACCACCCGTGTTTGGTCCACCCTGGGAATGTAGGTCCCTCAAGCATTTTCTGAAAACAGCAAAAATGTCCAACATGTGATGCTGGATTGAATCCCAGAAGGATGAACATCCACAATTCAGGCATTTCAGGCTTCCTTTAAGCTGTATCAGYCCTACCATGGACTTGAGAGGTGTCTAGCTAGTGTAAAGTGATGTCTGAGCGTGTCACATCCTGAACTCACTGGATTTGTTCCAGGGAATGCCCAGGCACACTCTGAGGGCCAAGGATGTTTTCAGAAAGGTCGTTCTGGTTGGAAGGATGAGAAATTCAGGCATGAGCTGTGACAGTTGTGGTCAGGATCAGAGAATGGATCCTGATCCCTTTTAAATTCCCTTTTTATTCCAGTGTGATTCCCTTTTCCATCCCAGCGACAATTGCTGCCCTGCTTGAAAGCCCACATGACTCATAAATACACAGTCCATCATATAGGAAGCCTGTGGACCTGTGATTTTTTACCTGAAATTTGGATTATTTGGAATAATGGGATTGTTAAAGGCTGGAGAAGACCTCTGACATCACCAAATCCAGCCACCACCATGTTCACCATTAAACCATGTCCTCAGTTGCCAGATCCATGTGGGTGTTTTGAACATTTCCAGGCATGGTGACCCCACCCTTTCCTGGTGCTTGAACACTAAAAAGCCAAGGCTGAAGGATGCTGGGAACATTCCTGGGGGCTGCTGTTGCCTGAGAGTCTCCAGCATTTTTTTCCACACTTTATTCAGCTGATGGCACTGTTGATCTCTTATCAACATTATCAACATTCTGCAGTACAAGGGCAACATGCAGACACTGGCCAGTCACAGAGCCACTTCCTTCCCTTTATCAGGAAGATTTTCCCTCTTTATCAACTTTGGTTGCGCAGAGAAAGGAAACAGAGACCTCGCCACGAATTTGTCACTTGTCAAACCGAGGGGCTGTCACCAAGTCTGTGGGTGAGAAGTGCCTGACATCACTTTGTCAACCTTCAGCATCATCAGCAGTGCCTTTGACTGACAGGTTGGCAGCAAAGTCTGTCGCCACATACAGATCTGGATGAGTCAAGCTAAATAAGTAACCCCTGCTAAGTAATAAAATTAGCCTGTGCTGGGTGTTGCCATGGGGATCCAGCRCAATATTGGGAAATAGCGTGACAAGGAAGCCAATTCCCATCATTGGGGTCTGTATGGTCAAGGCATAAAGTTGTGGCAGCACCAATTAGCAGAAAATGCAGCAGAAATAGCCTTTGAAAATTTGTGGAATCACGGGCAGATTGAAGCAGGACAAAAAGTCTGGAGTGGGAGTCACCTGGCCTAAACACAGCCTTTCTTCTCTACCRTAGGTGGCTCCTGGGTGACTCACCAGAGCTGTTTCTTTTTCCAGTCAGGCAGACAAAAACAAATGTCATCAGACAAAAGCTTCATCAAAAAGTGGATGGCACTGGGGATTACCTGCTTCCCTTCAGTGGCTTTAAAGGGAGCCCTGCAAGGGTGGAGATGGGGTCACCTGGAGGCCTCTTCTTAGTAAATGTAAAATGTGTGTGTTTTGAGTGGCTTGTGTTGGGAGGGACCTGAAAAACCATCTTGTTCCAACCCCTGCCACAGACAAGGAGAGCTTCCACTATCCTGGGTTGCTCCAAGCCCCATTCAGCCTGGCCTCGGACACTTCCCGGGATGCAGGGGCAGCCACAGCTTCTCTGGGAATTCTATTCCTCAGCACCSTCACAGCCAAGAATTCCTTGCCAATATCCCATCTAACCCTGCCCTCTGGCAGTGGGAAGATATTCCCAGTCACCTGTCACTCCATTCCTTTTCCAAAGCCCCTCTCCAACTCTCCTGGAGTTCCTTACAGTGCCTGAAGGTCTAAGGTCTCCCTGGAGCCTTCTCTTCTCCAGGCTGGACATTCCCAACTCTCCCAGCCTGGCTCCAGAGCAGAGGGGCTTCAGCCCTTGAAGCATCTCCGTGGCCTCGTCTGGACCTTCTCCAGCAGCTCCACGTCCTTCTGCTGTTGGAGCCCTGAGCTGGATGCAGAATTCCAGGTGGGATCTCACGTGAGTGGAGCGGTGGGGCAGAATCCCTCCCTCACCTGCTGCCTGCAGCTCAGGACACAGGGGAGCCTCAGGGCTGCCTTTCCSTGCCAGAACAACTCTGAGGAACACTCTGGGATTCTTGGAGTGTCCTTTTGCAGAGCCAGGAGCTGGACTTTGTGATCCTTGAAGGTCCCTTCCAACTCTGGACTTCCCTTGAATTTTGCCAATCCATCCCAGCAGGACCAAGCTCCGTCTCCATGCATCCACATGTCCAACTTCAGTGACCACATCCAAAGCTCTCTCCATTTGTTGTCCTGATTCTTGGCTTCCTACATACTTCCACAGCAGTTTGGTTTTGCCAATTAATTTTGATTTAATCTGGCTTCAGCTCCTTTTAGCCTCCTACACCACAGAGTAATYGTGTCTTTCCTTCCTCACCCATCCCTTCCTCCTTGCAAAGAAGTTTTTGAGGTGGCACACCCTGATTTCTGGGATCAGGAGTCTAAAGCACTTGGAATAATATTGTCCCCTCATCCAGCCAAGTTTTGGGATGATTCACTTTTAGATAGGCAGAAAAATGTTGATATATGGTTGATAGATAGATAAATATGTTGATATCCGGATGTGTTTGTTGATAGCCAGAAAAAAGGAGAAGTGAACTGGAAGTTCAAGGGTATGGATGCAAAGTGTGAAGCTTRTGGTTCATTGAAATCAAAGATTCAGAAACCTCTTTGGGTTTTTTTTTTCTGTAAAAAAGAGGAAAAATGGAGAAAAAATTTCTAGAGAGAGAGAGACTGTGGCCTGACATAGGTGAATAATTTCAAAGATTATTCCAGGGATGAGAGGGAAGCCTAAATGAATGGATAAAAAATGGAGCAGCAGACAAAACAACAAGAGGGARGTTAAGAAATATATGAAGTAAAAATTTGCATTAGTAAATATTACTTAGATCTCAAGAAAGACATTGAATGTTATTTATTCATTTATTTTAAATGAATTATTTAAAATTATTTAAATATTATGTAAAATTATTTAGCCTTTAAATTGAAAGGCAAAATAGTGATAGACGAAAACTGAATATTAAATTAACCACTTGTTTATTTAATACATAAAATGCTTTTGATTTTGGGGGTAAAGACAGCATAAAAAAAAGTGCCCAGAAAAAGAAACAACCACAACTGAGGTGAAGCAAAAAAATTCAATGTATTCAAGCTGGGACAAAGCAGGACAGGATGTTTTCCATGCCAGAACTCTTGGAGAACTGAGATACAGAACAACAGGTCCAGGTCTACTCCCAAATATTGTTTATAAATTGGTCAAGGCAGAATCATGAGGTAAGAATTTAACCCCTAAATTAAAAAGAGGAGGGGTAACAGCAACTGTCTGACCTCAATAGACTGMCAGGAGTAAAAACAGGGTTTGAAGGAAGGAAAGCAATAAAAACCCCAGAAAAATACTTAAAATCCACTGTTGTATTTGCTGTTTTCATGTTAATAAAGTCAGATTTTCAAGATTTTCAGATTTTTTTCAAGTTTAACAAAGTAATAACACAAAATAATGTGGGGATATTTATTAAGATGGCACAGATGGAAATTAAATGGATATAAGATGGKTGAGAATTTTTTAAAGGCCTGGCGGTGGAGGAGCTGGAAGTATTTAAAGTGTTGGGAGTGGGATATGAGCCTGGGGAAATTYATGAGAGCCGTTCCTCACTTTTGGAGTGCTCTTGCTTAAAATTTTCTGTGAAGACCTTGAAAGATGCCAAAAAGGAGGGAATTTACCGGTGGCACAAATTCAGGAAGCCTCAGCAATTCCAGGAAGGATCAGGGTATCATGAACAAGCAGGTGGCTTGGATGTAAGTCACGGATTAAAGAGGATCATCCACCATAATAAGTCAATTGCACGGTAAAYGAGGACGTCACCTGGAGATGATTGGGAGATGAAAGACGCGGGAATTCTTGGATGATCCCGGCTGGAATCTCTGATGGAGCATGGAAAAGGTGCAACACCAGATGCATTTCCTCAGCTGTGACTGAGGGACCTGAATTCCCATCAAAAGCATCACAGGGATTTGAGAATGGAGGGAATATGAAGCTGAAATGGAAGATTTAATAAAGAGAGAGAGCAGCTTTTCACACAGGCAGATGGTGATAGGACCAAGAGGAAATSTTTTTAAACTAAAAGGTGATTTTCATCAAAATTTGGGAAGAAATTCTCCCGTGTGAGAGAGGGGAAACAATGGATTAAGTTGCCCAGAGAAGCTGCRGCTCTCTCATCTTTGGATGTGTTCCAGGCCAGGTTGGACAGGGCTTRGAGCAACCTGGGATAGTGGAAGGTGTCCCTGCCTATGGCATGGGATTGGAACTAAATGGTCTTGAAGGTGCCTTAAACCCCAAACCTTTCCATGATTCTGAAAGAGATGGGATTTCTTAGCAGAAGGAGAAAGGATTCCCAAATATGGACACACTCAACAGCAGGAAAGAATTGCCTGAGATAAGAAAAATGGTGGCACTGGAGAAAAATAGTCCTTCACTTCTCCATATAAATGTCCCAGGTTTAGTGCCAGCCTGGGAGCTCTCAAGACTGGAGAAATGATCCATGTTCATGACTGGAAAACTGGGATGGAGACACAGAAGGTTTGGACTGGTCTGGACTGAATATAAGCACTGTTTTTGCCAGACACTTGACTTTCCCAGCAGTAACATTCCAGGAAAACCTTTAGTCTTGTCAGCCTCCAGTGCCTATCTATCCATCCTGGATATCTGTCCTGTCATCCAAGGATTTTGGGTATTGCCTCATTTGGGGTTCCAGGTTAGCAAACACCCCTCATAGCTAAAAATAAGAGTTTATGGACAGTGCTCAGCTCTGGGTACAGATGGATCCAGCTCTTCCACACCCCACTATTTTGGCAGTGCTGGTTCCTGGCAATTCATGTTTTGATAACTCCAAGATTTGGAGTGGTAGAAGTGGATGATGGAGGAAGAAGAGCCCAGGTAAGATCTCCACTGGTTTSGGGGTGAACTCAGCAGGTTTGAAAGTTATTCCCCAGGTGAGTGAGATAAGACTAAAATTTWCACCTTGCTTCTGCTGAAAGCACTCCCAGGTCTCATGGCAGCTCTGCCTGGATGGGGTTGGAGGAAGGTGACAAGGAAAATAAGGGTGACACATAAGTGGAATACTCACTGTGCTGTGATGTGTGGGATCTGTTTGMCTTAATATCCTATTAAATGTATCGAAAGGCTCAGAGGGCTGGGATTGTGCAGTCTGTAGAAGAGAAGCTCTGTGGTGACCTTAGTGCCCCTCCCAGTACCTGWAGGAGCTCCAAAAGAGCTGMAGAGGGACTTGGGAWAAGGGATGGAGTGASAGGACACAGGGAATGGCTTCCCACTGYCRGAGGGCAGGTTTAGGTGGAATATTGGAAAGGAATTCTTCCYTGTGAGGATGGTGAGACCCTGGCACAGGTTTCCCAGAGAAGCTGTGGCTGCCCCTGGATCCCTGGAAGTGTCCAAGGCCAGGCTGGACAGGGCTTGGAACAAGCTGTTCTAGTGGAAGGGGTGTTGGAACTGGTTGATCTTTCAGGCCCCTTCCAAGCCAAACCATTCCACGATTCTGAACCTGATATTGATGGAGCAGATCTCCTCTTCTTCTCCTCTTGGGCTCCTCTTGCAGACACAGCCCYGTCATGTGGGGCAGAGCAGCACATCCACCCTTCACCAACCACCTTCACAGAGTGTCTGCATTGTCTCTTTGCCTCCTGCACCCCAGGCTGTCCTCAGGATGCTGCCTGCTCCTGATCCCACCGTTGGGTTKGAAAGAGGCAGCTGTGAGCTCTGCTTTAGTTGGAGGATTTGGGCTTGTTCATGTCGACATCAAAATCACAGAGCCAACAAAAGTTTCCTCTGTCATTTCTGTGATGTAAAGGTGTCCCCTGGTTTTTATTTCATGGTGAATCACTGGGGTGGTGGTGGCAGGGCATTTACCTTGGCGTAGCCACACAGGGTTGTGGCTTTGCTTCCTGGTCTGTTTGGGCTCCACCCTTGGCGTTTTGGGGTTCTTCACAGAAAGCACGGTGAAATCTGTGCAGGGAAAGAGCCAGCTGTCCTCAACAGGTTGGCAGGTTGGATTAGACTAGATTAGATTAGATTAGATTAGATTAGATTAGATTAGATTAGAATAAATTAGATTAGACCAGATTTGACTGGAATTTTCAGTTGGAAGGATCCTACAATGCCCATCCAGCCCAAGTCCCTGACCAATTCAGGGCTGACCAGAATTTAAAGCATATTCTGAAATCCAAATTCTGACAGACCTGAGGCACTGACCACCTCTCCAAGAAGYTGTTCTGGTGTTTGACCATTCTCTTGGTAAAAAATCCTTCCTGATGTYCAGTCTATACCTCCCCTGGTGCAACTTTCACCCTTTCCCACATGTCCTGTCCCTGTGTCCCAGGGAGAAGAGCTCAGSATGTCCCTCTCCACTTTGCCTCCTCAGGGAKTTGCAATGAGGTTCCCTTTCATCCTCATTTTCTCCAAACTGGGCAAACCCAACGCACTCAAGGAYGTTCCTTCCAGCCCTTCTCCAGCTKTATTGCCCTCACGTGGATGCATTCCAGGACATTCCCATAATTCCTAATTTGTGGGGCCCAGAATTGTACAGAATGTTCTAGGGGAAGCAATGCTGAACACAGCAGGATAATCTCCCTGGACACAGCCCAGGATGTGGTTTGTCCTCCTGGCTACCAGGACACACTGGTGACTCCWATGGAACTCCTGTCAGATTCTTTCTGCAGGACTGGTTGCCAGTCCCTCCTCTCACAGTTTATCTTGTGCCTGGAATTGCTCCATCTTAGATGCAGAATCTGTCATTTAGACCTGTTAAATTGCATCCCATTARCCATTAATTTCCCTCTCTTTCACAGCTGGGGAATAAACACCCATCCCAGACTCCATTTCCTTTCTTTACATCTTTTCCACTTTACCCAAAGGTCTCTGGGAATGAGACATTTCTCTRGAACAGAGTCACAAAACTTTGGAGGGAAACAAACATTTCCAGCCTGGATATTAAAAATTCCTGCTGAGCGTGGAGAATACTGATGTGCAGCCCTGGATGTGAGGGTTTTGCATGGACCAGCAACAGCAACGACCATTTGTGTAGACCTTGACCTGAGTTGAGGTAGTGACTGGTTGAAGACACTTTGAAAAGGGTTTGGACAAACTCAGTTTGGTTTTGGGAATGGTTTTGGGAATGGTTCAGTCTGAGAACTCTTGAATCCATTTGGAAGAGGAGTTTCCTTCACCAGATTACTCAGATTTCTCCTGCCCCAGCAATCCCACAGTTCAATGTCACATTTTTACACAAAACCCTTCGGTCTCTTCGAACAGCTTCAGCCTTTCACTGTGTGTCTCTACTACAATAAATATTATTTGTTAGTTAAAAATGATGTTGCAGAGCATCTAAAAGATTGAAGACCATGGAACCATGGAAATAGTTTATTTCGGGAAGGTTGTCAAAGATCCTCTCAACCAACTCCCTGCCATGGGCAGGGACAGAGATGCTGAGGATGAGCCTCTGGCACTGAAGCTGACTAAAAATATGGTCTGTGATTATTTTGCCTGCCAAAACCCACTGACGGCATCCAAACTGCCTCTGGGAATGGCCTTTTGTTGTTTTAACTCCTCTTCCACCCCTAGGAATTGTTTGGGAGATCCTTGACTTCAACCYATGCTGGTGACTGCAGGGATGAGGAACCTCCAGTGCCCAGAGGTGTCCACTCTCCTGGAGCTGTCACCTCTGGGCCTGGGACTGCTGATCCCATTTCCAGAAGGCCAGAAAAGTAGTAAGTTGCTTGTATTTTGCATTCCATGATTTTTAAGGAAGTATTTCTCTCACTTTTTATACGCCCCACATTTCTGGGTGGGTGTATCCCACCTCCAGTGCTCGTTAAGCAGGATCCTTCCAGGGAATTCAATGTGTTTCAGGATGTCTTGGGCTTGATTTATGCCAAAATGGGCTTCATAACTTGTACAGTAATGGTAAAAAAAAAAAAAAAACAAAAAAACCACAAAGGGACAATAAATTTAGGGGATAGCCAAGAAGTGAATACACTTAATTTTTTCTGGTAATCCAAGTGTCAAGGAATTCTCGATTCTTATGGTCACAGGTGACACTAATGAAAACCCTGCAAGAATTTCTGACAGGGGCATGCTGGCAACAAATCCCTGCTTCCCATGGATACTGTGAATCAACAGATCTCCATGGCAAAAGCAAATATTTCTTTTCCTCATCAAAGAGATGAGGAGAAGCAGGGCAGAGCTGCCGCACTTGAGCGCCTGATAACAGAAYGTTTGCTGCAAAAACATCAGAGAAGATAAGTTAATTGGCTGGGATTATGAAGGGCAGGGAAACAGCTGTCTTTGATAGTCCATGGGTGTGAGAGTGTTGTTAAATGCTCAGTCATTTTTACTGCAAGGCAGCTGGAGCCAGTCCAAGGTAATGACTGGAAATGAGCGCCTCATTCATGACAAGGAATCACCATTCCCTACCTCCTCCTTGCAACAGCAGGAGTGGAAAGGGATGTTTTCCCAATTGTTTTCTTTTAAATATTCCTGTTTTATTTTAATAGTCAAATTCTGATGGCAAGTCTGCCTTTATTTTTTTAAATTTTCTTCATTTCACGTGCAGAGGAATGGAATAGGGAAGGTGTGTTCCAATTATCACATTTCAAGTGCTGATTTGAAATCTTGGCCACACCTTCCTCTCTTTTTAATTATGGCAGTTAAAAAGGTGTAAAAAAATTAATATTTTAAGCAAGATAAATGATCACCCTCCTCTTCATTGAAGAAATACTGGAGGTTGCAGATGGAGATTACATCATTTTTTTCTTGAATTTGTCTGTGAGAGCAGACAAATCTGTTATTTTTGCGAGTTCAAAGGCTGCTGCCAAGTGTAAATCCAAAAGCAGACATCACAACTCATTTGGCACCTCTGTGTGGCACCACCCAGGTTTGTCCCTGCAAATAGCTCAGTATGTGTTGACCCCTGAGGAGAACAAGTCCATCACTCCACTTTCACTCCCCTGCCCTGGGGAAGTCCTCATTCCACAGATTCCCTCAAGGTCGGATTGAATCCGAGTGAAAATAAGCAGAGGGGAAGGAGCAAAATGTTTTTTGCCTTTTCTGACTCAGCCCCACACCTGTCACCTCTCTTTATGGGGAGGTGGTGACACTACCCCAACCAGGGAGGGCCACCAGCAGAGCTGGGAAAGGTTCCAGGGCTGGGTCATGGTGTCTTTGAGTGATTCATGTGGGGAACCACTGGCAGAGGTGAGCAGGTGCCCTTAAATTTCATGATTCCAGGCACAGAGGTTATTCCAATGTCAGGGGTGATCTTGTCTGGTGTAAAAAATTCTGGGAAAGGCACATTACAAGAGCTCTTTTACTCAGTTGATGGCTTTTAAGGTGATGTCTCCATAAAATATGGATGAGGAATCAGAGAAGCCATAGAGGGAGGAGGTTGGTGTTGCCAGAGAATCTGAGCATCAAGAGCATCATCAGGTGAGCCAGAGCAGCACCTGTTTCGCAAAGAGTCCTGAAAAAGAGTTTGGAAAGGCATTAAGAGAGCTCAGGATAAGGTCAGAAATGAGGGACCAAGGGTCCTCTGGCACACGGAGCTGTCAAGTGGCAGGATGGGAGTGGGAATAGTCCAGATGCCATGGGATGAATTGGCTTGTCCTGCGTGAGAGGCAGCTACAATTCTTTGTGGGAAGTGCTGCAAAGGGCAGGAATTCGGATTGGTTTTAGTGGTAATGATGCCTTAGGAATTAAGCTTTTATATTTTTCGTGTGTTTTTTATGTATTCCTGCAAAGGGCAGGGATTTGGATTGGTTTTAGTGGTAGTGATGCCTTAGGATTTAAGCTTTATATTTTTCATATATCTTAATCCTGTAGTTCCTTAGTGCATAACTCTAAAGTCCATATACATTGTCAGCTACTGTCTTCCTTTTTTGGTTGGACAAAGCAATTCCTCTCCAGGCCTGGGAATCAAGGACACCTCGCTGTCTCAGGCCCTGAGAAACGCAAACAAAAGTGAGTTGGGGGGAGAAAACTTGGGGTAAATTACCTCATTACCTGAAGCTGTAATTGGATTAACCCCCAATATGCAAATGGACCAAACTTATAAAAGCATAAAAACCTGTGACCCATTGTCCATTTTTTTGGGTGTAGCCCCAGGTGGGCTTCATCTACCCAAAATGTATCTGAAAGCCTTTAAATAAATATAATTGCTTTTTATTCTCTTAATTTTATCTGGCCTCAGTTTTTAGGTAGCCCAGAAAACCATCAGTTTGGCATCAGTTTAATGAGAGGTGGAGGAGAGCTAACTGTTCTATTTGTCCCCAAAAMCCACCTTCATTGCACAGCAAGCCGTGCATGATTCAGAGCAGGAATGTGGCTGGGCAGGGCGGGCTGGGAGTGCAGTGAGCCTTCCCCAGCTGACTCTGTGAGATCATTTTTAGCCTCAATCTCTCCCCTGGCCCGTTAAAGTCACTATCTGAACATCTCTGAGTGTGTTGGGCCTGATAACATCTGAACAAGGCAGAGGAATGGAAATGCCACGGAACTTGCCCCGGGGCCATAAAGGCAATGTGGAGCACAGCAAGGAACTGCTGGTCCCTAAGTCCAGCTTATCCACAGACTTTCTCCAGTGGTTTAAATCCAGTTTTTAATCAGCTGCCTCAAACTGGGTTGATTTCAGAGGAACTTTTTCAGACTGGTAATGTAAATTCTAACGTGCTGTAGGAAATACTGGATGGCCTAATCCTTATCCACAGGGATGATGAATAATGGTTAATTGTACCAGGAGTAAAGAGAATTCATGAAGCCTTAGAATYATGGAATGGTTTGATTTGGAAGTAACCTCAAGATCATCTTGTGGTGGGCAAGGACAACTTTTGCCAGACCAAATTTCTCCAAGCCCCATCCAACTTGTCTTGGGACACTTAAGTTTTTTAAAGACCCTGTTCTCAATTTTGAGAAGTGTGGAGAGGACAGAAGAATTGATAAAACTGTTCAAGAAGCAACATCCTTGGGCAAAATAAACCCAGCCTTGTTTTTCAGATGAATATTGTGCTTTTGTGTCCTGCAGCAGCTCTCAGGATGTTTTATCAGCACCCAAAATGTAAATTATTACAGATTTCTGCACCAACAGAGCGCACTGGTGACWGAGGGTGCAGGGCAGAGCAGAGGGACCTGACCCAGAGTCCTGTTGAGATTTATGATGGGTTTAAAGCAGGAGGGGGAACSAACTTTCTGCCAAGGTGCAGTCACAGCCCTCAAGGAAACATCCCATTCTCTTCCTGGTCCTGCCCTGGCCCAGCCCAGGTTCTGATCTGCAGCTGAGTCATTTATCTGCCCCAGTTTGCCACCTCCTTGCCCTCCCAGAAATCAGAGGGTTGTTTTTGAGGCTGCTCTGTCGGTGACCTGGAGGGACAGTAAAATYTGGGGACATTCCAAGGGCTGTGCCGGGTGCCATCAGTTCCATAGGGGGCTCCTGCCCAGTCCTTTCCTGTTTCCATCCCAGTCTTGGCCTCTCCCAGCTGCACCTTCTCTAAACTATCTCATCACCAAATCATGGAATCCTGGAATACCTTTGGGCTGGAACCCCTCCACCATGGACAGGGACACCTTYCACTATCCCAGGTTGCTCCAAACCACATCCAACCTGCCCTTGGACACTTCCAGGGATGGGGCAGCCACAGCTTCTCTGGGAAAACCTGTGCCAGGACCTCACCACCCTCCCAGTGAARAATTCCTTCCCAATTTCCCATCTAACCCTGTCSTCTGACAGTGGGAAGCCATTCCCTGTGTCCTGTCCCTCCCTCCCTTGTCCAAAGTCCCTCTCCAGCTCTTTTGGAGCCCCTTTAGCCACTGAAAGCTCTCCYCTGAGCCTTCCCTTCTTCAGGCTGAGCAACCCCAACTCTCTCTGCCTCTCCTTACAGGAGAGGCGCTCCATGCCATCCTACCYGTGCAACTTCCAGATAYATCCACAGAGAGGATTTATCTCTASRTAAATCCAGATGAGAATCACTCAGTGGTCAATCCTGGACTCCTTCAGGGCAGAAATTGGGAGAAGAAATCATCCCTTGAGCTTCTGAGTGTTTAGACATTGGGTCTCAACCACCAGAGCTTGGGAAAGCCACCTCTTGGCTCTGGGAGGGAACTCCTCAATTATATGCTCGAGGAAGTAGATGGCATTGCCACAGGACCAAAATGTTAAACTAGAGCTGAACAGCCCAAATTTATACTCCCCTGGGCTACAAATATATATTTTGGGGACAAATTCCCATCCCTGGAAGTTCAAGGCCMGGTTGGATGGGGATCTGAGCACCCTGGTCTAGTGGAAGGTGTCTCTGCCCAAGTCAGGGCAGTGGAATGAGATGATCTTCAAGGTCCCTTCCAACCCAAACCATTCCATGTTTTTAGGAATGTGTTTGGCTGTTCCAGAAGCTGGAAGAGCCTGTTGCACCCAGCTTCCCTGAGGACTCCAATGGCTCTGGTGCCACCATGCCTTGGCCACTTAAATTCCCAGTCTCCAGAAAAGACCACTGCAGCCAAATTGCTTGTTGGGAATGGCCTCTGGATGTGGAATTGTTTCAGAAAGTGCACACAGGGCATTAAGGTGTCAGACACAGGGCGTTAAGGTGTCAGTGCAAGGAGAGGATTCCCCGGAATGGAGAGCTCATGGAGTTGGTCATCCATGCAGAAGACAGCCTGCCTGGAAGACTTACAGGTGGACAAGCCCCTTTTCAGGGATAAGACTCAGGAGGTTTGGAAAAGTCGGAATAAATCACTGCACTTGTCCCAAATCCTMCCTTCACCAATAACCAGATTGGATTTCTATAAACAAGGTGGATCATTCTTGATTTCCTCCGGGGAAACCCCTTCCCAGCTTCCTACAATTAGCAGCTTCCTTACAATTAGCCCTGCATCTTGAGTATTTACGAGCTTTTCACAACAGCAGATGGTGTCATTAGTTCCTTTGACTTCATCCCAAATAGGATTTTGACCCTTGTCCCTTGGCTATGGATCCTCCAGGTGACTCATCCCCCCCAGGGAAATGATTCCCTTTATTTCAGCCTGTGGATCTTCACATCCTTGCAGCTCCAGTAGGTTTTAAGGTGGAAGAGAGAAATTTGGGGCTCTTGGCCAATCTCCCTCCCCTTTTAATCCTCCAACCACTGCTGTCCTGACTTCACAGCTCCTTAAATCCTGTTTTCCCACCCAGGGCTTTCCCAGATTCACTCTCTATATTTTCCTCCTTGTTTTTTTGCCAGATCTCTCCACGTGGGTGTAGCTTGGAAAACACCTGAGWGTTTCTCTCAGGCCTCTTTGTGTGGAGCTTTTCCTGCTGCCTTTGATCTCCCAATGCGAGGTGGGAACATCTGAGTTTATATCCATAAAATAAATCAGAAGGAGAAGGCATGGAACAACTTTGAATTTATAGCCACAGAGAGGGGCTGTTACTGTATATGAGAGATGTTAAAGAATCTGCCTTGTACTCAGACACCTCATGGGTGTTGTTCAATCTCAAACCTCTGTCCTTGGAACATGGATCCAGCCTGTCCAGATCCCTCTGCAGAGCCTTCCTGGCCTCCAGCAGATTAACATCCCACCCAGTTTGGCATCATCCATGAACTTCCAGAGGGTGGTCTTGACCTCCTCATCCAGATCATCAATAAATATATTGGACTGACCCCATTACTGATCCCAGGGGGACAGCACTGGTGACCTGACACCAGATGGATATGGCACCATTCCCCACCACTCTGTGCCTGGAATCCAGCCAGTTTTTAACCCAACCAAAGTGCATAGTCCCAAGCCCTGGGTTGCCAGTTTTTCCAGGAGAACATAATGGGAAGCAGCATGACAGGCTTACCTGAACTCCAGGGAGATACATCTGCAGCCTTTCCCTCCTCCTCTGGGGAGGTTACCTGGTCATAAAAGGGACTTCAGGTCACATTGCACAGCAATGACCTGGGCTGGACATTGGCTGGACATAAAACACCCACCTGCAGCTCTGCTGCGGGCAGAAATAGATGACTGAGTGATAGACACAGTTGGTGGAGAAATAACTTTATTTTAAGTGTTTTGCAGATAACATGAACACACAATTCCTTATCTGGTAGCACAGGAGCTTTGCAATGAGATTAAAGCAGAAGCCATCATATGGCAAAGAGCTGCCATCAGCTCCTGGGGCGCTGGGTGCCCAACACACCCCACTGCTCCTGGTTACGATTCCTGTTACTAGAGGGGTGCTCTGAGACTTTCTGTGGTCATGGGAGGCATCTTTGCTCCTCAGAATTTGTTSTTGAGGATGGTCCAGAGCACTCCAGCCGCTATCCCTCCGGCCAGCCTGTAGCTGGACCTCACACTGCCCGCGGCGTTGGCGTTGCAGAAGTCGCTGCTGCAGCAGGAAATGTTCCTGTTGCCCACGTTGAAGTCCTGGTAGGATGGTTCACATGAGGAGTCACATCCCTTGCTGATGATGCTGAAGAGCCCCACAACCCCTGGGAGAAAAGCAGGACCATTAGGGTTAGCCTGAGATTCAGCCTTCCACAAGCCAAGCCTTGTGGAACTGCATAAYGGGACGCTCATTCTGTGGGACGAAAATCAGAATCACAGAATGGTTTAGATTGGGAGAGGACATTCAAGAACATCTCATGCTCAGGGACACCTTCCACTGGGCCACTACACCTGGGAGGAAAGCAGGACCATTATTAGAAGAATTCAGTACAAGCAAAGCCTTGTGGAATTGAAAAATGGGATGCTCGTTCTATGGGACAAAAATCGGAATCACAGAATGGTTTGGGTGGGAAGGGACATTCAAGATCATCTTGTGCTCAAAGACACCTTCCACTAGGCCAGGCTGCTCCAAGTCCTGTCCTACCTGGCCTTGGACAATTCCAGGGATAGGGCAGCCACAGTTTCTTTGGGCCTCGCCACCCTCAAAGCAAGGCATTTCTTCTTAATATCCCATCTAACCCTGCCCTCTCTCATGTGAAGCTCAATCCCAAACATCTTTGTTGCATGGAACCTTTCAACACCTGGGAGATTATGGAAACATGGCTATTCCCATTTCAGATGGTACAGTTATTGTTTGATTTGTTTCTGAGAGGCACAGCCCATTTTTTTGGCCATTTTTGGCAACCRCTGGTTACCAGCAGATTTTGACCTCCAGGAGATTTGACCCATTCTCCTCCCATTCCAGGAGATTTGACCCATCTCCTTAGGAGATCTAAAATCCATTTCGGGCAGCAAATCTTTGCCACGTGCAATAAATAACAAAGAGTCCTACAACATCTTGGCTCTCCTGCATCTCGATGTCATGGATTTGCACATTCCCAACTGGGACAATTCTTACTGGAGATTTCCCATCTACTGCCTGACAGAGAGGGGCTTAAATGTGGCACTGATGGGTTTTGTGCCCCAGGTCCAAGAGCAACTCAGYTGTTGGCACAGATCTGGACAGGGCAAACCAGATTTAGAACAGGAGGATAAAATCCTAGTTTTTCAWGTTTTCCCACAGACACAGAAATGAAATTTTGTCATTTTCATTGATTTCACCTCAAATCAGCACCTCCTAACTTCACAACCAGGCTGGACCAGGCTCAGGCCCTCCCACCATAATTCCTGTTTGCAAATATTGCAAAAAAATGTAACCATTGCCCTTGCAAGCAAATAATTTTTGGTGCTGTGAGAGAGAAATAAACCTAATTTTGCACAGGTGAAAGACATTTGCACACTGAGGTTTGCTGGCCCAAACCACCTGGTGTATCCAGACTGGGTGAGCCTGGATGGGAACACCTGAGGCTGGGAAGAGGTTTGGCTCCACCATCCCAACTAAGACATTTTCCACCCCTGCTTTTCCTTACGGATCACGTCCGTCTTGCACACGTTGTTCGCTCCACACGTCTTCACCGTCTGGCACTTGGAGTTGCTGAGCTGGGAGGTGCAGCTGTAGCACTGCAAAGATGAACCTGCAGGAGACCAAGAGGGGTTAGGAGAGAAATCAGGGAGTAATGGAACRGTTTGGKTTGGAAGGGACTTTAAAATCATCAAGTTCCACCACTTTTCTGTGTTAAGGGACAACTTCCAGTTGACCAGGTTGCTCCAAGTCCCATTTAATCTGGACTTGGATACTTCCAGGGATGGGGCAGCCACAGCTTCCCTGGGCAGCCTGATYGGGTTTTTTTACCACTCTCATTATAAAAAAATGTCTTAATTATAGTTAACCTAAATCCACCCTCTTYTAGTTTTAAAAAATTACCCTTTATCCTATCCCAACAGGACCTCTTAAAAATTTATCCCCAACTCTCCTGGAGCCTCTTTAGGCACTCAAAGGGGCCCTGAGGTCTCTCCCAGTGTTTTCTCCAGGGTGAGCATCCCYAGCTCTCCCAGCTCCAGAGGAAAGGGGCTCCAGCCCTCAGAGCATGGAGACCCTCGTGGAGACCTTGATGATCTCCTCTGGACTGCCTCCAGCAGCTCCACATCCTTCTGATGCTGGACCCCAGAACTGGACCCAGCCCTGCAGGTGGGGAACAATTCTCCACCTCTCATGTATCTTCAATCCATCCAAAGCTTTCCAGAGAATTCAACCACAGGGAAACAGAACAGGACCAGTCCTGGGGATCTCCAAAGGAAGATATCTTCTCTGCTTTGGGAAAAAAAAGTTGGTCTTTTTTTTTTTTTTTGTGGATAACAATATACCTGGTTGAGGTGGGAGTCAGGTTTGGCAGGTGCTGGAGATATTTTGGATGTAGTCAGTGCAGTGAGGGAGCAAAAAGAGAGCAGAGGGACAGCAGGGCTTGAAGAGGATCATGGAATTTTGGGTTGGAAAGATCATCAGAGACACATCCCTCCAGACCAGGTTTCTGCAAGCCCCATCTGACCTGGCCTTGAGTGAGGGATGAAGCAGGAATTTGCAAAGTCTCTTCTATCCCCTTGTCTCAGTTCTTAACTTTTGACTTGCCCTTTCCATCACACCCTCCTAGAAATCAAAGTGCAAATGGCTTTCACCCCTCTCTGACCATCCCTCATGGAAATGCCACCCCACAGGGGATGGAAATCAGTGCTGGACACACCTGCTGGGCTGCTCTGTGCATCCAGCAAAGGCAGGAAAAACCTGGCACCTCCCCTGGTGAAAAATTGTCCTCAAAGGAGTGAGATTGGGGTGTAATTACCTGTTCCTGTCACCTACTTGTGCCCCAGGGTGTCACTGGAGTCTTGCAAGTGTCAGTTAATAAATACTTAAATACTTATATCTATATCTATATGTATATCCTCGAGCCCCATGACCACCAAACTTGCATCTCAATACTCTTTTAGGACACTGAAAAGCCCTGTTTGCAAGTTAGTGATTGAAAGAATTAATTTGAGGTACTTGGTCTCCTTCTGCCCAAGCCTCTCTGTTGTAAATGACTGACGCAGTCACAGAGGTGAAGAGCCAACCCTCAATTTGTCTGAGTGCTGCACTGTTCTCACACTGATCCRACTTTTAAAGCAATAAAAGTCAAATTTTGAGTGTTTTGAAGGAAGCTGGCAGAGAGAAAGGTCTGAGAGCTGTGCAAGACCCTTCACAGCTTATTCCTTATGCATCCTCTGCTGATTGAGAAACTGCTCAAATCTGATTCTTCTCTTCTCTGATAATAGGGAAAAGCTGATTTAAACCCAATTTTTTTTTCTTCTCAGTGAGGCTATAAAAACCTGACATTATCTAAATCCCACCCATTCAGTCCATAAAATAACACATCATGGCATAGTCCTTTTTACTGTCCTACTAAAATTCTGGAAATCTGTGCAGAGTCAGGGTCCGCTTTTGAAAGGAAGAGTCAGAAAAAAAAGTTGGTGGAAAACGTTGCGTAAATGTTGCAATTTTGGTAGCCTGGGAAGAAGGAAAATAATCCACCCATCCCACTTAGCCCCTCCCCTTCCCCCTTAACGGCATGGTCTGGCTGAAAAAAAAAATTGAATTTTGATTAATTCAGGATTCAGGATTTATCTTTCCTGCAAGCTTCTCTCCCCATCACTCAGGTCCTACCATCCCCATGTGGGATGTCAACATCTATCTCTTCCCTCAGTGCCAAACCCCACCACAAATCCTCCTTCCAGACTGAAAACCTGCAGGGAGGGATGGGAGGGCAGATCCTTTGTGGGGTCTTACCTGAGTCCACGCACAGGAGCGCTCCCAGCAGGAGCACAAGGAAAGCCTTCATCTTGGAATCACCTGTCTTGGGGCTGCCTCTCTGGGTTGTTTGCTCCTGRGGCAGGTTATATATCCTGGGAGGCCGGGCGTGCCCACAAGGTCATCCCTGAGAAGGCACCTGAGGGAGCTGCTGGCAGCACCAAGGGAGGGGTTGCTTTGTGCTGTTGGGATATTTGTGTTTGGTGCCTCTCCTCTTTCCCTGCCACCCTCTGGGCTCCCCTCCACCCCTGCCTCCCCTCCTACCCTTAGGCAAAGTGCTCACAGGAGTGGAAAAAGCCCCAGATTCTTCCCTCCTACCCTTGGGCAAAGTGCTCACAGGAGTGGAAAAAGCCCCAAATTCTTCCGAACAAGGCCGGCCTTATGCATTTCTTCAGAGCCACTGAGGCTGCGGTGGCACCCTGTGAACGAGGCTCTCCACCCCCAGTGCCACCCTGAGTGGAGCCATTGTGTTTAAACTGAGGACAAAATGTTCTTTGAATCAACAGCTCYGGGTATTTATCTGCCTGTGTGAGTGATACTCGTGATAACAAGGTATGTGGTAGGGAGRTATGTGGGCAAATTAAAAGTGCATTGGCATTTCCAGGTATAGAGGGGTTCATTCGCCCTCATTTGCGTTTGTTTTCTCTTACGAAGCAATGGCCAACTCTTATTTTTGATGTTTGAAACCCACAGGGACTTTGCGCTGGGGTTTTTTTTGGYGTTTTGAGATGTTTCATCTCTGGCTTGGTTCTCTTTGTGTGCTCTTGTCTGGCATAGGCTGGGTACAAGTTTGAACACTTGGCTCAGAGCAGATGCAATGTCAACAACCCAGGCTTGTCCATAAAATGCCACTTCCCCATCACAGACAGGGTGAGTTCAACGACATTCCAGTCTCGAGTGCGAATATTTGCTCTCGTGGGTTGAGCAGAGTCCTCTCCCATTCCTCACACCCTGTGACCACTTCTCAGGATGTGCCGGGGCAAAAGAAAACAAGCCTTTTTTCACTAAATTCAGATTTTATTTTATTTTATTTTATTTTATTTTATTTTATTTTATTTTATTTTATTTTATTTTATTTTATTTTATTTTATTTTATTTTATTCACCTGGTATCTTGGGATCAGTGGTGTGCATTTCTCTCCTTCAGGGATTTATTCCCATGCCACTTTTCCAAAAGGTGTGCATGTGGATCATTTATCAGTGGCTGTGGGATGAAGGATACAGACTAAAACTCCTGCCCTGACTTTGTTGCAGGAGATGATTTGACAAATGCTAATTCCTCCATGGGGATCTTAACCACTTCCACTTGCACTTTTCTGTGTAAAAAATACCTTAAAAAACACCCCAACACCTTTTTTCTGTGTGTGTTGGCTTCTGCTTCATCATATTTTTACAGACCAAATCATTTATAGCCAAGTTTGATGGATGAAAAAACCCAATATTTATTTTCAGGCTCTGGACTTCCTCATTCAGAAAAACTGAAGGTTATTTTTATTTTTTAATCCCTCAGGACTGTCCCTATAGGGTTTGGCTTTTTGTGGTAAGGAAGAACAGGGCCGAAGGGAAAATAAACAGTCCCTATCAAATCCACCAAGGCCTGGAATTAAATATTTCTTTAAAAAATATTAAGAAGGAAGAAAAACTCTTTCCATCTTTCCAAGTATCATTGTTTTTATTATTATTTTTCTAACATCAGCTAGAAAACTCAAAACTTGTGGTGCTGTGAGAGAATTGACAGCTGAGAGCTTCTCCATCCCCCAGTCCTGCTTGCCTGAGGCTGTGTGAGATCCCAGGAATTCCTGTATTCTTGCATAAATTGTTGATTCTCACTGTTTTTTGGGAAACTGAAGTGCAATTCCTGCCCAACTCCTGAAGATGGCAAACGTAGCCCGTTATAATTCCACGTGCATTAACACACAGTTATCCACAGGACTGGGTTGTATGAGGTGTTGTTTTCTTTTCCTGAGGTTATAAAATCCCCAGTTCATCTGTCTGCATGGAAAAGACCATCAATTCCCTCTGGAAATCTCACGATGTCTGCAAATCCCTTGGAATCTGGGTTTTTTTTAATACTTTTTTTTTTGCTGTCACTGCAGATTCCCGATGGATCTCTCTGTTTGGGAAGGGGGAAACAGGAGTTGATTATTTGCTCTATCCTAGTTCTGGATTATTTGCTCCTGCCTGGTGTCAGGAAAATGATGATGGATCATGGTACAGACCATGGAGTCATGGATCACAATGAGGAGCAGCCATGAGCTGCAAATTTGAGGAAAAAAAGGTGAGAGGATTCCTGGAAAATCTGGACAGAGAGACATCAAAAGGAAGTTTCTCCAATTTCCTGGTCATCTGTAGGGGAGCTTGTAGGTTGGCAGAGATCTTAAAATCCCAGGATGATGGAACAATTTGGGTTGGAAGGGTCTTCAAGGGTMATCTCATTCCACACCCCTGCCATGGTCTAAGCCAGGTTTAAGCCCTGTCCAACCTGGCCTTGGACACTTCCAGGGAYGGGGCAGCCACAGCTTCTCTGAGCTCTGAGCTGTTTTCTCAGCATGGTCGTGCCTGTAACTCCTTTCCAGGATGTTCTGAAGTCCCTGTGTGTGGTTAAAATGGGAATTTTATTGCCTTTTCCACTCCTGGGTGGTGTTAACAGAGTGCTGATGCTGCCTGAGGTGCTGTCTGCAAATCTACCCAGGCTGTGAGGCTGTGGGATGGTAGAGAAGGGATTTTAGTGACCAATTTTAGGCATCCAAGTGGGAATTTCTGATGGCTGTTGCTGGGAACACAGCCTCAGGAATGTTCAGCTGTCCCAAATCAGAATGGGTGGGGAATAAATGAGATTAAGTCACCAGCTGGGAGTGAGGCAAATCCCATTATAGACTTTCCTGTGAGGTGGGAAGTGTGGATCCCAAATGAGGTGTGGAATTGGATAGGCAGGATAACAGATGGATTGATAAGGGGAGAGAAATACTTCAAAAGGAGGAGATGTAGAGATGTTCCCAGAGATGGATGGATTTATGGATGATGGATGGATGGATGGATGGATGGATGGATGGATGGATGGACGGACGGACGGACGGATGGATGGATGGATGGATGGATGGATGGATGATGGATGAAAGAAGAGGTTTAGATTGGATATTGGGAAGGAATTTTTCCTTTGAGGGTGGTGAGGCCCTGGCACAGGTTTCCCAGAGAAGCTGTGGCTCCATCTCTAGAACTGTCCAAGGCCACAACAGGACAAAAGAACCAACCTGGTCTAGTGGAAGATGTCCTTGACATGTCAGGGGTTTGGACAAGATGACCTTGAGGGTCTTTTCCCGCCCAAACCATTCCATGATTCTGTGGAAAACACACAGGATGTCCCCTATCTCAGCCTTCCCCGGCTCCTGGCTGTTTTCCACTTTCCACTGTCCTGGGATGTTCATGAATGATGCTGATCCAGAGGCAGGAAAAAGATTCCAGCAGCTCCAGAKGTGCCCTTGGCTGCTATCTACATCTGTAGATATTTAACACCATTCCATGTCATGGTCCACCTCCCTCCCCAAGGATTTATATCCAGGTTTGCTGTTCAAATGAGCTTCAGAGCACATGGATGCATTCCTGCTGGAATTCCAGAGACCAGCAATGGAGACTGGAGCTGCCATTAAGGGCAGGACATTGGGAAGATGCAGGAAGGGGTTTGGGTTTCTGTCATTGGCCTTCTCAGGGACCTTTGGCTCCAGCCTTCCTTTCTTTGTGCCTCTTTTTTCTCCAGCACCATACAGGSCTTGGAATTYCTGCATCCCAAGCAAAGTTTTTGGKATCTGTGGGTGCACACAGGTACAACCAGGGTGCAATACAAAAGTTTAATGAGCGAGGAGTCTGTTTGACCTTGAGCATTTCTCCAAGGGTCTGGGCACAAGAGTGAAATATCCAGCAATTCCAATTTGGGATTTCTGATTTCTGAAGCCATCCTGACCAGCTCTGGAAAAAAATTTCACCTTCAMATCCCACACATTCCTGCTGACAACCATGAAATCAATACAGGGCTGAAAATAAATCCCACCACGGTGCTGATCTTGTCTGCGGAGCGAGGAGTCGATGGAGAAAATTCCAAGGGCTGCAGGGATTGGAGATTCCCATACGATGGTGCTGTTGCCACATGGCTGGAGCCCAAACGTCTCCTGGTGTGTGGGAGCAGCCCCAGATTGTTTGTTTAAAAATCTCAGCAACTTCAGAACATCAAAAATGCATTTGAGTTTCTCTCTCTTTTTTTTTTTTTTTTTTGTTATTTTGCTAATTGCTGAGCTCTTCTGCTCGCAAATGACTCGGAGTGTGGGATTCCTGCCAGCTCCTGCCAGCAATGCCTGGTGCATCCCAGAGTTGTTTTCAGGGAGAAAGGAGAGCATTTTCCTGCACCCACACTTTGGAGCTGGGGTGAAGGGTGGGTAGAGCAGCCTGGGCTGGGACCACAAAGAGGTTCTGTGCTTGTTCTGCCCTCACAAAAAACTTTCTGGCTTTTCCCTTACCAGGCGTTGCATCTTCCTGTGTACAAATGTGGCAAAATATTGGAAATGCAGGCAGGAAATGTGAATTTCCTGGGATCACACAACAGATCTCAAACCAGGACCCTTAACCACCCTTGCTGCTTCCCAGTCTATGAACTTTTCCTTCTGTTGGGAAAATTAATTTTCCTGGCCCCACAAGAAACCACAGAATATGGATGGGGAGATTTCCAGTGCAGCTGCTGCAGGAGGAAACACAGAATCACAGAAAAAATTTAGGTGGAAGGGATCTTCAAGATCATCCAGTTCCAACACCTGCCATTTGCTGGGACACCTTCTAACAGACCAGGCTTCTCCAAGTCCTGTCCTACCCTGGGTAGAAAAGGGTGGTTCTGGGGTCAGATATGACCAGCAGGGACCATTGCCCCTCGTGTGGCCACAGCTGCCCTCAATCCATGTCCTCTTGGTCTCTCCTTTCCCAGAGAATAATGGAGTCCTTCAGGCTGGAGAAGACCTCTGAGATCTTTGAGTCCAACAATTCCCAAAACAAACCCATGTCCCCAGGTGCCACATCCACGTGTCCTTTAAATCCCTGCAGGGATGGGCACTCCCTGGGCAGCCTGCTCCAATCCTCCTGGTGAAGAAATTTTCCCTAATATCCAATCTAAACCTTYCCTGATAACTTGAGGCTGTTTCCTTGTGCTCTATTCCTTGGGAGAAGAGATCAATCCCCAACTCAGGAGGGCTTTGGTCCTTCTAATTTTTTCCTTGCTTAATCTCATGGCATCCTTGAAGTCCTCCTAAGTTGTCTCCCCCTCATGCAAAGGTTATAAAATCTTTTTTGTCCATCCTGCCCTTACTTTGTGGTCAGTCCCCAGAAGTGATGGTRCTTTCCCAATGTTAACAAGGTTTTAGGAAAAAATTTCTGCACAGAAGGAGCTCATCTCGTGGATTTATGCACTGGAAAAATGTKTTCTTGAGGGATCATTGCTGTCAGGGCTTTTTTTGTGGCTTGATTTTGAAATTTTTGACAGAGTGCTGGAAAATAGGATTCTGTGGACAAAGGAGTGCTCTGAAGAAGTAACAAAGTTATTTGAAGTCCAGGATGGATTTTGGGATCAAACCCAGGTATGGAGATCAAGATCCATCTGAACCAGCAAGTCTCCACTCGGGACATGCAATTAAGGTGCAGGAGATGCAGGACCAGTCCCTTAAAGTCAGGTTTCCTTACCCTGGAGCAGCTGCTCCTCTATTTACAGAGGCAGGAATTGTGATAGCACTTTTCTTTGTCCCTCTGCTTAGAACTGTTCCACTTTGTGTTAACTAATTAAAACTAATTGGGCCGGAGAGATGCGGTGGCATGAAGCAATTTGATTTTGATGAATTGGCAATTTCTTACAAAAACTATTTCATTAAAAAAGTTGATTTTTTTTTTTCCCTCCGACTGCTTTATCAAATGCTCTGATGCTTAGGACAGCAGAAGATGAGTTGCACAAACCAGGAGAGATAATAGGAATTCTGATTAATATCTGTCATTTCCTTCTGGTTTAACTGTTTAGCTGGAAATCTATAGGAAAAATCAACCCTCAATTGCTTGAAGTCGTTAGGAATTTGCTAATTTGAAAGTGAAAGGGGGAATGGCTTCAAGGCTACCCTGATAAAGGGCAGGTTTAGATGGAATATTGGTCAGSAATTCTTCCCTCTGAGGGTGGAGAGGCCCTGGCACAGTTTGCCCAGAGAAAATGGGGTTTCCCCATCCCTGGAAATGTCCAGGACCAGGTTGGCTCAAGCTGAAACAGTGGAAGATGCCCATGGCAGGAGGGTTGGAATGAGATGAAGACCCCTTAAAGATTCCTTCCTATCCAAACCATTCCAAGATTCCATGATATGCCCAGGGGAAGCCTGGTCAGAAGAGCTTGGGGCGTTATCCAACGCATCCTAAAGCCAATCCTGAATTTGATTAAACAAATTGGATTCCCAGCTCCATTTTTTTGCTAAACCTTWCCTGATTTACAGGAGCTTGGATACTAAATAGGCACCACCTTGCAGATGGTTRTGTTTTGTTAGATTCTTAATGATAAATGGAAACATAAAAGGAAAACCAAAATCCTGTGGTGAGATTCAAAGCTGTTCCCAGCAGTTACACTTTTGATTTCAATGCTGGAATGGAATCATCCYTCTCAGCTGCCCAGGCAGGAGTCAAGGATCCCTTCCCCTGCCTGACCTTTACAAATTGCACTTTCTGCTCGGCCGTGACCTTTTCCAAGGTGCCACAGATCCCGAGCCCAGAGGTTTTGGGATTGATAGCGCAGCCAGCACTGAGCATGGAATTAGCAGCTGCCTCGTCAGTCTCCCCAGCAAAAAGTGGGATGCCAAAGGATGGCCAGGAATGTGTCGAGGATTAAACAAACCTGATAGGAGGGAAATGGAGGAGATGGATTTACAGCCAAAGGGGGGCAATTTTCATGGAATCATGGARTGGTTTGGGTTGGAAGAGACCTTAAAAATCATCTTATTCCAACTCCTGCCATGGACAGGGACACCTTCCACTACCTCAGGTTGCTCCAAGTCCTGTCCAACCTTGCTCTGGACGCTTTTAGGGATCCAGGGGCAGCCACAGCTTTTCTGGGAATTCCATTCTAGGATCTCCTCACCCTCCCAGGGAAGAATTCCTTCCCAATATCCCATCTATCCCTCCCCTCTGGCAGTGGAAGCCATTCTCCCTTGTTGTGTCCCTCCATTCCTTGTCCCAAGTCCCTCTCCAGCTCTCCTGAAGCCCCTTTAGGCACTGGAAGGGGCTCTGAGATCTCCCTGGAGCCTTTTCCAGGCTGGACATTCCCAGCTCTTCCAGCCTTGTTCCAGAGCAGAGGGGCTCCATCCCTTGGAGCATCTCCATGGCCTCCTCTGGATCTGCTCCAGCATCTCCACATCCTCCTGCTGCTGGACCCCAGGGCTGGATGCAGAATTCCAGGTGGGGTCTCACCAGAGCAGAGTAGAGGGAGAGAATCGTCTCCCTCAACCCAAAATTTTCTGAATGAATGAAGCTGAATTTCCAATTTTCAATCCTCTAAGCTCCCAGTTCTCTGGTTTTTTCCGTGCCTTTGGGCTCCTTCCCAGGATTCTTTCCTCTTTTGCTAAGCAAAAGGCACCATCAKGGGAAGAATTTCCCTGCTGTCCACCTGGCTGCTGCTTCTAGGAGTGCTTGAGGAGCTTTTGTGGAACCCTTCATTTTGAGGTTTTTCCTCTTTCTGACCAATTTTCACAAATTTCATGAGATTATTTCTAGAGCTTTGAGAGATTTCTCCTCATTTAATTTGCTTGAATCTGGACAAGGTGATACCCAATCTGACCCATGGGCAGATGGACAGACGGATGGACAGGGCTGGAGCTGCATTAATCAGATTTCCATAGACCAGGTTAAGACTTATGGAACTGCAGGAACAGCATCCGGAGGTGAAGAAAAAAAGAAAAGAAATAGAAAAAAAGATCAAAACAAATGTCAAGGATCCCAACAAAATATCAAGGATGATATAATTGCTAGCCAGGGAATAATAGGAATGGTAATGGGAGCTGTTCCTCCCTTGTGATCCACAAATCCTGTGTGGATAAAAACAGTCAGGAGGTTGGGAACATCCCGTTCCTCCCATTTTGATGGCTCACATTGGATGGACCTTGGCTAATTTGTCTTCCCTGCACAAAGCAAGGTCGTTTGCTCTCAGGGGCATCGCCGCCTGCCTTGAATTAATTTTCTATTAATTACTGGAATGATTTGAGCGTGGATAAGCAGCAGTTATTTTTAGCACTCAGACTGATTAGACTTTGGAGACAACTACCTGGGGAAGTTGTGGGGCTCCTGATGCTTGGGAAGGGGAGAACAACAATTCCCAGTTGGATCAAAACCCGTCCTTAGAGGTTTCACAGGGAAAGTAAAAGTTGTCAACAATTTCCACCCCTGAAAATGCTCAAGGACAGGCTGGATGAGGCTTAGAACAACCTGGTCCAGTGGAGAGTTCCCTGCCCATAGCAGGGGTTGGGATGAGATGGTTTTTAGGATTCCTTCCAACCCCAAACATTTTATTCCATGATCTCACCTGCACCTGGCATCCCTGATGAAATACCCCCTTGAACAATGGACAGGGACATCCTTCACACCTCCTGACCTCTTACTGCAGTTATTCATTCCCACTAATCCAGGTATTTCTTGTTTTCCTCGGCCACCRTGTCCTGTCATAATTTGCTTTTTGCTCTATGTAAAGAAAGCTGAGGCACCAGTTCAGCTTCCAACCTGCTTGCTTTACATATTTYCCTGTGAATTCTCTTTTATTTCCTCCTCTACTTGTTTTTCTACATTTTTTTTAATAACACTCTGTTTTCAGGCCCCCAAACTGTCTGGTAATTACCCTGCCTTTGATAAACCTTTCTATTAAGCACAACTTGTAAATACCTTGCCTGCTCTAACTGCATTCAATTCATCATAAAGGCTTGGGAAGCCTTTGTTTTCCCTCTTTTKTGTGGAAAAAAAATGGAAACAAGAGGTAAATTCATTTATTTTCAGCAAGGAATTAAGAAAGGGACTTGGATTAATAGATTTTTTTTATTAATATGATTCTTTGAACCTTCTTTTCCAGGATTATAAATCTTAACTCCTCGATTATATATTCACTTATTTGTTATATTTTATCCCTAGTGGGATTTATTTTTAATTGGTTTGTTTTTTTGTTTTTTTTTTCAGGGAATCAGAGACTGCTTTGGGTGGAAGGGACCTTCAAGATCATCTTGTTCCAACCCCCTGCCGTGATCAGAGACACCCTCCACTAGACGAGGTTGCTCCGAGCTCCATCCAGCCTGTCCTGGAACACTTCCATGGATGGGAAGGAATTCTCTTTTATCCCTCTTCCTTTAGAGCACATGGCCTTGCCCAAACTCTGTCCMGGTGAGCTCCAGGTCAGTCTCCATCTCCAGGAGATGTCCAAAAATCCCACCCTGTGCCCGACAACGTTGTGCAAACTCTCCTTGAGCTCCATAGGCTTGGAGCCTTGATCATTCCTTGGGGAGCCCTTTCCAGTACCCAACCACCTTCTGGGGGAAGAACCTTTCTTAAAATCCTACTAAACCTCCCTGTGGTGTCTTATCTTCTTTTTGCCAGGTTCAGAATTAAATGTGTGAGATGATATTTCTTGCTCGGGCTCAGATGTTTATTAGTTTTTATTTRTGTTACAGTCTCACAAACGTTGAGTTGTACAGCACTTCACTCTAACAAACTAAAAATGGAGCCCCATCTCTCTCTCTACAAGGCCTTTTTAAGGATAAATTTCCAATTAAGAAATGACATCTAAATTATTTTTGCTTTTAACCCAATAACCAACCACTCATGGCCCGCAATGYGGACATTTTTACCYAATTGCACAAAACCACCCAAACCCRTGGAGAAGAAGGTGRAGAAGAAGGMCCAGCCTCTGCCCTAAAACCTCCACCTTGTTTATATATATTACTATATTCTAAAACCTTAAACTCCAAGTTTYCCACCGTGTGATATTACACACTCCTATTCAAGCTGTACTCATAATCCCAGTTCTATCATTCAATTTTGGAAGCCTTCTCCATGTCCTCAGGKCAAATGCAGTGTTCCCTTGGGGGTCAGTGCCTGACAGCACARAAAGTCTAAAATTCTCTGCAGCAACCAAGGTTCCAACACCTCCCCTGACACAATTTGAGGCCATTCCCTCTGCTTCTGTGACTGTCACCAGACAGAAGAGATCAGTGCCTGCCTTTCCCCTCATGCAGAAGCTCCAGGTCCCCCCTCAGAATCTTCTCCAGGCTGAACAAACCAAGGAACCCCAACCTCTCCTCATCAGGCTTCCCCTCCAGACCCATCACCAATTTCATGTCCCTCCTTTGGATGATTTCTAATATCTTTATATCCTTTTTTTATTGCCGTAGTGCCCAAAACTGCCCACAAATGGGTTCTGAAGCCTCTCCTATTCCAGGCCAACCAGAGACTTGTGATTCCTGAAGGTCCTGGAGGTCCCACCTGCTGAGGAACAGAGGTGAAAATTGCCAATGGAGACCCTCAGAACTATGGAAAATTTTCCTTTCTCTCCCCTGGATGTTCATGTTTAAGTGAAAGATGCCTGTTCTTTATTTCAATGATATTCTGAATGAAGTTGTTGGAAAGCCTTGATAAATTTAAGAAAGCCCAAAGTTTTGGGTTTTTTTTTTCTTTTCCACATCGTGATGGAGCAGAACAAAGTGGAACAGCTCCTCCATTGGTTTTCCTTCTCTTTTAAACTTCTTGTCCTGCCCAAGAAACAGCTCATTGATGTGACCTCATGGAAGGATCAGACCAAGGGAATGTTTGAAGGTTCAGCCTTTATGACATTCTGTCTCTGTTTTTCCACAGCTACCAAAATTTCTTTTTTTTTTTCTTTTTTTTTGCCTTCTCAGCCATGGCTCACCTTGGTTACATCCATGGATTTAATTATTACTTCTGGCAAAACATGCGGCATTTTTCACTTGTCACCAGCATTTTTATCAAGCCAGGTTTAGTTAGCTGTGTGTGCTGTTCAGATGGACATGTCTGGAGAGCAGCAAATTTGCCAAAATATTTAGAAGTTACAAAACATAATAAAGTTTGATTTTTTTTTTTGATAACTAATGTTTGTCGATGTGTCTCCAACCAGGATTTTTTATTGCCTTCTTTTCACCTGGAGAAGGCCAGGGAGGATTAGGTTTCACTGAAAATTTTGCTTGCATTTTTTGTGGCAAATATTCCTTAAATCCCTGAGTAAAAATATCAACCTAAAACTTATAAAATATTTATCTTCTTAACTCCTGCTGGTGAAAAGGTCTGAAGATCTGGACTGGAGGTTTCCTGTGATCTTCTGAAGCACATGGGAATGGCTGGAACAGCTCTGATTCCCACTGCTCTTAAATGCTTTAGGAATTGATCCTCTTTGGGTTAGAATGAGAAAATTAGAGTGTGGCTCAAAGAGGAAAAAACATTGAATTTCTTCCACCTTTCCCTGAGTTTCCAGGTCAATTTTCTTCACCAGGACTCTTTGGRGATTTTACTTAAGGGAATGCCTGCGGTTGGAAGGACGTGGAGCAGAAGCAGTTCAGGCTCTGTCAGGAATTTTGGTCCAGAACTTGTCCCAGATGATTTCTGTTGCTTTTCTTGCAGTCCCCAAGAGGCTTTTAAAGCTGGAGCTGGGAACATCCCCCCTAAATCATTGGTGTAAGCYAGAAATGTTCTGGCTTTGGAGGTGGGAGCCAGTGCTGTGCTTTTCAGACAGGAGGTATTAATTAAAGCAGGTATTAATTAAGGGTGAATGATCCAAGACCCAGAGAGATGGGGGATGATCACAGAATCACAGAAYCACRGAGYGGGTGAGRTTGGAMARGACCACTGGAGGTCWTCTGGTCCATGGTGGTGTCRTTTTGCCTCATATATGGATACATTTATATAAAATGAGCATGATTTTATTTCCCATCTSAGTTTTAGGGTTCACARAATTAACACACAATAAATGCAGCAMACAAATCCCCTGTGCCTACCCTGAGAGATGTAAAATCACTGACTTTAGGACAAATATCTGTCTTCTCAGATGGCAGAGAAACCCCTGAGCTGTTCCTCACCCCTGGTTCATGCAGAGGAGCTGATGGAGCTGGAAAATCAACTTGCTTTTGGTTCTGGTTGAGACACCATAGAGATTTGGGATGCAGAGCATGTGGATGATGGGAAAAAGTGGGAAGGTCCTGMAGGACCCCATGGATGCTGTGCCAGGACATCCCTGCTGGGGCAGGACAGCCTGAAGGAGCATCTGTGTCCCAAAGAGATGAGTCCTGTGATCCACCAAGATCCTCCTGCAAAGGCACTGCAGGGAAATCCTGTCCCTGAGTTTTCCCCAGCACTGATTTCACAACAGGAATTGATAGGAACTGCCTGAGTCTTGCAGGGAAAGGCACTTTGCAGTGGCTGATTGCACTCCCACAGTTCCTGTTTTCCCTTGGAATCTCCTTGGGGATTGCTGCTCTCAGCACAGGCTTTTCTGAATGCACACAGTGATTGCTCCCACGAGGTGGGAGCTTTCTCACCCTCCAAAAGGGCAGAAAAACATTTGGAAAGCGCTTTCCAGGTTACACAGCCTCTGATTTTATTTTCATGCAGCCCCTGCAGTCAGCAGGAGCAGCAGGGATCTCACCAGGGAGKAAATTCAAGGATACACAAGAGGCAGGAGCTGGATAGGAGCTGGGACCCTGAGGTGAACTCGATGATCTCAGGTTTTTTCCAACCTTTAAGATTGTTGATTCCATGATTTTTGCACTAAATGTAAGGGAGTTTCCACCTTCTCCCTTTCCTTTTGCATGGATTTAACCTCTTCTCCCTCCCTTTGCGTTCCAGTTATTGCCAGTCCATGAMAATATTTGTGATGCACTTGCAGAGGTCACAGGGGAAAATGAGTGGTGTCCAAGGGGGGAGGAGAGCTGGAAAGCAAATTATCACAAACACTGTGGAATTCATCCCATCACCACCCCTGGGAATGTTCAGAAAACATTTTTTATATGGCATTGATGTATTCAAAAACCACTTTTTATCTTTTTATATAGCAAGATGGGTATAGCATTGATGGTGAACATCGTGCTGGGCTGATAGTTGGACTTGATGATCTCAAAAGTCTTTTCCAACCTTAATAATTCCATGATTTTATGAATGATTTCATTTTCCCCTGATGGTATCAACATGGAAAAAATCCAGGACCCCCCTCCTGGAGAGAAGAGAGATTGGGCTTTGCGTGKAGCCATGTGGAATGATACTGGAGTAGGCTGGAAAATCCCAGCCTGCTGCTTCTTATGGGCTGGGTAAGCATAACTCATCCTGGGGAGTCTCCAGGGTAAATCCAGGCAATTTCCTTGTAGGAAAATGTTCCCCTATGAATATTTTAGCAGAGCTGCTCCTGCCAATGCTCCTGAAAATTAAGACACTCAATAGATGTGTCTGAAATTTACTTAAAACTGAGAGTAGCTCTGGATTGGAAATTAGGAGACAATTCTTGCCTGTGAGGGTGGWGAGGTYCTGGAACAGTTTCCCCMGWGAAATTGTGGATGTCTCRTCCTTGGAGATGTTCAAGGCCAGGTTGGAGGGGGCTTGGAGCAACCTGGGATAGTGGAAAGTGTCCCTGCCCATGGCAGGGGTTTGGAACTGGGTGATCTTTAAGGTCCCTCCCAACCCAAACCCTTCCATGATATTTCTATCAAAAAGTGTAAAAACAGGAATGTGTGGAAATCATCCAGGTGGGTTTTTCACCATTATTTGTGCTTCGGCTCTTTTATGTTAATTGTTTAACCTCTAAGAATGGACAGGTGGAAAACTCCTCCTGCTCCGTATCTGCCTCATATCTGATCAAAGCAGAACAACTCTGTTTCATCTTGAGACAAAATATTTCTGGAATTCCCGAATATACAAAAGCCAYGGATTAGATGGCAATGTAYGGTAAGATYACATTTGATAGGCCAATTAAAAGTKCAATTCTCCTTGAATTCTCCTGGAATTTGAATGACATACCTGATGGAGATCATCCCAAACCCACTGGAGAAAAATTGAGAGAGCAAATAAAAAGGAGAATATAGGGCCACTGGAGACATATATCTGGGAACCATTCTGGAATACCTTTAATGGAGCCAGGATATAGAGAGAAAAGGAGGAATAATTCTAAAGGAAGAAGTTATGTGGGTTTGGATCCTTTCACTCTTTGTGACCTCTGCTCCTGAAGAAATCCATCTGAAAAATTTCCTGATAGGAATATCAATTATGGGTATGCTGTTCGGGGTCATGAAATCATAGCTGGTCTGATTTCAAATTCCTCAATAACTTGTCTGGGATTTTAGCTCACAAGGGGAAGGAATATTGTTTATGGAACCACCAGATGCAGCTGGAAAACACCACTGAGCTCTCAGGCACAGAACCCCCAAATCAGCTGTGAAATGGAAGCAGGAGGCTTGAACACAAGGAGAGATGAGAGCAAAACTACATCGAGTTATCTTTGTGGTGTTAATTGGGGAGATAATTTGTGAGGGAGGACAGATAATTTGAGGGGAAAGACATTTTGCACTTGAGGAGGAAGCAGGTGTTGGGAGGGCTGGTAAATGATAAGGTCATTACCCTGTGGGACACAGAGACACAAGAAAAACAAATTTAGTGTTAAAAGTCCCTTTAGATTCACTGGGACATTGAGAACCAGAGCAGCAAGAACTTGCCTAAGATCACCCCACTGGCAGTGACAAAACCCAGAAKAAAACTGAGGGTCTGGAAGCTCAATCCATGGATCCTGGGGTTTCCCTCAGTAACTGCAGCACTGTCACCATCGTGGGAGAAAGGGAAGAAAAAAGGAGGTGCTGACAGGGGATATCAGGAGCTGCAGCAGGAATGTTGTTCCCTAATTCAGCTCTTTGGAGTGGGACACTCCCAGTGATGTGATGTTGGATGTTCCTGAGCTAGGGATGAGGATTTGAACTTGAGGCTTGTTTTTATCTTTGTTGCTCAAATCAAAATTCACTCCACCACATTCAGGATTCTGCCCTCACCTCCTTGTGTGACCAACATCCCCTGCACAACAAATCCTGCTGTGCCTTCCTTCCTGGGTGCACGAGAACATGGAATCATGGAAAGGTTTGTGTTGGAAGGGACTTGAGGGATCATCCAATTCCAATCTCTGCACCATGGGCAGGGGAATGCAGAATGTGACGTGAAGGCTGGAGGGCAGATCCAACCATGCTGTGAGCAGGAAAACATTAAGGATTAACCATTATTATTATTATTATTATTATTATTATTATTATTATTATTATTATTATTATTATTATTATTATTATTATTATTTAATACATAATATTATTATATATTAACTCATTAAACATCAGGATATGGTGCTGTTCTGGAGGTGATAATTGCTCCCTAACATCTCTGGAGGAGATAAGAGGCAGGGCCATGCTGGTTCCAGTTCTAGGGCTGCTCTGACTAGCATGGGCTCAGTGCTTCTCTCCATGGTCCAAATGTGCCTCTCCAACCCTTCCAAACTTATCTAAAAGATTGTTTTGGCAATAACTTGTCCCTGTTATACCAGGGCAATGTCTGCCTTCCTCATCTTCAAGGAATTTCAGGCAGGACATCCCCTGGAATGAGTCAGGGAGTATTTCCATGCCAGCACGAGTATTTTGAGACAAAAAACCAATTGAGAGAGAAAGAACTTCCTTATTTTCCYCTACACAGGGAGCTTATGGTGGAGCTGTGAGATTCTCCCTGGAGACTTGGCTTTGCAGCCGTCCTTTTATCCCACTTTTTGAGATCTTCCATCACGAGTCAGCCCTGATTTAGCTTTTACAGAGAAATCTGCTGCCATTTGAAGACTTAATTGCACCAGAGGCCTTCAGCAACGTAATGAGCCAGAGTTCAGATATTCCTGGCTTAATGAAAACCAAGGAAGGGCTGGCCACGGGCTCSGGGCAGTTCTGGATCTCACGGAGGAAGAATTTTCTCCTGGATAGTTCATTAATAAAAGAGAGGGTAGAGGAGAGTGGCTCATCACCATCTGTCAGTGGAAGCTGGACCCCAGCCAGGRGAGCCAGCAGTTAATTAGGAATGAGAGCTGCTTCCTTTCACAGACATTTCTATATGTTTATATATAGCCATTGTATTGCCATTAGTGGAAGTATCTCTTTTTTTCCTAGTTAAATGAGCCAGCCGAAATTTTCGTTGGAYGGTTTTAACTCTGGAGAACTTGCTCAGCCACAGGGATCTGCCTTTGCCCTTCCCAAGATCTAGGACTGGCTTAGGAAAACACAGCCCAAGGGATGATGGGACACCCAGGAAACTTCTYTTTTGGAATGGGCTTCAAGAGACAGGAAAGATGTCACCTGAGCTCCAGGATTTATTCTCCTGGCTGGAATCATCAGGTGATGCTCTCCTTGAAAGCTGGAGAGGGCATGGAGTGACTGGACAGAGGGGAGTGGCTGCCAGCTCAAAGGGAGTAGGTTTAGGTTGGATATTAGGAAAAAATTCTTCCCTGTGAGGGTGGTGAGATTCCYCMGAGAAGCTGTGGATGCCCCTGGATCCCYGGAAGGGTCCAAGGCCAGGTTGGACAGGGCTTGGAGGAACCTGGTCAAGTGGAAGGTCTTGCTTGGAACCAGGTAACCTTGAAGGTCCCTTCCAACCCAAACCATTCCATGGTAATTCCACCAGGAAGGTTGGATGTCCCAAGGTTTGTGATCTTCCTTCCAAGTTCTCACTGTTGCTTTTTTCTCTCTCCTCTTTACAAGAATTCTCTTTCTGCACAAAGAACCTTCCAGCACACCTCTCAAGGTGCATCCTTTTCAGGAAAACTCCTTTATTTATTTTTTTTTGTGACTCCTGGAAGAAATGTGACACGAGGAAGGGATTACACAGGGAAGGARGAAGGTGTAGAGGTGGAATTGGTCTGCAGGGACTGTCTGTGAAGTCTCTTTTTGCCTCTGAAATCTAAAGGGGCTGGGTTGTTTTATTTTTTCCAGCATTCCCTGACAGATGTTTAACTTTCAAACAAATCCAATCTCCATCCTGATACTCCCAGCAGCCACCAGTGTGTGATGGAGATAAGAGATGAGCTGAGGTTCACAGCTCACTTGCAGAATGACTCATCCCTTTAATTGCATCCCTTTAATTACAAATTAGCCTCCTTGACCTTTTCTTCCTGCTCTTTCCTGAGTGTCAMGGCACAGTTTGATCTCTGTGCTGTCAGGAGCAGAAGGAGACAAAGCCTCTTGGTAGAAGTTTGTTTGAGTTGAGGCCATGCTCTCACCTCCCTTAATCCCACAGGTTGTGCCAAAAAAACGTTCCTCTTCTTCTTGAAAAGGTCTTCATGACTTAGAAAGAGATGTAAAAACACAAAGTCACCACCTAAAACCACAGAAGGAGCAGAAATATAAAAGTCTGACAAATGAAGATAGTCAAATTTGGGCAATAAACCTCAAAGTTTGGAAAGACTGAAGAGCTAAAATTGTCATTCCTGGGTTGATTTGCTGCAGGTTTTCTCTCTTTGGAAGTCTTTGAAACTCTGTTGGAATCAGTGATGTTACTCTGACACAGAACTAAAAAAAATTTAAGGCTTATTCAACAGGAATATTCCAGCAGAAATGCTTCTTGGCAAGAGCAGACCTGGTTTCCCACCAGGAAAACTCCAAAAAAGAATGGGAAAACCACCTCAAAAAATGGCAATTCCTGGGCAGAAGWGGATTTGGAAGGTGGAGGTTACCTGTGAATTTCCTTTCCAACATCAAAGTCTTTGGGAGCAGAAGTTTCTAAAGAGGAGAAAACGTTGTTTGAAACTCTTTGCCTTTATTCATCAGTGAATTCTTGAAATGTTCTCCCCTGAGAAAATGTTTGGAATAACACCAGATTCGCCCACTCTGTGCTGACATTTAACTCATCCCATTATATGTATTACGCCACCACTCCAGCTTTATCCAGGATATAATGTAAGGAACAGATACACAGATTTAGAAAAATACAGAGCCTTATAGATTTATTTATAACAGTTCATATATTTATAATTAACTTCATTGTGAGGAAAGTTCAGCACGAGGTAGGACAACAATGGACTCCTCAGTTATATAAAAGGGCCTTGAAAAGCTCTTCCCTCCTCAGAGAAAAGTTTCCTGAACTGCTCAAGGAAAGCTGCATTCTTTTAAAAAAAAGGCTGAAACTGGAAATGTTTTGTTTATAGCAATTTATTGCAGYTGAAAGTTATTTTTTATTTAATTTTTAAAGTGTACTTGGGAAGAAGTTGTAGGGTTTTATATAAAATGTTGGGGGACACAGGACAAGAGAGGGATCAARGGCATTCTCAGCAAATTTGTWGATGACACCAARYTGAGGGTGCARTGACACRCCTGAAGGATRGGGCCATCCAGAGGGACCAGGACAAGCTGGAAAAGTGGGAATGTTGTGTGGTTTAACAAGAGCAAGTGTTGGTGCTGCGTTTTAGCTGGGAGAAACCCCAGGATCAATCCAGGCTGGGGATGAGCAKATGGARCAGCTCAGGGGAGAAGGACTTGGGAGTGGTGGATGAGAGGCTGAACATGACCCAGCCATGTGTGCTCCAACCCCAGAAATCCAAAAGTGTCCTGRGTTCATCCAAATCAGGGTGGGCAGCAGCTGAGAGGGGGATTCTGCCCCTCTCAGGTGAGACCCCACCTGCAGAGCTGCATCCARCCCTGGATCCCAGCAAAGGRAGGACATGGAGCTGCTGGAGCCAGTCCAGARGAGGCACCAGGATGATCAGAGGGATGGAGCAGCTCTGCTGTGAGGAAATATTGGGAGAGCMKGGATTGTTCAACCTRRAAAAGAGAAGSTTTGGGATGACCTARTTGTGGCCTTCCAGTAGCTAAAGGGGATGATTRAAAAAAAMGACAGATAATTAACAMGGGCCTGGAGTGACAGGACAAGGGAGAATGGCTTCAGACTGGTGGAGAGTAGGTTTAGTTTGGCTATTASGAAGGAATTCTTCCCTGTGAGGGTGGGGAGATCCTGGAATGGAATTCCCAGAGAAGCTGTGGCTGCCCCTGGATCCCTGGAAGTGCCCAAGGCTAGGTTGGATGGGGCTTGGAGCAACCTGGGATTGTGGAAGGTGTCCCTGCTCATGGCAGGGGAGTAGAATGAGATGATCTGGAAGGTTCCATCTGTGCATGGGAGAAGGTTTCAAAGGTTCACATGACCTTAYCCCAGGATCACAGAATTGCTGTTGTTGTAAARGACCTCCAAGGTCATTGAATCCATAACTCAACTCTTCAAAGTTCACTACTAAACCCTGTCTTCAAGCACCACACCCAYAGGTTTTTTGAACGGCTCCAGGGGTGGTGACTCCACCTCTGCAGCCTGTTCCAATGCTTGATAATCCTTTCAGTGATTATTKTTTTCCTAATGTACAATGTAAGCCTTCCCTGGCACAACTTGAGGACATTTCCTCTTGTTCTATAGCTTGTTGCCTGGAAGAAGAGACCAACCCCCACCTGGCTACAACCTTCCTCYGGGAAGTTGTACAGACATTGTGCTGCCACTTGTCCCCTGGTGAGATCCTGAACTCCCTGAGAATGGGATTTTTTTAGCTTCTGAAAACCCCCCTGTTCTGCTGTTTCCAGCTCAGAGAGCTCGAGGTGTGGTTGGGGATGCAGCTGGAGCTATCCCACAACAAGTGCCAACCAGATGGAAAATAACTCCCTATTTACTGAGGGGTAAGAGGGAACTTCCACCTTGCATAAGAGGCCTTTTGCCTYCTTGTGACTTGATTTCCTTGTGGTTTTCACTAGAACTAGTCAAAGAATTCTATACAAGTGGAGAAGGAAAGAACAGGAGCCTTGCTTTCTTCCTTCCTGCACGTTGCATAAAGCTTTAATATCCAGTAATAGCTGACATGGCTTTGATTTTATTGCACTTAACTGGGTAATTCTCCTGTCCCCAACTGTGCCCAGGAGGACTGAGAGGAACAGAAGTGGCTGTGCCACAGTACAAATGGGTCTTTGAATTCCTCTTACATTCCCATGGCCTGGATTGTGTTCAATAAGTCATGCACAGTAAATACAGCCAGGAGACGTGAGGAGACTCATGAATACTTGCAAGGCACTCAGGTGCCACTTTGGTGAATGTGCTGCAGGCAGAATATGGGGAAAAAAAAATATGCCCTGCTTGTGTCTCTGCCCCTCCCCTCACTCGTTAGTGAAGGCTGTTCCCCACCTCAGAGATCCCCAGGCAGAGCTAATGAACCAAAACAAGCCATTTCTAATTTTATCCCTGCTTTCTTATGACAAGGAGACACAGGTTCACATCCAAAATCTGACATCCCTACCCTGGGTTTGTTGATGGGTTCATAGAATCACAGAATATCCTCAGCTGGAAGGRACTCACAAGGATTGTTGAGTCCAACTCCTGGCCCTGCRCAGGACAACCCAGAGGATCCCACCATGTGCCTGAAGTGGTTTGCAGTAATTTCTTGAGCCCCAGAAGACTTTGTTTCTGGCATTTTAACATCTGATGGTTGCATGGAGGGGCATGAGGTTTCTTTGCCATGATGGACAAGCCAAACAGCACCGTGGACACCTTGGATGGGCAACCTGGAGACTGTCCAGCTGGACATTGGGCCAGMAGACACAGCTGTGCCAGTTTGGTTGCAGATAGAGCCTGGAATTCTTGTGTCCYGTCCCTATTTTCACTCTGTTCCTCCCTTTCTGGATTATGAGAATTATGGAGACCTCTGAAGTGAACGYCTCCTATGCTGTCCCCATCTTGCTGCATTGTATTTCAATGTTTTCTTAATATTCTTCTGCTCCATTCAAATTCCAGCCTGGCTTCTTAATCTGTCCTCCCTGAATCCAAGRCCTTGCACTATCTCCTCCCTTTTGTCCCTTCAAAATCTGGCTCCAYGCACCTTCACTGAGGGAACAGCAGCAGAGCCYCTGTGAAAAATATCCAAATAACTTCCCTCCCCAGTTTTTTCTTAGATATTAGACAAACCTCTGGAGGTTTTCTAGGATGCTCAGAACTGGGGGCTTGGCTCAATGGGGTGGGTTCCCGACCTTCCCATGGATGATTTGTGCAAATCCACTTTAATGAAGGTGTTCCAGTCACAGAGGATCCTSTATTGGAGCCTCTGCAGGCTGTTCAGCAAAGCAAAGAAGGAATTGCACTGTCTCCTTTAACGCTTTCAAACAGTTCAYGTCTCACTGCTGGCAGGTGAATAAATTGGTAATGAATATGCAAATCAGCAGGTCTTCCTAGCGGGCTGAGAAACCTCATTTTGAGGTGTTTGTGAGGCAGGATGAGCACTTTAATGTTTACCACACATTTCATGCCAGTGATATCCTCTCTCCTTCATAAACAGAGCTGCTGTTAATCCGTGACCTGTTCCACACCGGCTTTGTCGGCAACAGTAAATTAAAAAATGTCAGGGAACATTGTTAATTGCTGTAAATTGATTTTTAATTTTTTTTTTAATTCCATGGGATTTATAGCATGGAATTATAGAATGGTTTGGGTTGGGAAAGATCTTCAAGATGGGCAGGGACACCTTCCACTGTCCCAGGTTGCTCCAAGCCCCATCCAACCTGGCCTTGGGCAATTCCAGGTATGGGGCATCCACAACTCTGGGCATTCCATGGCCTCACCACCCTCCCAGCTCTATCAGATGTTCTTTCCTCCCTTGTGCTTTTGAATTTCCTTTTGTCMCATTTTGAGGGGAACTTCAGGGGAGATGAAATTCCTCCATTAATGTCCCTGACTTCAACCCAAAATTTTCATTTTGGAGATTAAAAAGCTACYGCTGAGGTTTTAATTTTCATTTTTGCTCCTGGTTAATGGAAATTTGGACATATCCATCCCTCAAGGTCTTCTGAGGTTTTTTCTCCTTATTTTGGATATCTCAGAAGTCTCTGGGGAGCCTCCAAAATATGCAGGAAATCAGCACCATCCCTGAAGCAACAGCTGAAGGAGACGCAGTGAGGCTGAAATGTATTTATTGTTTTAATTTAAATCTCATCAGACTTTATCAGTTTTACCCCTTGTGCACCTCCTTCTATTCTCCACCTCCTAACACAATTCTCTGCAGCTTCTACAGGGTTGTGTGATCCACCTGGAAATGTTCCAAGGGTCCAACATAGCTCCTCATGTCCATCACACATCATGGATTCATCACTGCTCCTTTTCCCTCAATGTCTTGACTCTTCTAAAAGATTCTGGTCCAAGAATCTCTAAAATTCTGCTTCCCAGAGCATTATTTCTGTGGATCTAGAAGTTGTTCAGGGAGCTGAGTCACAGTTCCCTGGCAAGACGTGGCCTGCTTAGCCTCAAGTTATTTTTTGTTAGTTTTTGTAGGCAGGGAATGTGCACAAATGAAAGATGAAGTCAGTTTTCCCGGCCATTTGTTGCCTGGGATCATTTCAGCACTTCCATCCTTGTTGTGTTCTTTGTGCTTYTCATTTCAGTCATGGACGCAGTAGATTCCTTTATTTTATCAGGGGAAGTTATTCAAAAGCCTGGAAACTGCGGATGAAGAAACAAACTGGGCATTCCTGAAGGATTGTGATTGTAGCCCATTTTTTGAAGCAAATTCTGAAACTTTAATCATTTTTCTTATGTTGTCACTGAAGTAGTTTTCTTAAAAATTGAGGTTATTACTGATTAATCATTTTTTACTTCAGTCTCATTTTTATTAAAGCAAGAAAAGACAGGTTGAAACTTTTAAAACTACACCTGTTTTAGAAACTGAAGTTTCCCTGAATATGGAAAATGATCCGGTTTTTGGAAGTCTATCCAGAGGYTTATGGAGCTGAACATTCCTGAACATTCTCATGGCAATTCCTGGGTTTTTAGCTCCCAAACCTAATGGTGCAATGTGCCCACATCTCATAAAATATTAAGTGGGAAGAAGAGGCTTATTGAGGGTGAGAAATGTCCTGGCAATGAAGCTGATGTTTCTGASATCATGGAATAACAGAATTATAGATTAATGGTATGATTTGGATTGGAAGAGACCTAAAAAATCATCGGGGGCAGGGATGTCTTCCACTATCCCAGTCGCTCCAAGCCCCGTCCAACCTGGCCTTGAGCACTTCCAGGGATGGGGCAGCCCCAGCTTCTCTGTGCCAGTGCCTTGCTACCCTCCAGATAAAGAATTTCTTCCAACATCCCACCCAAACCTCCCCCTCTTGTAGTTTAAACCCATTCCCATCACCAACAAATTGTCCCTTTGAGAGACACTTTCTCTGGACACTGTTTTTCTCCTTATGCACCTCAATTCCACTTTAGAAAATGATAAATTTGTCYTCCTACGCATAAAATGTGACCAATCTCAACACTGGATGGTTTCACTTCTTTACCTGCACTGAATTTTTCCTTCTGGCTTTTGCAGCACTCAGCCCTGGCAGCCAAAGACTGATATTTGTTAAAATGGTTTTGTCTGCTTGTTTTGTCCCTCAAGAGCTGTTGAGGTTTTGAGAGATTTGTTTGAGCTCTGGGTCAAGCACAAGCACAACCCAGGAGGGTGGGGAGGAGATGCCAGGGGAGTGGAGAGCACAGCAGCTCTCCTCTTTTGGAAAGAAGCAGTCATTAGGTCCACAAAAACATTTTTGCCTAAAGAATGCACTGAAAACAAAGTGTTGCAAGATAATGATGGGCTCTACCCAGAGAAAATTAATCTGCAGATGGAAAAAATTGTTCACGTGTACTCTCTTTATCCATCTGGCAGTTCATTATTTTTACAAAGCCCATTCAAGTCAAGAAAGGAACTCTGCTGCTTTCCAGGCACAGATAGCAATTCCCTGTGCTATTCCTGGAGTTCCTGGCAAATTCTCCTTGCACAGAATGCTCAGCTCAGCAGTGACATGGCCAACAAGGAGCAAAAGCCATCTTTTAATGCTGCAAAGGTTTTTACTCCTTCCCATCTATTTGAGAAAGGAAATAAAATGTCTGCTTGAATTTTTCCTTCCAGCTGTCCACTGTTCAGAACCTCCCCAGGTTGCCACAGGAATAAATTCATTATCTGTTTCTCTAATGATGGCAGCTGAATATTTTAATGCAGTTAAGTTTAATCACTTTTTTAAGTCCACAGTAAAACCTCTGCTATTACCCTCAGGGCCAACAAGTGCTCAGTGAACCATGGGGTGGATTCAACTCCTTTCTCTGGATAAAGCAAATCCATCTCTCCAGAAGAAAAGCAGGACACACTGAGGTTTCTGCCTGTTGTGCTCTGCATGGAAATGTGGTAATATTCACTGGAGTGAAGATGGGGATGAATCATCTTCATAATGTGCTGGGTACTTCTCACACCTGCAAAATCCTCTCTCCATCTCCACCTGCTGTCAACAGATCAGAATGAAAGGGAAGAACTTTGGTGATAAGATCAGGAAGAGCTCAACTCCAGCATGGAGTTGATATCTAACCACAGATAACATTTGATGACAATCCTTGGGACAAGAAAAGGACATTTTAGTCAGCAGAAGGCTCCCCACCCTGTAACAATAAACAATTTTCCTTGGTAATACAGAAAAAAGTGCTACTGGAATTTGAAATCTGTGGAAGATTTCTGGAGCCAATTGTTTTCTTCACTTCTGTTCACCAGTTCAAAGGCCTGAAAGAAAATCCAGGGTCTGCTGCAATTCTGAGGTGGAATTTTGAACCGTGACAGGGAATTCAACAAACTCAGTTATCACTCTCATTATTTCTTTTCCCACTTTTTTTTCTTGCCTGTTTCAAGCAAACATCCTTCAGGATTGTGTTTTCCTTTGTATCAGAAAAAATAATGTATTTTCAAATGCATAAACCCCAAAACTTTGAGCTTATTTGACCTGTTGGGTAGAGGGGACAGGAAAAGTTTCTTCCAACTTTTTTGGTGATGAACCAAAACTTATTTCTCARTAGAGAAGGGGTTTCAGTACACGCTTTCCACCCCAAGGATCATGGAATCATGGAATGGTTTGGAACAGACCTTCAAGACCATCTAACTCCTTCCATAGACCAGGTTGCTCTAAACTGGTCTTGAACATTTCCAGGGATGGGGCAGCCAAARCTTCTCTGGGAAACCTGTGCCAGGGCCTCAGCACTCTCACCGGGAGGAATTTCTTTGGAATTCTTTGAAACTTCTCTGGAAATCTTTTCTCCCTGTTCTCCCTTCTACACAGGACTTGTGTGAGGTTACTCAGAACCATAATGCACATCAATGAGTAATAAATGATATTTAGCTCTGAAAAATACAGATGTTCCTGGTTCCAGGGCTCTGGTAYATCATCATCCCTGCAAGTGGGACCAAGTCCTTCTGGAATCTTCCATCTGGAAGTGACTCTGAGTAATCCTCCCACAGCACTGTCAGAGTTTGCATAAGGGAAATAAGGAAAGGTGCAGCCTCTCCCCTCCTGGCTGGTATCTAGATTTTAGATCCAAAAAAAGAAACTGGGATCATCAAGAGGAAACGGGTCATCAGAGGGAAGTTATTTGGATATTTTTCACAGGGGCACCGCTGCTGTTCCCTCAGTGAAGGTGCATGAAGCCAAATTTTGGAGAGACAAAAGAATTCAGATGGTATCTGGATTTTAGATAAAGGGATAACTTTCCAAGAAGTTTTACTCTCCAGTCAAAGGTGTTGGTTCCTTTCAGGGTCTGAGAGGCGCCAGGATAAATTTCTACACAGGTACTGGTTTCTTCCTGGTCTTCCGTGTGTTCCTTTTTTCCCCCTCTGATTTCCAGAGGTTCTTTCAGGAGAGATGGATCACTTGGGGTGATGGAAATGATGCCTGTGAGGGAGAAGGAAGAGCAGCTACCATCAGCAAAGGAATTAAAGCCAAGGAAGCCTCTAAATCCTGAATAAAGACACAGCCTGATTGTCTCAGCTTGCTGCCTTTTTTTCCTTAATGCAGGGGAAATTTGCTGCTTGGCTTTTCTAATTCTCACCCTGCTGAGAGCAGGTGAGAAAGGAGGAACAAGCAGAATTTTAAGGGATCCTGATCATAGAGAATGGATTGGATTGGAAGGGATCAACAAGATTATCCCATTCCAACCCCTTWCCATGGGTAGAGACATCTYCCACTATCCCARGTTGCTCCAAGCCCCATCCAACTTGGCCTTGAATGGTTCCAGGGATGGGGCAGCCACAGCTTCTATGGGATTTCTACTCCAGGGCCTCCCCACACTYRCAGGGGAGAATTTCTTCCCAATATCCCATCTAAATCYGCTCAGYATCTCTCTCCAATATTCCTTGTTCTTCAACAGCAGCTCAGCAGCATCATRACTCCCTGCCTGCACAGGTAAAGGTGATTTGTGTTCATATATTGTCCATATGTGTGCAAAGAAATCCTCAGCTCCTGGAGGAAAGCAAAGGGAATAACACTGGGTGGAAATCCAAGAGGATAAAATCAAATATTCCTCAAGGACACCGAATTCCTGAGTTTTCTTCAGTGTAACAACCCTGATTTTTACTTTTCCTTAAGTTCCTTCCTGTGTTATAAGGCGAGGGATCCCAGTYTTATGGAGGCTGAGCTCCATAAATTATTTGTTGGATGTTGGGGTGCCAGGAAACAGCTAAAACCCAACAATTAACCCTCATTCCTGCAGGGTGTGGGATGGTTTAAATGAGCTATAGGTGGGGGAGATTAATTAGAAAGAAAAAAGACTGATTGGTGCAAACCTAATTCCCAGGAAGGAGATGGAGTCAGAAAATTTTCTTATGGAAAACATGAATGCAAGCTCTGAAATTCATTGATGTTCATAAGAATGTTCTTTTTTTCCCAGGATCATGGGACCAGACCACTCAAAATGTTTTATTTTAATTGCTTGCAAGGTGACACGGTGGTCACAAATTATGACCCTCACACTTTAAAGACATAATTTGGAAGGAAAAAATAATCCCAGTGTGTTGTTCCACCAGCACATGGAGTATATAGGGAGTGTATACCAGTTTATCCCACTTTACCGACCCTCTGATCCATGTGTGTCCTTAAAAAGCCACAGTAAAAGCTGGAAAAGAACATTAAAATAACAGAGTTGTTATAGAGTGGATTTTCAGTGTATTAAAGTGTGAAATCCCACTCTGTTTTTATGGAGAGCTGTAAATAAGTCAACAAGATTTAGGCTACACCTTTGGAATTTGCTCAGTGGTCATTGGTAATTACTGAGTTCCCGTGGCTGGCTGAAAAATTCTCAATATTTCTTACCAGATATCAGACACCTTTTTCCAGAAGGCCCCAGTTTCAAGCTTCCTTTATTTCAATTCATTGCTGCAAGATTTCATTAGGCTCAGAAAATGTTGGTTTTTTTCACCCTGGTTCTCTCCATCTCCCCTTTGGCTGGGAAAGGAGAGCAAAAGAAAGACCTGTGAGCTTTCTGTCAGTCAGGAGAGGAGTTATTTTATAAATTGAACCTGAACTGATGAGTTTGGGGCATGAGGGAAATTATTTCTCCTTTGAWTATTGTTCCAGACATTCTTTTACTTTTTCTTTTTTTTTTTCCCCATGTGATCTCTCTGTTGAGAGGTCTCCTCTTCCAGATGAACCTTGTGGGAGCTAAAATAATATGCAAACCTCGAATGCTGAGCTATTCCAACTCCAGGGTTATTCSGGCAGGAAAATCCTTCCCCAATCTGAGTGTCTCAGCTGATTAAAGACTCCAAGTTCAGAGCATTTCACACACAGAAAGAACATCARAAAATCAATGCTGCATTTATTGACTTTCCCTTTGGTTATTGCCATTGTTTGTTAATTCCACAACAATTTTCCTGTCTTTTTTTATCAGAATCTCCTTCTCATCCCCCTCCCCGAGGGGCTGATCCTTTATTGCTTCTTTGGAGCTGCCTGGGCATCCCATTTCAGCCCCGGCCTCTGGAAAGCAGGAGGTCAGAGAAGAATCACCCATTTTGCATTTTAAGACTGAGCTCTAGGCAGGATATTAAATCCAATTCYTTCCCTTCAGCTTCCTGAAAATGTTGTATTTTCCTTAGGTTTTTAAATTATGCACAAGACATTTATTTTCTTTACCTTTCCCCCTTCGTAATTACTTTAACCAACACTTTCAGTTCCAAGTACAGAGCATCTACATTTGATTTCCTTTCTCAGGAACACATATATCAAATAAAAAATCCTACCTAATCACCACTCCAATTTTCTTCCTTTTTTTTTTTTTTTTTTTTTTTTTTTTTTTTTTTTTTTTTTTTTTTTTGATAATTTTTCCTGGAGAAGAAGATAAGAAAACAAAGCACTAAATGGGATTTTGTCCATGTTTTTAATACAAAGGAGGATTTTTGAGCACTAAATACAATGGTTCCTAATGTGTTTTAATATCTATATTTTTACAGATAAACTCAGACAACTGAGAGCAATGCATYCTCCTGGCATAGATACGGGATATGTTATTATTCCAACTTTCCAGTGGGAAATAAAGACCCACATGGAAAGCTGCAATAAAGACAGGACTCAAGTCATGTTGCCTGAACAATACCAAAGTCGTATTTTTAGCTTTTATTCTTTCAAATCAGTGACTAATCCTGTTTTCTTTCTTTCTTTCTTTTTTTTTTTCTTTTTTTTTTTTTTTTTTTTTTTTTTTTTTTTTTTTGGGAGCGAAATTCCAGCCATTGGCGGACAAATTGATGTCTGAGCATCCTTAATCTGCAAAATTATAAAACTTCATGATTAAATAATGCCATTTCTTTTGAAGACTGCACACCCACCACTTCACTTTGGTGGTGTCTCTCAGACCCTCTGAGCATAAATCCAGCTAAGCCCATGGTTCTATCACAGATAATCCCTTAAGGAGATTTCTGCATTGTTCTATTTAATTAACAAGGATGTCTAATATATCATTATTGTATTTCCTGAATTTTACACAGAACTGGGATTTTCTAAGCAAGGACAATTAGTGGCTGGAAGAAATACCGATCCTCAAAGCACATTTCCTTGGGTTATTTCCTTGGTTTATTGTAGCTCTAAATGTTCTTTTTTAAAATTGTTCCAATCTCTTTCCACCTTTTTGTGCTACCCAGATCCAACAACCCCCTGGAAAATGGGACAYCCACAACTTCACTAGGAAACTTGTGTCAGGCCCTCTCCACCCTCAGGATAAGTAATTTATTCCMAATATCCCACCTAAACTTGTTCCCTTTCAGTTGGAAGCCATTCCCTTCATCCTGTCACCAATAATGACTGGATTTCAGGTGGCACTTAATGACTGATATTTCTGTTTTCCCTGGAAAATCAGGATCARTTAATGTCTGTTCACCACCACAGGGCTGTTGGGAAGGTCTGATGAGGTAGGAGCCAAACAGGAGTCAGGAATGTGGGAAATTTTCCTGAGGTTATTTGAGGTGCTAATCCAACCTTTCCTCTCAAAAATTCTGATTCCCGCTGACAAACTGAGTTTCAGAATTCCCACAGAAATCTGGCCAGAATCTGTTCCCTTCTTTGACTCCAAATCCAAGATCTCATTGTTCATATGATTCCTGGGACAGTAACAGGAAATGAAAGCGTATTTCCCCACTTTTCCCCTTCCAACTATGTTACCGTAGAGAAAATAATAATCTTGGGCCAGGATAAATCAYGGAATGCGCTTCATGGCTTTGCCTTGTGCTCATTCCACTTTGGCATAAAGTTAAGCAGTCCAGGAAACACCAAAATTCCCAAATGCCAAGAGGAACCATCTCCAGGGATGTGAGAAAAGTTATCCAGAGATTTTCTTCCCTCTATTAGCAAATCAATAAACCAGACAATATCCTCAAGCACTGAAATTACATTTCCTATGCAGCTAAATTGTAAAAATGTTTTTGATTTTTGGTCTGTAACCATATCTGTCTTTTGCCATATTTCAGGCTCATGCTCTTCCAAAGTCAGTTTAAATCCTTCAACATCTTTGGCACTGATTTCTTCAGCTGATATAAGAATTTGAACATTGAAATCATGAACAATCAAGATCCTGCCTACTGGCCAACGTGGTTATTGGGATTTGAAAATCAAAGCCACGCTAAATTCTTAGAAACAATAAAAAGGAAAACATTTAAATGAAGGATTTTAAACCCAAATAATTTTATAGCCCCAACCTGGTGTATTTAGATATGGAAAGATTGGTGCTCAGAMTGTTTGGATATTCATTTCCTTGCTCCTAGAGGAGTAAGAAAACCTTAAATGGGTCCACAAGGAAAGAAAGAGAAGGGAAAAAAGGTGATTTTCTGAATTTTTGATGCTGGAAATACCTCAGGTGTTTGTCCCTCAAACTATCCCAAAGGAAGGTGCTGATGTGATGAACAAGCAGAGCAAGACAAGGATATAAAGCCAGGAAAAACTCAGAGATGTTTAAGATGTGTGAAGACTGACAGAAAATGACTGCTTGTATTCTGCTTTTTCTGAAATCTGCTTTTTGATTTTTGTACTTTCCAAGGCTTGGCTTTCCCAGCAACTCCCTCAGCATTTTCTGGTTGAGGGGAGTTGTTTTCCTGAGCTGTCAGGGGCTGATGGATCCCTCTGCATCCCCACAGCCTTTTCATCTAACATTTATTTGATTACCTGTTTACCTGAAATTTATCTGCTCCAGAAGAATCACTCCAGAGATCTCATTAATCACCACTGGATAATGCAGCAGGCAGGAATTCATCTGGCAATATCCTAAACTGAGGGAAATCTTCCTTCCTTGTGTGYGTTCCTGGAAACATCTCCCTTTCAGATGAGTAAGAGCTGCAAAATGAAAAGGAACTGAAATGAAACCATTCATGTAAAATTCCCTAAATTATCCTTGGGGGACAAATAATTCTTTGTCAGTGACATGGCCAGAGATGGTTTTCCTGAGGAAATATTTTGGGGAAATGTGTTCCTGTGAACCTGGGAGGTTTTCCATTTATTCCTAAATCCCAGGASAGGTTTGGGTTGGAAGGGATCTTAAATATCATCTCGTTCCCATGGGCAGGGACACCTTCCACTAGACCAGGTTGCTCCAAGCCCCATCCAGCCTGGCCTTGGGTATTTCCTGGATGTATGGAATGACTGAGCTATGCCAAGATGGACGAGACCTTTAAAAACTTGATTTTCCTTTAAAGTCAGCCCTGATTGGAGAAGGAGATTGGAGGAGAGATCTCCTACCCACCCAATTCCTACCTGTAATGGAGATTCCAGGTGCCTTCAGTTTGTGTTTGAATGAATTTTCCCTTAGTATTCATTTCCAGCTTCCAATACCCCCTGTGCTYTCCCTGAATAATCTTCACAAGCACTGGGATCTGCTTCCATGTTTATAAAAAATAATCATATAATCATTAAGCTTGGAAAAGACTTCCAAGATCATCAAGTCCAACCTTCAACCCAATCCCACCACTCCAGCTAAACCATATCAGAAAGTGCCACATCTATTTCCTTTTTTGAACACTTACATGGATTGTGACTCCAACTCTTCCCTGTTCCAAAGTTTAATCACTCTTTCTGTGAGGAAATTTTTCCAACTATCCAA